>CM040911.1:29373878-29833878 GCA_023029165.1 Gobiocypris rarus | reverse complement strand
GACTTTTAAACTGATCCTCTGACCTGTTATGGTCGAGATACAAGCCATTTCCACCCTTGAGAGAAAACAGCTGAGTACACAAAAAGGTTATTGGGTCCGTATGTGTTTAAACGAGAATTAGGCAAGCAAATGAGGCATGATAACTGGATTTTATGCTACATATAATTTTAAAGTGTATGTTTTTTTTTTAAGTCTTTAAATGTAAACAATCATACATTTTGTATTTCAACTATTTTATTTTACTCAGCTCTTTGGTCATTTGTTGCATCTGCAGTTTCAATCTCAAACGGGTTATTGATATTAATAATGTTGTGTTGCAGTCCTCGTCTTGCTCGCTAAACTGATTGTTTTGTACATTGCAATGGACATTTTTTTATTTTCTTTTTCTTAGCGGGAATCCTAAGATAATATACAGGTACAATTATAAAATTATTGAATTATTATTTATTATAATTCAATATTCAATAATTATTTATTAATGAATAAATATTTAATGTTTACGTATTAATTCATTTATTTGGTGAGAAGCCAAATGAGAGGAGAAATGTATTCTCCCTTACATATATATATCATAAATTACTCATTTAAAGCCAATTATACTACAAAATATACAGTATGTTCTGAACAAAAACTAAAAAGAAATACAATTTCTGGATGCATACAGTAAATGTAAATTCTGAATATAGTGTGTATTGTATACTGTATACAGCAAATCTGCATGTGTTAAACAGCAAAAATGTGATTTATAAAAACTAAAAGGTTTATCATATAAATCTTATTTAGCAGCGTTTAGCCAATAGGAAGTAGTTACTGCATGATTACATTCAAGTTAAAATGTTGACTTAATCACTGCATTGAGGTCAATTTAATCAAGTCAGTGAAATCACTAACTAAAATGGAACCAAATGAGATCCCGCTCCTGCTAATACATCCATTGGGATAGAGCTACAATTTTACAGATTTAAAAAAAAAAAGGAATAAATTAATTTATTCCTGCATGGTCCCAGGTCGTTCTGCATAAAGAGCTTTACTACTAAATGAAATACTGCTTAAAGCAAGCTACAAAATACTTAGAAAAAGGGGGTTCTTAAAGGTTATATTTTATAAATTGTGCACTAATTAAATTTTAATAGACAATTATTTAATATTATTTGATATATTGATAAGCTCTTTGAGAGAAATAGATGAACACGTTTAGTTTTCCATCAGCATCAAGCAAAGGTCACAATGCTGAATGAGGTCAGTAAGCCATGCTATATAATCCTCTAATACAAGATAAAAAAGAAGATAAATTGTGTGTTTGTGTGTGTGTGTGTGTGTGTGTGTGTGTGTGTGTGTGTGTGTGTGTGTGTGTGTGTGTGTGTGTGTGTGTGTGTGTGTGTGTGTGTGTGTGTGTGTGTGTGTGTGTGTGTGTGTGTGTGTGTGTGTGTGTTTCTGAATATCATCTAAGAATAAAAATGCTGAAACAGGTATAAATGTAAAAGTACTTCATTTCAAGACTCCTTCCTCTCTCAATATGATCACATTTATCTCACTTTGATCTGGTCTCTTGCATGTCTATACAGCTCCACCTGTGCACTCTCACCACACTTGAGTGGCATTTCAAATGGACTGTGCATCTTCCTTTACACCGTCATCCATCAAGTAATTGGTAGGATATCTTCCCGTATGTCTTCAATAGCACTTTCACTCCAATTCAATAGAAACATATCTGAGCGTTTAAAAACAAATCTCAGCTCTTCACACCAAATGTGGTCAAATGAACAGTTCACCCGAAAATGAAAATTCTGTCATCATTTATTCACCATCATGTCATTCAAAACCTGTATTTCATTTTTATTTTTTTGAGAATAGCAGAAAATTGATGCTGCTGTTTTCTATACAATGAAAGTAAATGGTGAAAAAAAGTTTTTTTTAAAAGGTTAATATTAGAAGCAGGAAGTCCAAAGTAGTTCTAGTGCGCTAGTGCGAGTCGTCTAAAGCCACACAATATGAAGAAAAAGCCATGAGATTTTAGAGGGCAAGATTATGTATTTTGAAGTTTGACAGCCCCATGTCACCATTTACTTTCATTATATGGAAATGAGCAGTGTCAACATTCTGACTATCATCTACTTTCATGTTCCACGGGAGAAAGTAAATCATAAAGGTTTTAAATGACATGAGGCTGAGTAAATAATGACAGGACTGTCATTTATAATGCACACTTGATCACTGTGCAGCATAAATGGAAATCCTAGAGACTTCTGAAAAGCATTGTTTCTCATGAGGAACGCTGTTGGAGCTTTGCCACACGAATGTGCGCTTACAAATCTTGAAGGAAATGAAGGTTTCAGAAAACCTGTTCAATACTAGTGTATATTGTTAATATTGATAAAATGTGATTGATGTGTGACGAGATTGGAAAGCATACAACCAAACCCTGCACCTGAGAGAAATTTTTGTATAAGCCTTCAGGCATAAACTTCAAAGTAATGCACTAAAAGTTGTAAACAGCACACCCAAATAAATAATGTATATTAAATATAAATATGAACATTAAACATAACAATAAATACAATGCTATCATCAATAATATTATTAATATATAATATTAATGTCACAGCATTATTTTGATGATGTGACACTCCATACTCAAGCAACGTATGACAAGATTGCTAGATAACAGCTGGAAACCATATCTGTGATCATACATTAAATAATGAATCGCATTCACCTAATAGCCTGCGCCTTGTAAAATAAATCTCGGCTCAGCGCTGAGATTTCAACTGGGAATTTGTAAAAGGCTCAGTCCATTTGGCCCCCAGCCAACATGTGGGAGCCACATACCCACAGGGGACAGACCTGCTTCAACAGGTTTTCCAATACACACATATGCATGTGCACACGTGTTTGCACGGCTACACACACTTGGGTCATGGCAGCTGGGATCATAATGAGAACATATTTTAAATGTTATATCAGACCCATCCATAATCATATCCCGGAGAGAATGGGCACTTTGCCGAACTTCAGCACCCAGAGGGGAGACGGCCGTGCTGCACCTGCCTTTCCCTGCCCTCTTTCTCATTCTCTCACTCCCTCTTTCTCTCTCCTGTATCCCTCTCTTCTCTTTCCTCGATGAATATCAGCGGAGATTTCATCCAGGTGGAGACAAGCCTAACAAGGAGCCTGAGGGACATTTCTTGATGCCTTATTTATTGGTGCCAAACGGGATACAGTTATACAATAGTATCTGTGTAAGTGAAAAGGGAGATCCCACAGATGTTTACATATGTGTACGCCTTTAATTTGGACTTCTTAGCTCAGATTTATCTCTTCTAGAATGTTATTTTGCTGTCAATGAAAACTTATCAAAATGTTGATCCTATAGTGTACCAGATGCAAAAAAAAAGAATTATAGTTTGCTCAAATACAGTGCATAATAAATAAATAAAAAGTTCACTTACCGCTGTGTGTAGTGCTTCCAGGCCCAGGTTGTAAATCTAAGACAGTCAGAGTCCACACAGATACAGCTGTAGATCTCCTCAGAAATCTCTCTCTGAGTTGCCACTCTGCTTTTATAGTGGCTGACTGACTGACTGCTGACAAGAAAAACAACTGAGACAGATACAGAGAGAGGGAGAGAGAAAGAGGGAGGGAGGGAAAATGAATGTCAATGCAGGTGAATTTTTCCCTTACCCTCCTAGTGAACCTGGGAGGCAGAACCACGGCCCTCCTGAACTGCTGTATTAAAATCATATTCTAATGTGAATGGGAGAGAACAAGAAGGCTGGAGAGAAGCACATATAGTGATAGTAAAAGGGAATTGTGCTTATGTTACACTTCTGCATGGGGTTTGTTCATGTAAAGCTATCAAAGGGAATAATGATAGAATGTAGAAATTATCATTGTGTTTATCTCATAGCTTTGCTTTAAAATTGTAAATGCAGTTGATTTGATCTAGATTGTAATGATTTGTTTTGAGAATGTATTAATTTTTCTTAGATTTAAGTGGATTATTTCCTTTTTTCAATATATATGACTTTCACATTCATATCACTGTGTGATATATTTATTATAGATTGTCTCAGATAAATAAAGAATGATATAGATAGATAGAACATGTTGCATTAAATCCGCTGAAAATGGCATGTTTCAGCAGTACTTGTTCAAAACAATACATTACATAGCTATATTATATTTCAAGTGATCCCTCTTTGATTAGTCTTGTTTCTGTGTGTTCTGCGAATAAATCCTTGAAATAACATGCCTTAAGCCCTGCGAAGGTGTAACTGATCATGGTGAATAGTTTGGCACCAGGACATGGCACAACAAAGCACACTTGACAGAGACATTTCTGCTAGTCTTTTCCTGCTCTCTGATTTGGCATCTCAACTCATGCAATGAAAACACACACACACACACACACACACACACACACACACACACAAAATACCCATTCCTTCAGTAGTGTGCTGAAAATCAATAAGCATTGATAGTGGGCACAAAAATGTCAGATGATCGTAACGTTTCCAGTATCATATATGTTTCCCCCCTAAAGTCACCAGAAAGTCATTTTACGTCTTACAACGATGTGTATGTCTGTTTACTTCTATCGTCTTATGACCTGTTTAGTGGAGGAGACTTAATATTTACTGAACATTTGCTAAAAAGCTTTTAGATACCATCAAGGCAAAAACGGCAATTATGTTCACGGTCGCTCCTGTGACATTTTAAAATCCACTGTAGACATTAATCATATGGGTTCTATTTGCTATTGACGTAACGCATCCCATATAGACACAGAAGAACCTCAGCTACATTATAAGAGAATGTATGATGTTGTATAAGCTGTGCTCTTTTCGATCAGACTTTACTGAGAGGATGTGGTCCAGGCTGTTGGATTAGTCCAGATGAGTTGGGGTCATGAGGGTTAACATCCAGAGGTTAACAGTGCCTATAGTCCACCTCAACCCAGTTCGCCAATCTCATTCTCACACTACACTCATCGAAACTCAATTCATCTCTTTACATGAAAGGATTTGCCTTCTGTCCCCCCTCCACTTGGTCCAAACCAATCAAGGTCGCTGGAGCAAGGAGACATGCAGCAAAGTAAGAACATCTAGATTTACCTCAGTTGTGAATTTTATATTAGCTTTTGTTTCATTTGGTTTGTTTGTTTTAGCTAAACAACCCAAACCAAACTAAATCAAACAAAAGTAATAAAAAAGGGGGGAAAAGGACGCACAAAGTAATAACACGTTTAGTTTGCTTTGTTTGTTTATAGTTTTATGTGCTTTAAGTTTCGTTTGTTTTGTTTTCATTTGTTTTGTTTCTTTTACAGTAACACTTTTCAATAAGGTTGTTAGCTAGCCTGACAAGCCAGACCCACATCAAGATGTTGGGTCTGGGAACACACTATTGACAGGGCTCAATCCCAGAGGCGGGATAAACGGTTGCCTTTCAAATTCCCTCTGCACGCAATAGGATAGCGCCAACCAGAGTGCTATCAGTGGTGAGACAACAATCACAAGCGGGTTGTGGCTGAGTCCCATGCGCTTTCCCACCAGCGGAGCTAGATGATAGATTCAACTTTTGCCGTATCTGGTCGGCAAAACTCAAAACACATCTTCCTTTTTTAAGAATCAATCAATCAATCAATCAATCAACTTTATTTATATAGCGCTTTTACAATGACGATTGTTTCAAAGCAGCTTCACAGTGTTAAACAGGACAACATTGCAACAAAATTTGATTTGGCTAGTTTAATTTGGATAGTTTATAGAATTATATATGACCAAATTAATAAATTCTATTTGTATATTTAGTTGAGTAACTTGGATCATAATTTGAGTGTCCCCAACTGAGCAAGCCAAGCCAAAGCGACAGTGGCAAGGAACCAAAACTCCATCAGGGCATGATGGAGAAAAATAAACCTTGGGAGAAACCAGACTCAGTCGGGGTGCCAGTTCTCCTCTGGCCTATTATTAACAGTGTATAATTATTACTCTGGCAACCTTGCAGGTCATAAATCATATTAGATAGGAATATTCGAAATTTTGGGTATGGCCTTGCGAGGCGGGCTCATTTAGGATGGTGCGTCGATTACACAAGAATATGAATACTTGAAAGATCGGAGTTATTGCGCTGGAGACGGGTTAATTGAGGATGACGTTCGGTGAGGCGAATTCAGAGGAGACACTAATGGACACGGTCTCAGCAGACACTCCAGGATGAGCTGGTCATGTCCAGATGCAGGTCCACCATCCGATCCGGACACGGCCTGGATCCGGCCGACTGCAGTAAACCTCGGGATAAACAGAGAGACTAACATTAGTGTGGATGCCACTCTTTTTATGATGTAACGAGTACATCAGGTGTTATGGGAAGTGTTCGGTTCCGGCTGACCTAGTTAATGCAGCCTAACAATCAGTCATTTGATTTGAATAAAGAAAGTTAAAAATGTTCTATGTGTATGCCATAGTAAAGAGATGTGTTTTTAGTCTAGATTTAAACTGACAGAGTGTGTCTGCTTCCCGAACAATGCTAGGAAGACTGTTCCAGAGTTTAGGTGCTAAATAGGAAAAGGATCGACCGCCTGCAGTTGATTTAGATATTCTAGGTATTTTCAACTGGCCAGAGTTTAGAGACCGCAATTGACGTGATGGAGTATAATGCGTTAAGAGCTCGCTTAAGTACTGGGAGCTAAACCATTTATTGCTTTATAAGTAATAAGCAAGATTTTAAAATTTATGCGATGTTTAATAGGAGCCAGTGCAGTGTTGACAGAACTGGACTAATATGATCGTACTTCCTGGTTCTAGTAAGAACTCGAGCTGCTGCGTTTTGGACCAGCTGGAGTTTATTTATTAGGCGAGCAGGGCAACCACCCAGTAGAGCATTACAATAATCTAGCCTTGAGCTCATGAACGCATGTACTAATTGTTCAGCATTTTGCATTGAAAGCATGTGACGTAATTTAGATATATTTTTAAGATGGTAGAATGCAGTTTTACAGATGCTAGAAACGTGGCTTTCAAATGAAAGATTGGTATCAAAGAGCACACCCAGGTTCCTCACTGACGCAGGACTTGACAGAGCAGTCATCGAGGGTTAGACAGTATTCTAGGGCACTACTTGTGGAGCTTTTCTGTCCAATAATTAAAAATTCAGTTTTATCTGAATTAAGTTGCAGGAAATTACTATTCATCCAATTTTTAATATCAGCTATGCATTCCGTTAATCTTGTGAATTGGTAAGTTTCGTCAGGGTGTGAAGAAATATAGAGCTGAGTATCATCAGCATAACAATGAAAACTAACGCCATGCTTCCTAATGATATCTCCCAGTGGTAGCATATACAGGGTGAAAAGCAACGGTCCTAACACTGAGCCTTGCGGTACTCCATACTGAACTTGTGATCGGTGTGACATCTCTTCATTTACTGCTACAAACTGATAACGGTCAGATAAGTAAGATTTAAACCATGCCAATGCAGTTCCACTAATGCCAACATAATTTTCGAGTCTATTCAAAAGAATATTGTGATCGATAGTATCGAATGCAGCGCTAAGATTGAGTAACACTAATAGAGAGATACAACCACGATCAGATGATAAGAGTAAATCATTTGTAACTCTAATTAGAGCAGTCTCAGTACTATGATACGGTCTAAATCCTGACTGAAATCCTCACATATACCATTTCTTTCTAAAAGGAACATAATTGTGAAGACACAGCCTTTTCTAATATTTTTGATAGAAACGGTAGATTCGAGATTGGTCTGTAATTGACTAATTCTTTAGGATCAAGTTGCGGTTTTTAATAAGTGGTTTAACTACAGCCAACTTAAAAGTTTTGGTACATATCCTAATGTCAAGGATGAATTAATAATATTAAGCAGAGGATCTATGACCTCTGGAAGCATCTCTTTTAATAGCCTAGTCGGTATAGGGTCAAGCATACATGTTGTTGATTTTGATGATTTGACAAGTTTAGCCAATTCTTCTCCTCCTATAGCAGTGAATGAGTGTAATTTTTCCTCAGTGAGACTACAATGTTCTGTCTGAAGTGATACTGTAGTAGGCGGCTGCATGGTTATAATTTTATTCCTAATGTTATCAATCTTACTAGTAAAGAAGTTCATAAAGTCATTACTGCTGTGTTGTTTACAAATGTCAGAAGTTGAAGCTTTATCCTTTGTTAATTTAGCCACTGTATCGAATAAATACCTAGGGTTGTGTTTGTTTTCTTCTAAAAGAGTTGAGAAATAAGCAGATCTAGCAGTTTTTATGGCCTTTCTGTATGCAATCATGCTCTCTTTCCACAAATTGCGAAAAACCTCCAGTTTTGTTTTCTTCCAGCTGCGCTCCATTTTTCTGGCTGCTGTTTTAAGGGCCCGAGTGTGCTCGTTGTACCACGGCGTTGGATTATTTGCTTTAATCTTCTTTAAGCGCCGAGGAGCAACTATGTCTAAAGTGCTAGTAAAGAGAGAGTCAGTAGTTTCTGTTGCAACATCAAGTTCCTCTTGGCTATCTGTAATTCTGAGGAGATGGAACTGATGAGGAAGATTATGTATAAAGCAATCTTTAGTCGCAGGTTATAGTCCTGCCATATTTGAAGCGAGGGGATGGCAGCCTTAGCTTGTCTAACTCCAATAGAGTTTATAATGTCTTTAAATGCCAATCCCAATGCGTCTTTTTCATTGTCAACATGGATATTAAAATCACCAACAATTAGTACTTTATCTGCAGCCAGTACTAACTCTGATAGAAAACCAGCAAATTCTTTGATAAAGTCTGTATTGTGCCCTGGTGGCCTGTATACAGTAGCCAACACAAATGTCAAGGATTTATCATTTACACTACACAATGTTACATAAAGCACCAAAACTTCAAAGGAATTATATTTGAAACTAGACTTCTGAGTAATACTGAAGTTATCATTATAAATTACAGCAACACCTCCCCCTTTTCCTTTCAGGCGGCTCGTGTTTATAACAATAATCTTGGGAGTGGACTCATTTAAAGTAATGTAGTCGTCAGGTTTTAGCCAGGTTTCTGTCAAACACAGCACATCTAGGTTATGATCTATAATCATATCATTAACAATAAGCGTTTTTGGCGAAAGGGATCGAATATTCAGCAACCGAGATTTATCAATTGTTCATCCGTATTATATCTGTTGTTTATTTGTTGGACATCAATTAAATTTTTACTGTTGAATGGTTTTGATGGTTTTTTGTATTTACTGATTCGGGGAACAGACACAGTCTCTATGTGATAATATCTAGGTGAAAGCGTCTCTATGTGCTGGGATTTAGCTGACTCTGGTGACGTGAGACAGCTAGCAGGCGGTTAGTTTAGCCAGTTTGTCTGCTTCCTGACCTGGGCCCCAGTGAGTCAAGGTTTAGCTCTAAGATTATGTGCCAAATTACTAGAGAGAAGCACCAGCCGGGTAGGATGAATGCCGTCTATCTTCAACAGGTCGGGTCTGCCCCAAAAACTTTTCCAATTGTCTATGAACCCTATGTTATTTTGCGGACACCACTTAGACAACCAGCCATTGAGTGATGATAATCTGCTAACTATTTCATCACTCCTTTTAACAGGAGGGCCAGATAAACAGACTGCGGTGACATCGTACTTGCGAGTTTACACACCTCTTTAATGTTAATTTTGGTGATCTCCGACTGGGTCGAACATCATTAGTGCCGGCGTGAATAATAATCTTAGAGAATTTACGATTAGCTTTAGCCAGCACTTTTAAATTTGCTTTGATGTCAGGCGCTCTGGCTCCCGGTAAACATGTGACTATGGTGGCTGGTGTCTCTATTTTCACGTTCCGTGTAATAGAATCGCCAATAACTAGGGCACTTTCAACAGGATCCTCAGTGGGTGCATCACTGAGTGGTGAGAACCTGTTTGATGTTCTAATCGGAACGGCAGAGTGGTTTTTAGATCCGACTATGCTGTCTCACAGTCACCCAATTGCCCTGCTGCGGGGCTCAGCCGGAACCAAACAATGAGTGTTCACTAAGCTAGTCGCATCCAAAAGAGTATCTAAAGCTGTACCATTCTCACTACTCTCACATAAAGTCTGGATGCGTGTCTCTAAATCTGAAATCTTCTCCGTCAGCCTGATTAATTCCTTACATTTAACACATGTGAAGCCCTGTTAAAACGGAGATAGATATGCTAAACATGTAGCATGCAGTGCAAGTGACAATGACAGGAGAAGACATGGCTTACCGTATTTGTTGATGAATCCAAAACTTACCACACAACTTACTCCACTTACTTTGTTTGATGGAGTCTATTTAATAATCCAACTCACCACAGTTGTCTAATGAACTCAGAAAACAGGAGACCCGGGTGCCGGGATGGAAAGCTACCAGGCTAGCGAAAAGCTAACACGTGGTAGTGATTTAGATTAAAAGCTAGTGATGTCAAAGAATGACTTCAGTGCCGTTCTTTATTAGCAGGGAAGTAGCAGGGATTTCACGCGGAACCGTCACAACTCTGCAGTCATTATGGTAAGCCCACCCACCGACTCTGTACACGATGTGATTGGCCTGACTAGAGTTTGTTTTTTCAAGCTCGCAAGTCTACGGAGAGTCGCTAGACGACCTTGGCTGCAAATTACATTTGCTGCCGCTAGGGTGCATCTAGATTTCTAGGCTATTTGTTAGCATTAGCTAACTGCATTAGTTAATATGAACTGAGGACTTAACTAAGGAAAAATACTTCTAAAGCATTTTAGGTCCTCTTTACACCTGGTATAAGGATGTGTTTTGGTCAATCGGATCACAAGTGGATGATGCTAAATACAGTTGTAAATGGGGTCTTAAATGTTTTGAACTTTCGACCACTTCCAGAGGCAGTTGAAAACACATTCCACTAGATTGCATTCATGGTGAAGGTATTCATGTGGTCCAATGCACATAAGACCACCTACTATTTGCATACTGACCTAATGCATGATCATTATGGGAAACGCCCTAGCCAGATGAGATCTAAACTTTGTTGACTGAAGACTCAAGTGTGGTTTGAAGATGACGTACCAAGCACAATGTTCTCTCACCATTATAAGCAGAAATGAAAGCTGCTGCTCTCCGTATGTTCCATATATCCCTCCCCTCAGAGAAATCAGAACCGAAATGTTTGAAAGTGAAAAACAAACAAACAAAAAAAAAAACGGATTACAACACCAGGTGTAAATGAGAATGCGTCTCCCTCGTCTACTTTTGATCAACCAAAATGCATCCTAGGCCCTGTTTACACCTGGATGGGATTTCAACTTTGTCGACTGAAGACCCAAGTTTGGTTTGAAAACTAAAAACATAACAAGCACAATGTTCTCCTACCATACCAGATTTCGCTGCTATATCATGAGTAGAAACGAAAGCTATCGGCCTTCCGTATGTTTTTCTGTTTTCTCTGGTCGCGTTCATATGCAAATTGTGTGACCATTAGAGCAAAAGATCTTAAAAAACCCATACATTTACCCACACAAAGACCCTCCCCTTGAAGAAATCAGGACAGAAGTGTTTGAAAGTGGACAAAAGAGATGGATGAAAACAACAGGTGTAAACTCCTAGTCTACTTGTGATCTGATCGACCAAAGCGCATCTTAATACCAGGTGTAAACTGTCCTACAGCACTGCATGTACAGGTTTCCCTAAGGAGATTGTCCTATGTTCACAGTTATACTTTTGTTTTTCTTTGTGCAATGCAGTGCTGTCTTTTCCTTTCTGTATCGCAATGACATGGTCAGTCAGCAAATTACAGTACAAACAGTAAAAGCGTAAATGTGAATCTTGTCTAGTCTCTTGCAATCAAACTCCCACGTACACTAAGGGGTAACCTACAATTTACAATAATTGTCATTAACATTTTAGCCGTAGTTTACATCGGACAATCACCAAAGGGTACACTGTTATATTGACAACATGACCAAGCAGTCTTATCCATACACCATGACACAAGGGCTTGTCATTCTGTTGGCACGGACATGTTCATTTGACACAGATATTTACTTTTGAGAGATGAACCAAGGATTTTGAGCAAGACACTGCTTTAGCAGGTAAAACCATGATATTTGCTATTTGTAGTGTTTTGCAAATGTCGAGGATGATTTGAGAAATTTACCAAAGCGACTGTGAAAAACTGTAGGCCATTCAGAAGTTCTGCACCATTCTGAGACAGCTAAACCCAAACAACCTGGAGATGATGGTCGTTACAAGCATATGTTAAACAGAGCTCTATTGTATTAATATCCTACTTAATAATTACAGCCTGTCATGGTGCTATATAGCAAATATATTTAGAGATGTGAAGACATGTTTGATTTGTAATGTGGTTCTCACTCATCAATCAGGCCCTCGGGTTTGTGTGTGCTGGTGAGGGCAGTTGTGCCGTCAGTGCTGGCAACCTAACACACGTTCAGGCTCATCCCTATTGAGAGCTGCAGGTACTTCTGTTCTGGAAGAACCTTTCTATACGTTATCATGTATGTTTCACACTGAAGTCACCAGAAAGTGAGATGGGAAACAGTGCGAGGAGGTGTCTAACAGGATTGACCACAGTCACCTTGAATGCCTTTAGGGCAATATTCAATTATATTTTCTGTCAAAGGGTACAAAGATAAGTGACACACAAACAAAAACAAAAAAGCCTAAAGATTACAGGCAATACAATAGAGGTTGTTTTTATATTCATTACTTTCTTCTGTACTGTTTTGGGTTTTCATATCCAAATAGTTGCCACATCAATTCAGGAAATCACACAAAAATCTCTCAAGCCAAGCAAGCACCCATCCTAACCTTTATAAAGGTAAAAGTTTTTAAAAAGTTGAACGACAGCAACTAAAATGAGAATGCCTCTGGCAAACTTACAGAGCACTTTTCCCACTGTCTGACAAACTGACAGCATGGGTGGAGCAAAGGGCTAAACAAGGGGGAGACACACTATTGATTACACACTTTGACAGAAAGACAGAATACATGTGAAATAAATATTGAGCTATTCAAAATTATTTATGTTTATTATTAGGTCAAGAGTTTTTTTATGATTTGATTCAGTAGAAGGTATATTCACATAGGCATGTCTTCATTTTAATGGTAATTGTGGATTAGGACATAATGTGCATTATCAAATTTCCAAAGATTTGTTTAATTTACCCAAACTAGTTTTGCATGTTTCATTTGTAGGGTGTTGTGTCAGAATTAAATGTTAAAAGATTAATCTCAACCTAGATAGATAGATTGATGATGTTGCTGTACTGGATTGTTAAACTTTTTCAAATATTAATACAAATTTCTTAATATAAATTTCTTGTCTAAAATGCAACATAAAAACATTTCCAGCATCATGCCATTTATGTTTATTGAGAAGATGAAGAACATATAGGCCTATCTTAAGAAGAAGGTCAAGTGTTTGTGTCTCTGCAATTTGTCTTTAAAGAGGAGCTGAACTCAATAGCTGTCATTACCTTGGTTTCATCAAATGCTAAAGTGCACTTAAAAGAGGAATAGTAATCTTTCTTTCTCTCTGTTGCGGCAACATGATCTCTTAGATATTATCAAAGGAGTTGAAGGTCCCACGGAAAAAAAAGACCTTTCTCATGGCACTCCCATATTAGGACAATGTCACATATATTTTACTGCTAACTTTTTAATGTCTTGACACTGCAAGCTATTTTGAAAGTATAAGTTTACTTTCAAGTTGAAGGGACACTGGTGATATGGCAATTTAACATGGATGGATTTCACCTTTTTTCGCTCTGATAATTATTCACGTCCTCAATTTAAACTCACACACAAATTATATTTCAATTGTTGAAATTATTAAAAAAATTTGTATAAAGTAAAGCAGTATCCAGTTGAATACACATTTAAGTAAATAAATAAATAAGCCATCTTAATCATTACATGGCAAAATAAATTACTTATACACATAAAATAGTAGATTAGTTTGAAAATGGATTTCATGTAAATTCCTGTGTGCAAGTAAAATCAATATCAGCCTGCAATCTGCAAATCCTATTTGAGAGGTTAAACCAGGGGCATTCCTCTTAAAAATGATTTCATGCTCAAAAGCTTTTTGAATCCTATTATTACTTCAGTCATAATCTAGCGTAAATGTAAATAAATACATTACATTCCCATTATTATAGAATTGTTTTGCTAATATTTTTTTTTATAATGTCTGGTAATTTGTGTGAAAATGTAATATAATATAATATAATATTTATGCAATTCTATAAAGATAACTTTAAAAAAATGGCAAACTATATCTATCTGTCTATCAAAACAACTAAACTAAAACCTAAACTATTTCTAACTTCCAAGCTTTTATAACAATTTCAAATATAACTTTCTGGACACGTTTTTTTAAGCCAACTTAAAGTTTGTCTACAAACTTTTTTATAGTTATTGAATTGTTTTACTTGTACATTCCAAAAGGTTTTTACTCTTCCAGACATAATGTGCTAGGCTACTCATGTTTTGTAATGTCTGGTAATTTCTGTTAAAGTTTAATATAATATAATATAATATAATATAATATAATATAATATAATATAATATAATATAATATAATATAATATAATATAATATAATATAATATAATATAATATAATACACCAAATGAGGATATGCCTGTCATTCAGTTTTACTCATTGTCATAGTTTCATGTGTGTTTCAAAGGGGGCGCCAGATTCCCGGCAAACTGCTGGGAGACACGGCGGCTTCCGTAAATAATATTCTGTGTCAGCTGTTTGCGGTTAAGTCAAGTAAATGCTCTTTTGTCGTGCAGATTTGTCGTCCGTGTGATATAAGCACTTGGAATCTGAAAACTTTAATCATGGAGGAATCAGATACAAGCGCTATTCTCGCGGAGGACTC
This sequence comes from Gobiocypris rarus, assembly GCA_023029165.1. Taxonomy (NCBI): domain Eukaryota; kingdom Metazoa; phylum Chordata; class Actinopteri; order Cypriniformes; family Gobionidae; genus Gobiocypris; species Gobiocypris rarus. The sequence continues at coordinate 29,818,992 of CM040911.1, read as the reverse complement.
GGAGTCGGGTGACTCTGGTAAAGTTTGTTGTTGTTTTAAGGCAACACAAAACAAACCTCCTCCGCCTTGTTCGTGTCCATTTTCGGTGACTGTGGAACCCGTTATGTTCCTGTCCACGTTCTCCATTGCTCTCCAGGCGCCTCTATACACGCAGTACCTGTGGGATCGTCTCAGTGAAGATGTGGGTTATAATGGAACAAAGGGGGGAGGATGTAATGCATCTACGGTCCAGGACCCTCTGCAGAAGGTAACGAATATTTGACATGTCTGGGTTAGGAGTTGGAACTGTACGGAGAACCGTTTTCCCTCCAGAAATCAGCCGGTTCTGCGCGACCAGTGAAGCATGAATCCCGAACGAATGACACGGATGAGTCGGTTCTGTAGTAGGCTAATTCACAAATTTCAAACAAGTGACACTTTTAAGCCGTTTCTTTTTAGTAAATCAAAAACATACAGCACAGCGCATCTTCTCGCAGTCCGATCAAAAAACGAATGACTTTTGAGCTGCTTGCTTTTTTCTTCAGTGAATCTTAAGTGAAAATATGCCTCGCTACTACCAGTGCAGTTCGAATCCCGAGCGAATGACACTTGAGTCGGTTCTTTTTAGTGGATCACAAAGTGTGATTTGTTAGACCAGCAGTGTGACCTCAACATATTGCAGGATCAGTGAACCCACTATTCCCGAGCAAATAACTTTTATGAGCCGATTCTTTTAGTGGACAGTTTACCATATCGATTCTTCAACATATGACACCTACATTGAGTTACTTGGACCAGTGTAATGACACCTGCCAGTTCTTTTTACTAGAAATATACCATAAGTTATTATTACATTATCAAACTTACCCCAAAAGGAGGCTGTTGTGTTTCTGATACTAAAAAGCTACATTATGTTTCCAAAAGAGAACAGTTTATATGTAATTTATTTCCTTCATCTAGGAAGTGGAGACTCTGACTGCACACTGGAACCTCTACATCAATTTGGGTGGTTTTCTTGTTGGGCTGATTATGGTGACCCTGTTGGGCTCGTGGAGTGACCGTGCTGGTCGGCGTTTGGTTCTGATCATCCCATCCCTTGGCCTGGCTGTTCAGGCGGCCGTGTATTTGATTGTAATGTACCTGAAGCTACCTGTGTTCTGGTTCCTTATTGGGAGGATCTGCAGCGGCCTCTCCGGGGACTTCAATGCAATTTTGGCCGGTTGCTTTGCGTATGTGGCCGACACGAGTGGCAGGGGGTCTCGCACCTTTCGTGTGGCGATACTAGAGGCTTGTCTGGGATTGGCTGGCATGTTTGCGAGCATCATCGGAGGACAGTGGCGACGGGCACAAGGGTATTCAGCAGCTTTTCATACATAAAATATTTCTGTGATTTTGAAGATTAAAAAAAATAATTTTCCCTCCAGATATATCAATCCTTTCTGGCTAGTATTGGCCACAAATCTTGCAGCGGCCGTCTACACATACCTGTTTGTGCCTGAAACCGTCACCCCTGACCCTGGGGCAAAACTCCTCTCCACCAGTCACCACCGGGCCGTCTACCGCCTCTATAAATCTGATACACCGGAGGGACGCAGAACTAAACTATGGTTTTACACTCTCTGCTTCTTTTTGGTGGTGTCTGTACATTTGGGCAGCAGTGACCTCTATGTGCTCTATGAGTTGAGTGCCCCGCTCTGCTGGGGTCCAGAGCTGATTGGTTATGGCTCTGCTGCCAAGAATCTGGCCTACCTCACCAGCCTGATGGGGCTCAGGGCCATGCAGTGCTGTCTGGAGGACTCCTGGGTGGCTGTGGTGGGCCTTACTTCTAACTTTGTTGGCTTGATTGTGATTTCGGTCGCTGACACTACAGCTCTGATGTTTACTGGTAAGATCTTCTATTTACAATTTATACACACACCACTGTTAAAAAGTTTGGGGTCGGCAATTTTTTCTTCATATTTTTGAAAGCAGTCTCTTATGCACACCAAGGCTGCATTTATTTGATAAAAATACAGTAAAAACAGTAATATTGTGCAATATTACAATTTAAAATAACTGTTTTATATCAATTAAAAATAGATTAAGTATATAAAATATAATTTTAATATATTCATTATTTTAAATCTATTTTAATAAATAAATGTTAAATGTTTTTAGCAGCTGTCTGAAGCTTCAGTTTTAGAAATCATTCTAATGTGCTGATTTGGTGCTCAAGAAATATTCCCTATTATGGAATCCCTATATGTTGAAAACCATGGAGCCGGATCAGCCTCAATTTACGAATCAGGTTTTGTAAATGTGAATTGTGCTGTGCGTTTTGGAATTTTGTTTTGTAAATGTATTATTTTTGAGGCTGAAAGTTATGTTTATATGAATATATATTGATTATAATGCATTGTGCTATTTAAAAAGGATTTACTGGATCTTGCAAATTTACTCGTACAAAACAGTTCAACAAAATTTCAGAAAACATTTAGAATTAACAGTAAGTGTATTCAATTCAAAAGCATTTAACTGACACTTTTCCAGTGTGGATGTAAGACATTATGTTTATGTTCTACTGTTAAGATTAGGCCTACATTACATTGTGAAATATATGCAGTGCTGATGCAGCCTCACGCTGTCCTCCAGTGGCTGAAGTAGGTAAATATGAATCAAGGAAATGAACTTGCAGAAGTTTCTTATCTATCTGTCTTCGTCAGGATATGGCCTGTGCTTCCTTTTTATGGCCTCTACCCCAGTCCTGAGGTCTAAACTGTCCAAGCTGGTGGACCCTTCGGAACAAGGTGAAACAAGGACAGCATTGTGTCTCAAATGACTAACATTGAATGAAATGGAATAATGTGTTTTGTTTATTTCATTTTTTTAGGTGCTCTGTTTGCTTCAGTGGCGTGTGTGGAAGGTCTGTGCTCACTAGTATCTAGTGGGGTTTTTAACTCTTTGTATCCTGCCACCCTACATTTCATGAAGGGATTCCCCTTCCTCTTTGGGGCTGTCATCCTCTTCATACCAGCTGGCATTATTGGGTAAGACCCTCAATAGTCGTCATTCAGACTTTCAGTTTGTGAATGAATCATAACCACAAAATGTTATGTATGTCAGGACTAAACTTATTTTTTATTATGATGTGTACAGGGGCTTGAGTTGCCACGAGAAGAGAGAGAGCAGAACAAACAGAGAAGGTTCTGGAACATCCTGACATTGACTGTAAAAGTTTTGCTAGAACAGCAAAGGACAGAGTGTCCGAGAATAAGCGATGATTTTCTGCACAACTGGGATCCTAAAGCTGACTGCCAGTAGAGCGCACAGATGGACCTAGCCATAGCAGTCACCGTGATTTTGCCAAGACATCTTTTGTTGAGCCTGGAACAACATTCCTGATCAAAAGTAAGATTATTTTAAAGAAATAATTCTGCAAAGATGCATTAAATTGATCAAAAGTGACCGTAAATGGAAAGTAAATGCTGTTCTTTTGAACCTTCTATTCATCAATAATTCTTGGGAAAAAAGTATCACTGTTTCCACAAAAAAAAATATTTTTCTTAAGGTCAATCAACATTAGAATGATTTCTGTAGGATCATATGATGCTAAAGACTGGAGTAATGATGCGCTTTGTATCACAGGAACAAATTACATGTTTTTTTAAAGTGGATTTGTGTAAAGACAACTGTGAGTAAGCCATAGGTATGTGGATTTCCCTCAAAGTGTACACTGTGACTCTGTGGTGCTATCAAGACATTTTAGCATCCTGACCAGCCTGACACAGCAACATCAGGTCAAGCAATAATAACAACCTGTTTGGTCATGTCTCACTAGTCTATCAGAGAAAACTACTGTATTGTTCCCTCTAATGTTAACATCAACTTTTTAAATCTTTTTTTAATCTTTTATTCTTAGCAAGCAATAATGACCACTGACGACTTGCATTAAAATGAAAAGTTTTCTGCAGATTAATGCAGGGAAACAGCACACACATTGAATAAGTCATGTCTCTCACTTCTCTTTTCTTTACTGCCTCCCCTTTAGCATTATGGGAAATGTATTCTTAAACCTGAACATAATAAATGGCAATTAAAAATGTTTCCATTATTATGAAAGACAGTTCATTAAAGAGGTACTTCAGCGCTGGGAAGATGAATCTGTATTTAAACTCAGTCATTAATGTAGTAGAAATGTGAAATAATTTTTGAATTTGGTGCCTTCTAGACTGAGAAAACACAGAAAATGTATTTGCACTTCGCTGCCCTACGCTAGGCACGACATGGTTTACTTGCCCATTGTGTTCATTTTCATAAAATCAGTTCAGTTAGAGACGCTACAATTAAAAACTGAACGTATCTGTTCGATATATTATGAGTGAGTCATTGAGTGTCACGGCCGTCACGGCACAAACACAGCAGGAGGCGGAATTACATTCATCACATGAGCTGAGCTGAGGTAAGCACGGGATTCGCGGCCGCATACATTCACAGCACGTGAACAGTCTGGCGCATTTTCAGATCATGTCTTTGGAAGTTTAACTTTCATAGGAATTCATTTGAAAAGTTGAAACACTCACTTTGCTCTCCACCACTCAGTTTACATGAATCTCCGCACGCAGCTCCCTGAGCCGACAGCCGAGTGCTGTGAGAGCGATGTTGAAAACATGTGGAAATAGCGCCTCCTGCTGGCTGTAGTCTTTAGACTCTGGCCAAAAACTCCTCCGAAGACGCAAAATTACTATATTTGCATCATCGGAGGAATTTTTCCAGAAATAAAATACATAATTCTCGCGTCTCAGGGTCATATGAGGGGGGGAAAGTATGATAATTTGAATATACTCCCGGGTTTCTACTGATACAAACCTTAATGCTAATCACTGAAGTAACCCTTTAAACACTCAAAATTAATTGACATTTAAATGCTTCCCCGTGCTAGTTGTGTTCTAGACATCTGAAAATGAAGTGAATGTGAAAGGAGGCTTTTGCAATTATGTTTTTTCTGTGTAGTTTGCAGTATGCTAACAGGAAGTGAAAATGACATCTAATGCTTCGTGCTTGTCTGAAAGTGTCTAATCGTTTATCTCTGTGGTTTTGTACTGGAATATTTGAATACAGTGCAACATGCAATTTTTTGTAAAACATAAATGTGAACATGCAGAATAAAGGGATGTTTTCCAAAACGAGTTTTATTGCTGTTTATTTCTCAAAAAGAAAATTTCATTATTTCACTGTACAGATTTTACACGTTGTATAACACATGAAAGACTGACAAACATCATAAGGCAACAGTAGGGAGTTCAATAGCAGGATAAAGCTTGAGGTGTCAATAGGTGTAGGTAAATGTTCATTAGCATTTTCCTTGACCTGTTGCATCTTCACAGTGTCTGAAAATATGTCAATAACTCAAATCTTCTGCATAATATTCTTGCAAATCCTAAGAAAGCCTCTACAGCAGTATTTCAAGTCATGTAACTGTCTAAAAGGATTTTTTTTCTAATACTGCATGAGGTGATGAATAACCGTTATGATTTAGAGGTGAAAAAATTATTTGCTTTGTGAATGATGCAAGGTACATAATAAAATAACTTAATGTAACAAACCTGTAATTAGTAAAGATGAACAGAAACTATTTTTTGGAAATACAGTATTTTTGACGCCTTAGTAACCTACTGCAAACTAAATTCAGAAATGAACATTTCATAAAGAGAAATGAACGTTTCATAAGGCTTTTATTAATAGTTCAACTGATAATGCTATAATGCAAGATTATCTAGTATTATCTATAATATGAACAGAGACTGACTATACTTTATGCTGATGTCATAAATACGATTGATAATGCAGAAATCGATTCAACTTCCTGAGTTACAGAAATGTCCCACACAATTCTGGGAACATAGTCAGTACATAGCTAGTTTGATTACTATACTGCAATTGAGGAATATTCAGTGTTATTTAGAGCCAAAAATGCTGTCTACAGGAATAAAGCTGTAAATAACTTAGAATATTCCTTAAGGTGCGGTCAGATTGCTTGTTGTTCGGGGAATTCCAGTCATTACAATAGGAATCCATGCAATCGCAAATTTTGTGGGACGGCGAAAGATTTCCCTATGCAGAGCTGACAACGGGTTTCATTTTTCACCATATTAACCGACAGAAAACTGCTTTGTTTGAAAGCGACTCTGTGTATCATGCACTATATTGCCAAAAGTTTTGGGATGCCTACCTTTACATGCACATGAACTTTAATGACATCCCATTCTTAATCCGTAGGGTTTAATATTGAGTTGTCCCACCCTTTGCAGCTATAACAGCTTCAACTCTTCTGGGAAGCCTTTCCACAAGGTTTAGGAGTGTGTTTATGGGAATTTTTGACCATTCTTCTAGAAGCGCATTTGTGAGGTCAGACACTGATGTTGGATGAGAAGGCCTGGCTCACAATCTCTGCTCTAATTCATCCCTAAATGTGTTATATCGGGTTGAGGTCAGGACTCTGTGCAGGCCAGTCAAGTTCCTCCACACCAAACTTGCTCATCCATGTCTTTATGGACTTTGCTTTGTGCACTTGTCCACAGTCATGTTGGAACAGGAAGTGGCCATCCCCAAACCACAAAGTTGGGAGCATGAAATTGTCCAAAATGTCTTGGTATGCTGAAGCATTAAGTGTTCCTTTCACTGGAACTAAGTGGCCTTGCCCAACCTCTGAAAAAACACCCCACACCATAATCCCCCCTCCACCAAACTTTACACTTGCAGAAAGTTGGCGACTTCTGCCCACTGTGCACTTCAGCATGTGCTGATCCCGCTCTGTGATTTTTATGTGAGCTACCACTTCGTGGCTGATTTGCTGTTGTTCCCAATTGCTTCCACTTTGTTATAATATCACTAACAGATAACTGTGGAATATTTAATAGCAAGGAAATTTCACGAATGGACTTATTGCACAGATGGCAACTTATCACGGTACCAAGCTTGAATTAACTGAGCTCCTGAGAGCGACCCATTCTTTCACAAATGTTTGTAGAAGTGTCTGCATGCCTAGGTCCTTGATTTTATACACCTTTGGCCATGGAAGTTAGTGCAACACCTGAATTCAATGATTTGGAAGGGTGTCCCAATACTTTTGGCAATATAGTATATATCGCTACACTACTGACAGGTGTAAAACCATTTTTTGCCTGTGAAAATGTTTGCACCTTTAAAGTTCTATCATGTCCCTGGGTAGGTTACATTTATTTTTTCTCCAGGAAAATTCAACAGTAATCTAACTAGACCAGCTACATGCATATAACCAAAGGAAACACTGTCCTCCGAGGGGTAAGCAGGTGTGTTCTGGTTACTTGACGGCCATTATTAGGAATGCAACATTATTTTGTTTCTGGCTCTTTTTGTCTGTTTTTGCAGCATCTGTTTGCTCTTGGCTGGGACATCCCTCGAGAAAGCGCAGAATTTTGCTGATAGTGGCTTCCTGATACTCATGGGACCACCTGTGACATTGAGAGAAAAGATTTACATCAATTATTTTTTCAATTAGATTAGTGTAAATCTCTACAATAAAAGCTTTATTGGATATGGATCAGGGACCGTATTCACAAAACATCTATAAGTAGCTCCTAAATCTGTGAAAAGTTAGGAGTAGTAAGAGGACTCCTAAGTCGCTAAAACCAAATCACAAACAATCCTAATGGCTGTTGCTTCGACATAACATAAAGATTTGTGGGCAGCTCGGGTAAGCCGAGGTCGAGTTACGCTCATGGATCTTTCCCAATCCTGTCCCCCTTTCTCTCTTCTATTTCACCTCCTGTCTACTCACTGTCCTATCATAATAAAAAGGCAAAAGCAAATCTTTGAAAATAAATAAAAAGAAAATAATGTCTGATTACCAGTCGCAAATAGTAAAATAAGTCTTTTTGCTATTCTCCATCCGAAGGTATCGAGGGCTCTAAGCTCGGAATTTAGCCCAAACCCAGAGTACTCCCCATATCCCCGGCTGGGCCGAGGGTGAGGAGTCGGGGTGGCGGAGGGATACAGAAAACTTTTGTGGTAACTAAGTGAGTCGGCTGTGTATACGTGTATACTGTATATATGCCTCCACTCGAGCTGATTAGATCGTGCTCCTCCTGAACTCTGCTTATAAAACATAATTTGTTGCTGTCTCTCGAGATGCAGACATGTTGAGGCTGAAATTAGCTAAACATATGCTTGTTTAATTAGTGACACAGCCTACATTTTAAAATCTTTTTTGAATATGGCAACATTCTTATTTTAAAACATTTATTTGAATATGGCAACATGCCTCGTTCTACAATATATCTATGATTAAATCACTGACAGAGACCCTTCCCCTATCAGCCAATCACTGTGTCTGTGCATAGTTAATAAGCATGTTGACATCATCCATAGCAATGAGGTCAATCCCACCTTTACTCTTAGCTTAAGACTTCTCTCTATTCCTTAGTAAAAGTTGCTCTCAGCAGCTTTGTGAATAGGTTTTAAGAGACACTTTTTACTGAAAAAACTTTTTACAGAACTTTTACTGCTTTTTAGAAGAACTATTAGTGGTAAGATAAAATGTTTTGTGAATACGGCCCCTGGTGTATAATTTTAAAGTAACACTCCACCGTTTTTAGAAATAGGGCTTATTCAACTTCTTTCCTACATTTAGATATGTGGGCAAATGCATTTTTGTCTCAGTGCATGCATTGTTTTAGTTTGGCAGTGTCGCCGCTAGCTTAGCTTAGCATAATGAATGGAATCCGATGTTGCCAGCTAGCATGTCCCGAGTAAAAGTGATAACCCCAAAAAAACAACAACACCCAATTACTTCTTGTGGCCTGCGTATTCACAACGAGTACAAATAACGATGCAGATTAAGACTAGGCAATTTCCTGGGCAGATATTGACTTGGGACTATATTATGGGGAAGCACAGGCGAAGCAATGCTATTTGGGAACAGAGATATCAAGCAATACATGAAGTGTATGTTGACGGAAGTTTGGGGATTTTATGTGTCGCGTGATATCTCTGCGCCTAAGTAGCAGTGCTTCGCCTGTGCTATTTATAAAAATGGTGGAGTGTTCCTTTAACTGCAGCAAGTTACTGAGCAGGCACAAACTACAGCATTGCATATTATATGTAACTGCACCAACATGTTTAGTCAGACAGAGTGTTGACTTACTTAATGCCATTAAATTTGAGAATGGTCCTCATGTCTTCCGGCAGAGAGGCTGGATCTGGCCACGCAAAGTTATCAGTGACAGGAACGATGTTCTTCTTCCCATTCAAAGCGGTGACGATCTCCTGCAGATGACAGATCAAAACGTTTAGCTTCACATGGCAGACTGAAAATATAAAAGGGATAGTTTGACCAAATTGATCTGAACCTATTGATCACCCTCAGGCAATCCTAGCTGTATATGACATTCTTCTTTCAGACGAATACAATCAGAGTTATAGTAAAAAATGTCCTGGCTAATCCAAGCATTATAATGGCAGTGAATGGCAGCACGAAATTCGCAGTCCAAAAAGTGCATCCATCCATTATAAAAGCAATTCATACGGCACCACGGGGTTAATAAAGCCCTTCTGAAGCGAATCAATGGGTAAGAAAAATATCCATATTTAAAACTTTATAAAATAAAACATCTAGTTTCCGCCAGACCACCAATTCTGGGCTGCAATTCACTGCCATTATAATGCTTGGATTAGCCGGGATATTTATTAATATAACTCTGATTGTATTAGTCTGGACAAAAAATGTCATATACACCTAGGATGGCTTGAGGGTGAGTCAATTATGGGATAATTTTTAGGTAATGATGACTGTAATGACTGAAGCCTTCAGGAGTGAGTTTTCCATTTGAAGCAGCATTTGTACATTAACTGAACCTTGATCAGAGTAAAAATGACTTTATTTATATGTAACTATCTCCCTCTAACCTTATGAACCCAGTCTTTCATTGCCACGTCGGCCATGCATTTGTCTAACGCATTGGCTGACAGCACCAAGATGAAGTTTCGTGCTCGCTGCACGCTCGTGATCAGCTTCTCCTCGAACCTGCCGGCTTCCAGTTTCTCCACATCGATGAAGACGCTGAAACCACGTAACTGTAGATGCACCTTCAGTAGGCTGCAGAGAAAGAAAAGAACAGGAGAAGTGGGGTTTATTTTAAAAAATAAATGGTCGATATTAAAATTCTATACTACTTTGTCTAAATTAAGTAATAATTATGTGATGGCAAAAAAATAGGATATATGTGCATGCACAATTAAATATCCAATCATCAATATAGAACCGATTATTACAATGGAAGTTTGGTAACTGAATAGATAATAGATAAGATGGATAAGAGCCATCTCATTTGTAGTCTGACCTGGCAAGCTGTGAACCTGTAGTGCGACGGTAGCTGATGAACACATCAGGGCCCGCGGGCTGGGAATCAGTTAAGCAGGGTTTAGCAGGCCGGCGGGCGGTAGAAAGGATCTTGGCACGATGAATGCCATTCTCTATGTAGCAGTCAGATAGCAACTGTTGGTCTGTAATGTGGGCAACATTGTTCCGGTCAACTCCTGACTGAATTAAGCCGTAGGTGTACTGACGGAATCGTGGGTCTATATCGGCCAGCCAGTCTGCCAGGTTATTGGGGTCACATGTGGAGTAGTTGGCGTAGGTCTTCAGTACACGCAGATCTCTAAAAAACCTGTACATCAGAGAATTGCTACAGGTTATGATAAAATGGGGGTTCACATTTCTTTAATTTCTTTTATTTCAATTTTTTTTAAATCCTAAAAAATCCAGGTTTATTTCCAGGTTTACATTTTTAAACCCCCAATTTTCACAAAATAAAATAAAATCTCAGACTCTAGGAACCCACTTTATTTAGGATTGAAATTATGATTGTGTATACATAAACTATACTATAAAAGAATACTTAAGAATTTCCAAGAATGAAGTAGCGCTAGCCTCTTCCGTGTGAGTCCAGATGTCATGCCCAGATCCTGGATCAGATCCTGTTCTGTCATATTGAGCAGCAGATCTCCATCCACCTGCAGTTCCTGAGAGATATGGTGCAGAAAACTGTGTTTAAGTCCACAGCAAACATCGGCACGATATCATCATATCCTTCACCTTTATCTTGGTCAGGTAAACAGGAAATGGAAGCTGTGTACAAACCTGAAACCGTTCACTGAATGCACTGAAGCCAATCTGCTGCAGCCAGGTCTGCACCTCTCCACTCTTCCAGTTGGGTACAGATGACAGGATACGCCTCGGGACGTCCTCGCTCATCATTGTTAAGGCACGCTTAGCCAATGAGCAGACGGTGGCATTACTAGAGTACATGACGATCCTCTTTAGACTCTGAACAGCCCCAATCTCCTGAAATATCTGAAAAGAAAGACAATACTTAATATTCATTAAATGTATGAATATTTTATTTTATATATTATGTATACTTGTGTCTTCGTTATTATTATATGTTAGGTTGTTATTATATTATATAATCATTTTATGCGTTTTTAATATATGTCTATCACTTTTTTAGATGGTTTAGAGAACATTCAAAAGTAATGTTCCCACAATACTTGCAAAATGATCAAATAAATGTCCTTAATGTTTTCTCTAACATTCACATAACAAATCTTTTTTTTTTTTACATTTAAAAAACTGGATGTTTTGAATGCTCTGAGAACATTCAGAAATAAATTAACTTAATGGGAACGTTAGTTTTGTTAGTTGGGGAAGGCCTAGAGAAGCGAATATAGTGCCTGTCTGACCTTGGTATTGCGTTGACGGGACTTGATGCTAGTCTCCACATACAGGTAGAATGCGGCGATGCATTTCCCCTCTAGACGTGTGCCGTCCAGCAGGGGCAGCAAGTGCTGCAGGTCTGCAGCCGTGCGGCCCTGCATGCTGTCTGCGCTGTCCAAAAGGTTGCGTGCAAACTCATCAGGGTCTAACGAGGCGATGAAGGGCTCCACCAGCTCCAGAGTACCAGACTTTACCACTTCTTTCTCTATCTCCCTGTTAGCCGCCAGCACAGCCACGGCCAGACAGGCATGGAACCGGATCAGCTCATCCTCTTTGGAGAACGCCAGAGGGAACAGCCATTCGGCCGCCTGTTTTTCGATCATCAGACGCTGGCAGCGGTGCCCGCCATACATGGCGCAGTTTGCCAGGGCCACGGCACAGTGCCGCAGTACAGTTGGGTCTGTTCCACGGCACCAGTACAGGAGGGTGTCCAGTGCTCCGTTAGTGATGAGCTGCGCAGACGTCTCCTCTGTGTGTTTAAACATGTGCTCAAGGATGCCCGACACACTTCGTGCCAGCTGGGCATCCTCCTGTTCACGGGTCAGGTTCAGTATGACCCCAAGGCCCATACGTGCCACATAATCCCTGCAGAGAATAACAAAAACGAGCATTTAAAAGAATTCTGATGCAAAAGCCTTATGTGTATACTATACTAATATTAGATTTAATAATTACATAATAGCCAACCAAGTGGCACCTACAAATAAATGACACAAGACCTTTTTGTAGTTACATGTTCTTTTTAGTGGATGTATGAAGTGGCCTTACGCTCAGAAAAATGACAACAAAAGTAATAAAAAAGTGTTTAAAACCCATTTAAAGGTGCTGTAAGCAATGCTATACGCAAGAACTTCTGCCAGGTTTAGACCTGCAGATTTGGTGTAACAGACAAAAGCAACACAAGCTTCATCCTGAGATGAAAAGCTTTACTTTCATAGGACAGAAATCAATAATTAGTATTGATATTATTGAATCTAAAAATGCAGTTATTGTTATATTTTTGTCCCAAAAACACGCACAGTTGACTGACACATTCATTTTGTTAACTAAAATTTTGGAGTAAAGTAAATTTACTCTAAAAATGTAACACCAAATTTATGACAGACCTAATTCCAGCTTCCCAAATATGGACTGCCTGCTATGAAAAACCATAAAATAATGTTCCCAGAATGTTACAGGGTGGTTATTTTTAAATACCCTTAGAATAATAACGTATACAAAACGTTCACTAGTGGTTATTTTTAGGTTATTTTTTTGCGACCATAAAATAATGTTCCAAAAGTGTTGCAGGGTAGTTATTTTTAACCTAAAATTTAATACATTTAAAAATTTTAAATGTATGTACATTTATAACACAATTTGTATTGTATTACCTTTGCATCAAATGGCAAAAAAACGAGTTAATGCTGCTGTGAAGGTGTTTCTAATACAGTGGCTGTGGGAGTAACTGTAAAATTGGCATCTTTCTCTCTTCTTACTGCCATTATCACACAAAAAAATATATTTAATGTATCTCATTCAACACTATAGAAGTTTACCGGAAATGTGAAAATGATATAATTACTTATAATTAATATGTGAGAGTAAATATGATTGCAAATAGATTTGACACACTCATTGAAGAGAAAATAATGCTAATCTAGAAGTTTTTTGTTTACGTACAAAAAAAAACATGTCCTGCTAAACTGTACAATTTGGTGGTAAGAAATAAATGTACTGATACCCTACTTAAAGTCAAATGGTTGTTTATTAATCTTTTAATATCTGTGAATACATTTTTTATTTTAAAAAATATCATTTTTGTTTAAATCATTGTTATTTGGTGCTGATGAAGTGTCAAATCTGGGTCCCCTGTGAACAAATGTGATTTTATTTAATCTTCCATATGATGGTTGATGTGCTTGGGTTATTTTTATTAAATAAACAAAAAACAGCCATCTTTTTTGATACCACTTTATACTGGGTTGCTGGTGTGCTGAATGATTGCTGAATGATTGCTGATATTGTAGCGGGGTAATGATATTGGAGTAAAGAGGTTAGAGGAATGTTCTTCTAACGTTAGAATGACGTTAAAGCAACGTTAAAATAACTTTATGGAAAGTTGGGAACAATACCATAACGTTAAATAACGTTATAATAACATTTTACAAACCAAAAACTATCGTTCTATTTCCGTTAAGAAAACTTTCCTGGCTAATCAAAAAACATTCTTAAAAAAGAACGTTCTGGGAATTGGGAACCAAAAACGAACGTTCTTTGTATGTTAGATGTATGAGTTCAACTGTGACTTGATGTCCAAATACTTTTCAGGGCCCATCTGAATATACCCATATTCCTTACCTGTTTTCTGATACCAATATCTGCTCAAGCAGCTTGGCAGACTCGTAGGTGATTTCTACAGCAGGTGTCTGAAGCAGCTGCAAGAGCAGCTCCATACCCCCATCCAGCCGAATCCTGTTGCAGATCTCCTCTGCTACCTGTCGGCCCACTGTGGGCAGGACCCAGGCCTCCTCAACCAGCTGGAAAGTCTCAGCAATGGCTCTGCGAGTCTCTTCCATATCCCCGGTGTCTTTGGAAGACTTCAGCGTTTTGATTGCGGAGCGCAACGCAGGGAGAGAGACGTCCAACGCGGTCTGAACGTCGGTGCTGATCCCTGGAGACACAGCCCTGGGGTCGGAGCTCGTCCTCCGGTTGTGAAGCCGACTACTGACATATTCAGGAACCGTGAGTCTGTCGGAGCTAAACATGGAGAAATAACGGAAAATCTTGCTGATGTAAACGACGAGGGACAAAAACATCTACCAGCTGTTTTTCTGTTGTTACAGCAGTTCTGATGTTTCTTTGTCTTTTAGCTGTGACAATGAAATGATCACGTCGAGGTTAACTCATTAGCTAATCGTTTAATGCGAAATTCATTGGCAGCGACTGTACAGTATCCAGCTGATGTTAGAAAAAAATAATAAACGCAAATGACGTCAGAGACGTTACAAAGCCTTTAAGATATCGTTTATGAATCCACCGTTAGAAAAGGCCCTCGAGCTTGTTTAAAAACTATTAAACAACAAGATGAAGCTGTAAGAATGAATTGATCTTTGAGCAAAAATTAGACAAAATTTGCCTGTTTGTTGATGTATATAGACAATCGATGAGGTTTTTTCAGACAAAGGCGACTATTTCCACTGTCTCTTTGCCACCCTCGGAGAAATTCCTGTGAAAGCCAACTAAAGCGATTCTTATTAAATAAAACGATTTTCTGCTGTTATATTTTGAATAAAGTCAAGATTGTTGATAATGGATGCTCAAAGCATCCTCAGCGTCCGTTTGTAGACCCGCCCAGTGTCTTTCAGACTCGAGTGGAGGAGAATCATCCTCGGCATCATGGCTTGTTCAGTTCAATGCTTGGCTCCACCTGCTGGAGAAAGACGGTAATGCAATGTTAAAACGGCAAGTTTTGGGGTGTGTTCTGTAATAAAGGCCTTCTGAAGCGAAGTGGCGCATTTGTTTAAGAAAAAATATCCATATTTAAAACTTTATAGACTAAAATAACTAACTTCCGGCGTATTGCTGTATTGACGAACGCAGAAGCGCAGAGGATATAGCAAAACAAAACGTAGCGTCGGAAGTTACTCTTTTTGCACAAGTAGACTCAAGACAACGCATCCCTGAAGTGTCAACAGAGATTGTGTCAACTAGCTACTCTCCCGTGAAGGCCTCATTGACACGACAGCCAGTGGCACTGATCTGGCACCAAGATCCGATTCACGATCCGATTCCAAAACGATTTTTAAATGTATTTTATTAATAATAAAAAAGTATTACATATTTAATTATAAGTATTTTAAATAACGCATTAAAAATTGCATTAAAACAATTGCATGGTTCACAAAGCGCACGTCAGTATCTGAAATTGAAAGCATGCCTTCTGTCAGTGAGTTTATTTCAATATACAAGACCACTGCTTTCCAAACGACATTCATCACATATCAGTAACAGGCAAATATAGCATTACATTTCACATTCCTTGCAGTTAAATAGTTTTGATTACATAAAATAGTTTGATCAAACGCATGTAATAAAAAAAATGAATTCATTACCTCATCTGAACATGATTAGTGAATTCCATACATCTCTGGATGGTGAAAACCTCAACTCTCATCGTTCCACTCTCCTTCATAGCGTCATCAAGCTTCATCTTTTGTAATTGTTTTGAAAATGCGAAAACTTACATATTGTGGCTTTAAAGAACCATTTTGGTTACTCAAAGAACCTATCAGTCAACAGTTATTAAAAGAATACTTGTTTTTCTTATCTAAAGAACCACTACACAGTATAACCTTTTGTACAATTGAAAGGTTCCATGGATGTTAAAGGTGCTTCACTGAACCATCAATGCCAATAAAGAACCTTTATTTTCATTTTTTGTGTAGGTCCTTAATTGATTTCATTGCCAGCAGCCATATAACTACAAACATAATTTACTATGTTGCTTTTAGATAGTGGAGGCAAAATTCACCTGGTTTTGTTGGATAAAAAATTATATTTTAACTTAAATTAACATTTCACATTTTGACATTTCACAACTCTTCTCTCAAAGCCTTAAGGAATGATAAAGTTAAATCCAACACTTGTAATAAAGTGCAAAGTTTTCCCAAATGGTTTGTAATCCTTGTCCAGGGGACATCACTGCACATTTTGTCTCTCTTATTTGACACATGCATTTTAGTTCACGGAGTTCTCTCAGGATTGAAAACCACTGCCTGATGAAGTGAAATAGGTCTACTTTTCTTCTACAACACTTACCTGTACTCTGGTAAAAGTAATAAAACGCACACCATGCCGATATTGATCCTTGTTTTATTTCTCAGTTTGTCCCACAGTTGATATACATTTTTGGGATTTTCCCATGTTTAATCATGATCCATGATGACAACACAACAGCGGCCTACTAAATGCTGTATAACCACCACTTCCGCATTTGTCCTCATGTATTGGTTTCTACAAGCAGAAACCAATGAAAGTACAAATCCTAGGAAACATTTGGGATAATGTAAGTACACAACTGTACACAACAGTCCTCAGTGCAGCGCCCACAGCCAAGGCCTCTCATAGTGCCACGGCTTACCAATGGACCATTTCAATGCCATGGCCCCAGTAAAGGTTTATTCAGGGTCAATGCTAGTGGTGCAAAAGATGGTGGTGATTCTAGGGGGTCGGGGGCAGGTGGGTTTGAAGGTGGACAGAGGGGAATGCGATGTACAGGGTACAAGTCTTGTAGAATTGGTAAAAGTTGTAGAGTACAGCTAAGTGTTGTAGAGTACGGATAAGAGTTGTAGTGTACAGGTAAGAGTTATAGGGTGTACATGTATGTTATTATCATCAAGCCATAAATATTCTAAATCAAATCAAAATCATGTTTTAGAGTCTACAGGTATGTTGTAAATCAAATATGCAGAAATTTTATATGTGCCAGCCAGAGGAGGATGGGTTCCCCCTGTTGAGTCTTGGTTCCTCCCAAGGTTTCCCTAAATTATATTTTGAAGGGTGTTTTTCTTTGCCACTGTCGCCTTTGGCTTGCTCACTGGGGGTATTAAGGCATGATTTAACCCTTGTTGTGAATGAGACTAAATGTAGCGATATGAAAAACTGTGTAATATAAAAAGAAAAAAAAAAACTCAAACTTAGAAGTTACCAGTTCAAAATAGTCTGATGAATCCTTCAATTAATGAACTAAGCGCAATAACTTACGCTCAGTATATTGAAAGACAAGCTAATGACTCCTATCAGTTGGTTCTTCAAACTGATTCAATAACATATAGAGCTTTTGATTCACAAGCAAATTACTCTTATGATCTGTTTATTTTAATGACCATAATGAGCCACAATGTCAGAGCCACACAGTCTTCCGCATTACAGTTATTGGATTGACGACAACACTATTATTTAGCGTTTTAGTTGGCATAAATTAATTTACATGGTGACAGAGGCAGTTAATGTGCAAATCAATATTTTACCTTTTCAGTAGGAAATAGTAAGCAAAAAAAGTGTTTACTACAGTGTGAAATTCCCAGAATTTACTCATGTAATGTTAGGACAACATATGACAACGAATGTTTGTAAGCAGTTGTGTAAGGTGATGTCTGTGTGTAGATGCTGACAGGTTACAGAATGGTAACCTGAGTCAACTGGACCTATTAATCATTCACTTTTCACAGAGGTCAACAGGGTTATTTGTCCCTAGTAATGCATTCCCACATTAGTCTAGTAAAGGACGTCATTTTGAAAGTTGGAAGCAGGCATTATTTGTTTTCTAATACCTTAACATTGATCACTCAAAATAGTGTAATCCACAAAACAAAACAAAAACATTCAAAGTAATTTACTTTGACCGGAATTATTAGTGTTAATATTAATTAAGTTTATTGAAATGTTACATAAACTAGTTCTCATAAACAGCTTTGTTATTATTGTTAGAATCCAGAAAAACCCCTGTCTGGTTTTAATGATTACAGTTG
Organism: Gobiocypris rarus; assembly: GCA_023029165.1. NCBI lineage: Eukaryota > Metazoa > Chordata > Actinopteri > Cypriniformes > Gobionidae > Gobiocypris > Gobiocypris rarus. Next base: position 29,800,710 of record CM040911.1, on the reverse strand, counting down.
AACAAAGACGAAAACATGAGTAAACAAAAAAATGAGTAAACAAAAGAGGGTGAGTGACCTCTGAATCTATTGATCCACTGATTTCTCTTTGGTCCTAATGGTCTAAGTTCTTCAGTCACATTCACTAGACACCAGGATGAGGCTTTTTCTGCTGCTTGGACTGCTTTTCTTCACATACGCGGCTGAACAAGGTAAGAACCCTTATTTTTTGATAACAATTTATTTGATATACATTTTCTGTGTCATGTTGGAAATGTGCTCTTCCTGTCAGAGTCGTGTATTGAGCGCTGTGAAAATGGGTTCGACGCCACCAAGAACTGCCAGTGTGACTCTATGTGCACATACTACAAGAGCTGCTGCAAAGACTATGATTCCTTATGTCGTATTTGGAGTAAGTGTGGTTTCATAAACCCTTTCATAATTATGTGAAATGCAATGATCAAAACAGATGCATGAGAAACTATTTTTGTTGCAGCCCGTGGAGACACCTTTCCTTCATACCCTGAGGATGATTATGAGGAAACAAATAGCACGGAGGTGCCAATCAGATCCAGATCACAGCAAAGACAATTGACGCCTTCTCCAGCAACCTTTGCTGAAATATTCAGCTTATTAACACCAACTTCACAAGTCTTGGATCCAACGTTAAATGATGACCCAACACCAGTGATTGCCACTGCTGCTACTCCAACTAGGCATTATTCTTCCTTACCCTCCACCATCAAGAACCCAACCACAACTGCAAGCACAACCTCAACTGCTGATCCCGCACCAACAAAAGCCAAAGACCCTGACGCTGAGGTTTGCAGTGGCAGACCCTTTGACTCCTTCATGCAGCTCAAAAACGGCTCTATGTATGCATTCAGAGGTAAGTGCCTCACAGCAAAGATATACAAAGTTACTTTCAATTTTTTACAGTTTTAATGTAATCAGTTTTGGTTTGTTTTCTCTTTGTTCAGTTCTTTTTTTACCTGCCTGAGTTCCTAGTTTACGTAGTTATTAATTAGCTCTACAACTATTCTGTTTTAGGGTACGTTTACAAGACAAAGCTAATTCTGAAGACTGAACAAAGTAGCCATGTCTGTCACAATGCCAGATAAATGTATTAAAACAACCTTGTTGCTGATTTAACGATGTTTCAAATGGGTCCGATGCGTTTGGTGGTCTGCACTGACTTGCGTATATGATCCGCTCTGTGCTAATGTGTCTCTGGACAATTGGGTCCCCACCCCCAAAATCGGGTCTCCATTAGGACCCCAAGCGATCACATTGGTTCAAATTGCTTTTAATATGTACTCTTTAGCACCTGATTACAATTCCTACAAAATCATGTTATTATAAATGCTGTTTTAAATATGTTATAATGCCCATTTCTGTCCATTAGCCTGATAACTTTGTTTATACTCACATTTGCACTTACCTTACATACACTCACCTAAAGGATTATTAGGAACACCATACTAATACTGTGTTTGACCCCCTTTCGCCTTCAGAACTGCCTTAATTCTACGTGGCATTGATTTAACAAGGTGCTGAAAGCATTCTTTAGAAATGTTGGCCCATATTAATAGGATAGCATCTTGCTGTTGATGGAGATTTGTGGGATGCACATCCAGGGCACAAAGCTCCCGTTCCACCACATCCCAAAGATGCTCTATTGGGTTGAGATCTGGTGACTGTGGGGGCCATTTTAGGACAGTGAACTCATTGTCATGTTCAAGAAACCAATTTGAAATGATTCAAGCTTTGTGACATGGTGCATTATCCTGCTGGAAGTAGCCATCAGAGGATGGGTACATGGTGGTCATAAAGGGATGGACATGGTCAGAAACAATGCTCAGGTAGGCCGTGGCATTTAAATGATGCCCAATTGGCGCTAAGGGGCCTAAAGTGTGCCAAGAAAACATCCCCCACACCATTACACCACCACCACCAGCCTGCACAGTGGTAACAAGGCCTGATGGATCCATGTTCTCATTCTGTTTACGCCAAATTCTGACTCTACCATCTGAATGTCTCAACAGAAATCGAGACTCATCAGACCAGGCAACATTTTTCCAGTCTTCAACTGTCCAATTTTGGTGAGCTCGTGCAAATTGTAGTCTCTTTTCCCTATTTGTAGTGGAGATGAGTGGTACCCGGTGGGGTCTTCTGCTGTTCTAGCCCATCCGCCTCAAGGTTGTGCGTGTTGTGGCTTCACAAATGCTTTGCTGCATACCTCGGTTGTAACAAGTGGTTATTTCAGTCAAAGTTGCTCTTCTATCAGCTTGAATCAGTCGGCCTATTCTCCTCTGACCTCTAGCATCAACAAGGCATTTTGGCCCACAGGACTGCCGCATACTGGATGTTTTTCCCTTTTCACACCATTCTTTGTAAACCCTAGAAATGGTTGTGCGTGAAAATCCCAGTAACTGAGCAGATTGTGAAATACTCAGACCGGCCCGTCTGGCACCAACAACCATGCCACGCTCAAAATTGCTTAAATCACTTTTCTTTCCCATTCTGACATTCAGTTTGGAGTTCAGGAGATTGCCTTGACCAGGACCACACCCCTAAATGCATTGAAGAAACTGCCATGTGATTGGTTGATAATTGCATTAATGAGAAATTGAACAGGTATTCCTAATAATCCTTTAGGTGAGTGTATATCTTTAATGTAATTAAATTGTTAAAGTGTTACATTTCCAAATATTTCCGTTATATATAAAAAATAAATATTAATACATTTTAAATAAAAATATAATTTGTATATTCTTAGGTTAATAATAAACTGACAGTATGGGGAGACCCGGTTTCGAGGGAGGCCCCGATTTGTCATGACACCGGAGCAGACTGTGCGCGCACATACGCATTCTTTTACAGACAGGCTCCGCCAAACGCGCACGCCTTTGTAGAGACAAAACACGTAATACGCATGCGCATGATGTCACTGTTTTGTTGTTTACACAGGGACGATAACAGTCTCGTTCTCAAAATCTTGCACTTTGAAACCCTTTTTCCAGGTTTTCGAAGTTTACCGTTTTCCGTTGAAAACGGTGTTGTGTAAACAGCCCCTTAGTCAATCATCCTCTGTGTTAAACCCTCCGTTTCCAGTGTTTCATTGTCTGATATTGTCGTAGTTTAACATGGTTGTGTTTGTTTATTCCCTGTTGAAGTTATTAAAGACTCTTTCTGTTCATTACTCCTTCGTTGTGCTCTTCTCTACAACACCCAGCTACCATGACAACAGTAATATAAAAATATACATACAATTATATTTACTACAGGTAGAATTTTAAAAATATATAAATTAATAGAAAATTGGTAAGTATAGGTAAAAGGAAAATAAAAGACAAAAGTTTAAAAAAAGGTAATAAGATAATAAAACAAAAAGTTTTATTCATTATGTTCATTTTCACTTAAATTAGTAAAATTATATTCTTATGATGGTTCAATATTTGTTCTTCTTATATTTATTTATTCTCTTTTACACACTTTTTCTCTAATTAAAAATGCGATATGTATGTCACCAGGAGAATATTTTTTTGAGCTTGACGAGAAATCAGTATTACCGGGGTACCCAAAGCTCATCGAAGACGTCTGGGGAATAAAAGGACGGATAGATGCTGCCTTCACTCGCATTAACTGCCAAGGAAAGACATACATTTTCAAAGTATGAATGAGGTCACATTTAAATCTAAATTTAGACCATTTATATGCTCTTTACCATTTTATTTAACCAAAGTTATTTAATCTTCATTTCACTGCATGATTGCAAAATACAATATTTCATTATATTATTCCCAGGGTAATAAATACTGGAGGTTTGATGATGGAGTACTAGATGAAGACTTCCCACGGGACATATCTGTGGGATTTGAAAAGATACCTGACCATCTTGATGCTGCCTTTGCCATTCCTGCTCACAGCCATCATGGCAAAGAGAAGGTTTATTTTTTTAAAGGTCAGATATATTCACATTGAATTAAGATTTATTTTCATATTCATTCATCTGTACTACAAAAAGAATATGTTTCTTCTTTCTAGGAGACCAGTATTACCAGTATGAATTCAAGCACCAGCCATCCCATGAGGAGTGCATTGAGATGTCATTCAGATCTCCTTCAGCACTCTTCAGCAGATATACTAATATTTACTACAACCGATGGGTTGAGCACTTCAACCAGCTCTTTGGTGGAGGTAATACTTTTTTAGAGCATGTTATTAATATTATGCACCTGGGAAAGCTTCCATAACACAACTTCAAATTGCTTTTTTTCCAGCCCAAAGTCATCATGGTGGCCATCACTTCATCAACAAAGACTGGATTGGCATCAAATCTCCTGTGGATGCTGTGCTAGCCGGCAGACTCTACGTCACTCCGAGATGGCCCAACAGAAGGCGTCAGGACAGAAATCGTCAGGATTGGGACCAGCAGTGGGGCCAACAGTATGGACAGCAGTGGGGTCAACGTTATGGGCAGCAGTGGGATCAGCAGTGGGGCTCCAGGCGCAGACAGAATAGGTCACCATACTGGGAGACTATGGCTGAGAGGGGCATCAGTATTGGACAGGAGTATGCTCAGAGGTTTGGGCAGGACAGGTGGCGAGATCAGGACAGACGCAGAGACTATTATCATAGACAAAATGACTATGATTATGACAACAGGGACAAACCTTCGGAAGACATTGTCTATGACATACTGCACAGGAGTCAGCCCTTACAGAGTGTCTACTTCTTCAAAGGAGGTACTGAAATTAGAATATTATATTATACTATATTATTTTTAAAAAGTCGCTATAGCATGTTATATGTTTGGCAACAGTTCTTCTAACCCTAATTGATGGAGAGTCTAGCTTTTCTTTTCTTAAACAAAAGAAAAGCAACCATATAGGAAGACACGTCATGGCCATATTCCAGGATGACAATGTCAAGATTCATCAGGCTTAAATTGTGAAGGAAATGGTTAGGAGGAAGCATGAAGAATCAGTCTTTGGGGTGTGCTGGAGTAGACTTTACAGAGTGCTTGAGATGCTATTTCCATCAAGAGGTGCATATATTTTATATGCTGTACTGACAATGCAAGTGTCAAGCACTGTGTAAAGTCAACTCCAGCACATCCCAAACACTGAATCTTGACACTGTCATCCTGGAATATGGCCATGATGCGTCTTCCTATATGGTTGTTTAAGAAATTAAAACGTACACAGTCCATCAATTAGGGTTAAAAGAATTGTTGCCAAACATTTAACATGCTAGAAACATAGAAATCACATCAATAAAGGTCCAGTCATAGACTCTTAAGTATGTGCCAATTTAAATCCAAACAGTGACTTTTTTTGTCCGGGCAGTGTATTATATTATATTATATTATAAGATGATGTCAAACTTTTTCTTTACAGATATGTACTACAGAGTGAATCTCCGAACGAAGCGGGTTGACTATGCAAACCCTCCATATCCAAGACCTATTGGAAAATACTGGCTTGGCTGCAAAGACATGCCAGGAGCAGAAAAGAGATGAGTCCAACTGTAAACGACTGCCATTTAATTGTATTTATCATACAAGCATATAACAATAAGCTGCATTTGTACGGTCAAAAATAATGGTGATCAGTGGGGCCTTATAGAATCTCTCCACAGATTTCCACACAAATGGAATGACTTTATTCATAATGTTCTACAAGTCACCCTCATTAATGACTGATCTGATCTGTATTCCTGATTTATTAAGCTCAGTGGATGCAAAAGAAGGTAACATTTCAAATAAACAGAGATAAATATAATCATGATTATAATCTGAGTCTAAAGTTTAGCTCAAGGCTAAAGGTGCCATGAGCTTCGCAACAACCTTTAGTAAAAAGGTCTTTTTTTGCATGAAATGTATACATCATCTTATTAGGTTGTGCCTTTGAAAGTCCTCTCGACAAAATATGAACAGAAATCTCTTTAAAAAGGTCTAGGTTTTAGCTTCTCCAGAACAGTAAAAGAGTGTTTCTTAAAACTTTTGTTGCTAACATCCAATATCATTCCAGCAAGTGTTTTGGCACATTTCATTCGTTTATTGTGGTTTCTTGCTCTATCCAAACACAGAGACTACTGCCAATATCAAGCTATTTCATTTATCTACATAATACCATAATACAAGTAATCAGTGTCATACTGCCAAGAACAATGCATGTAAAGACTAATCCTTATGTATCTCACATAGAGAAAGAGATGCCAAAAAACAAGACATGCAATAACACACTTATACGCCCTTAGGATACCAGGACGCATTATTTTTAGGAGTTTAAGCCAATTATATTGTTGTTATGGAAGTTGTTACTTGCATAATTGCTGCAGGGTTCATATCTTAGCTCAGGACTGATTTACACTTCCGTTCAAATGTTATAGGGTCTGTACGATTTTTTAAATACATTTGTGAAAGGAGTAGTACATGTTTTTAACAATGTAAAAGTCTTTACTGTACTTTTGATCAAATTATTGCATTGTTGCTTAATACAATTAAAATTTTCTTTAAAAAAAATAAAAGAAAAAATGCTGACCCCAAACATTGTGTGTGTTACATGAGGGCATCATCCTGATAAAATTTATATATTTTTTAAGTAAGGTAATTTCTTTCAACTAAAAAGTAACAATTTAATGGAAATTATTATGAAAATATATGAACAAATTAAATTTTCGATGTAGATATGTTTATGCAGTTTATGCAAAACTTAGATACAGTACAACTTAAAAGGGAAATACTGCCCTTTACGTCAATAGCTTTAACATTCAGGAATATTATGAATGCTTTACATAAACATTCTCATAATTTGGCTCATTTTCTGCTTGGTCCATAACTGTTTCATTAATGATAATCTCTGAAGAGGTGGAGACCCTATCAGACGGAGCCACAGTCTCATAAGCGTGCTCTGTCTCACAGTCTACTTTAGTGTCTTGCTCCACCTCTAAACTATGGAGCGTATCGCTCTCTGGAACACTTTTTAAAATAGAGGACAAGGGCCTCTTGGGGGTGCAGTTCTCCTGAGGAAAGTCTGTTGCCCCTACTGTGCAGGGAGAGCTGAGGGAGTTGTGTTTCCTGCGACTAGGTTTCCTCATGACCACCTCTGATTGACCTGACCCAGTAGTTTGCTCCCACGCACTGGCCCGTGCTCCCAGTTTCCTCCGCGGGGGCTTGGCAATCGCCTGCCCCCTGCCTTTGGGCTGGGCGGTCTCCTCTCTTTGTCTTTGGAGGCTGCCTAATCTGCGCAGAATCGTCTGAACAGGACCTTCCGAAGGAGGCTCTTGCTTAGCCATCTTTTGGGTCTTACCCACAGTCACATAAACAGTCGTTATCTTCTCTAAATCTGCATCTTGGCTCCCATCAGATGGCTGGGTATTCTTTCTGGTATTGGAAAGTGTGCGTCGTCTCCCACCGGGCACAGTGAGGTAAGTCCTGAGCGGGCCTGAACTATATCTTTCCGAGTCAGATTGTGATGTTTCAGAGGCAGCTGTTTGCTCCTCAGAGGAGATGTTCTCCTCATTGTTTTTGTCCTCTTTTTCTGTTTCTATCTCACTGTGGTTTCCCTGTCCTCCTTGCAAGGCAGAGATCATCAACACACCCCAGGCTTTGGGTTTCCGATTCGTTCCTGGCAGATCTTGGGTCGAGCTACGGCGCTCTTTAGGGCTGAACTTTGTGCCCTCTGCGAAAGAGACTGAAGGGCGTTTGGATTTGGCAATGCTGGAGGTACGAGGGATACCAAAAGCTTGTGACATGTCCTCGCTGCTGAAAGTTGATGGGTCAGGGAAGAAGTTACACTTGGAGTTCAGCTCCTGAAGCTCTCCACTGGCCACAGTAACAACATCTGTAAGAGGGTGTAAACATGAATCAAGATATTGCTCAGAAGTTGCTCTTACATACTTTCACATTGCAGTTGAATATGGCGCAAATCTGACTTCCTTTCCTCACAATAGCTGTGGTTCCAAGTAAAAAAATTTACTTAAGCGCAAAATTGGAATTTCTCATTAAAACATTTGCAATTCAGCAAGCAGCTTTCCATCCAATGAGACGAAGAGAACAACATTCTCACTTCCTGATAAACTGGCACTATAAATATCACTAGGAAAATTTGAAGTTGCTGCAATAGGATTAAGTGCATACATTTCTTAATCACATTATTTTAAATTTATGCAAATTATCATCCAGCGTTTTTTTTATGCAGTATCCAAAAATGCACACAAAAATAGGTGGATGGAAAGTGACACAGATCTGTTTTTTTTTATAATATAAATGCAAATTGGTGTGAATTCTAAAACATTGAATCTATGAATCTGGGGTCTGCAAGAAACACTAAAAATAACAGCCAAGGCAAAACCTAAAGCTGCAGCCTTAACTACAGTGTTAAAACGACAGAAAGAGATTAATAACTGTTTTACCTTCCCTGGGCGGTTCACAGTAGATGGCCTCTCCTTCATCATCAGTTTCAAATGAATCAGTCACCCAGCCGGATGATGGCTGCTCAATGAAGCTGTGGTTAAATGTGAGCTCAGGATCATGATGAGAGACTGAAGACACAGCGGAGAACATTATAAGTCCACTTACAATCTCACTTGCAAATGTTTCTCAGTGACAGCTGCAAATGAAAATAGATGCATTACCTGTAACCCTGGGTAAACCAGATGACCAAAGAGTAATGCACGGCATGGCAGAACCCATGTTGGCCAACACAGTGTAAACATGGTGCTTCATGCGGACCGTAGGGCTCCCATCCCCAACCGCCACTCTGAAGGACAGATTTAGCAGAAGATTTAGCAGAGGACATTTATTTCTATTATATCAGCTGCCAGATAACAAATCCATACCCTTCCTTCCTTTGACTGGCCCGCCGCAACAGCAGCAGCAGAACAACAAGGCGAGTATTAAAATGCACAGAGGAATCAAAAGCCCTGCTAAGAGACCTGCTCTGCTACCTAGCAGACAAACACACAAAAAATTGATGAGGGGGATGTGATTACCAGCTGTGAAAACCAAATGTAGTGTCTGTACATACTGTTTGGACAAGCCCCTGTGGCTGGATGGCAGGCATGATTCCCACAGTCACATGTGGAGGAGCAGTTGACGCCATACAGGTTAAGAGGACATGAGCTGTTACAGCTACAACAGAGATTGAACGGTGAGAGACACTCATTTGAATCTTATACCAAGTTAAAAACAACCTATAAATACCACTGTACCCTCACCTCTCACCATGGAAGCCAGGAAGACAAATGCAACTTCCGTTCACATGGTCACAGTGCCCGTGATTGCAGGTTTTACACAGGAAGCGGCAGCCATCTCCGTAAGTACCATCTGTGCAGGGTTTGTCACATCTACAGAGAGGGAGAAGCCCAATGTAAAGTAAATTAAAATATATAACGTTCAAAATCGAAGATAGCTAAACAGCTAGACTGAATTATGCACACAAGAAGAAAATACGTGTACAGTGGCCCAAAAAAAAGCGTTTGGACATTTTAATTTAGGTAATTTTGTTTGTTAGTTTGCTTGCATATGAAAGAAATACCCTATGTCATACTATAAATTATGCCATGCAGTGTTTCAGAACTTATTAAAACCTATAATTCATCTTTTTTGAAATATTAAATGCACTGGCTCATAAGAGTCATTTATTTGTGAATGGGACAGGTTGTGCTATATGTTGTTGATTCACTTTAAAGGGATAGTTCACCCAAAAATGACTCACCCTCATGTCGTTCTAAACCCATAAGACCTTGGTTCATTTTTGGAATGACATGAGGGCGAGTAATTAATGACAGAATTAGAATTTTTGGGTGAACTAAAGCTTTAAAGAAACGGCTCATAAAAGTACTTTAATCGTGAATCAAACTAAACTGGCTAAACTGTTTATGAATCAGCCAGGACATCTAGAGATTCATGAACAAATTACATTTCTGCGTACATTTTTAACTACCCTTTTTAGGCCACTGTAGTTTGCCACAGTAAATAAGCTTTTCAGAGCTGAATCCCAACAGATCTGTACCTTGGTCCAGACAGGCCAGGATCACAGTGCAAGCATGCTCCAGTTTCTGGGTCACATGGGTCCATATTTCTGCAATGCGGACAAACCTCTCGGCAGCGATGGCCATAATAACCTGCAGGACAGCGCTGGTCACAGCGTGTGCCATTCCACCCTGGTGCACAGGCATCACACAGGCCGTCCTGTTTAGAGCAAGACCGGCCTCCTTCACAGTGTCCACAGCTACACTCACACACACAGATAGGAGAACACAGAGATCATGGATGAACCAAAAAATGTATTATATCATGAAATACCCCTTTATTCTTGTCTTTTCACTCACCTTTTCTTACAGCCGCTGCCGTACTTTCCACTGTCACAGGGCTCATTGCAGACAGAGCCTTTGAAACCCGGGTAGCACAAACAGATGCCAGATTGCAGGTCACAGTCGGATTGTCTGAGATTACAATTACAACGGCGGTCGCAGGACGGACCCCACCAGCCATGCAGGCACTGACAGTCCCCTGTGCGCTGCTGGCAGGGGGACACGTAGCAGTTGCATCGCAGGCTGCACTTTTGGCCCCAGTAGCCCTCCTTACACAAACAGCGGCCTGTGGCTGGGTCACAGGTGGATGTAGCGAGGTGGCACTGACAGGCTTTGGAGCAAGTGGACGTCCACCAGCCCTCCTCACAAGTGCAGTTGCCGTAGACAGGGTCACATTTTCCATGACGTGCACATTTGCAGCTGTTTTGGCACAGGTTGCCCCAGCGGTTAGACAGGCATGAGCACTCACCCGTGACTGGGTCACACAGCCCATGAGGGTGACAAGGACAAAGCTCACGACAATCCGCCCCCCAAAATTCAGGAGGGCAACCTGCAGAAAAATAAGTATTCAGATTCATACTATAACTAGAAATGCAGTACTGCATACAATGAAAACAATAGAAAATAATATGAATATTATGTAAGAATATATTAATTATGTTACAAAGGAACATTTATTCAGTTTTGTTTCTTTTTATAGAATAATTTTTATAGAACAGTTAGTTGCTGTCCTTGAATTTGATTGCATCAATTACATAATTATTACACCAGTAGGTGGCAACAAGCGAACGTCACGAGCGAGTCACTGATTCACAGATTCGTTTAAAAAGTGATTCATTCAGGAACGCCACTACTACTGTGTAGCATGCTGTGTACACTGATCCATGAAGCTTTGAATCATTTACGATTTTTAATTTTTTTAACAAACAAACAGCCCTATGTAATAACACACAAAACAAGCTATAAAATAATACACATTTTATAGACACTTTGAATGGTATCCGTTTATATGGTATTTAATGTTGATTACATTTTAAAATATTACACTTTTATTTAAAAGAAAATAGAAATTGTTTTTTTTTAAAAAGTGTCACATGCTGTCACAAGTTTCGTTGCATTTGCAGTTTTGAAAGGGAAATCAGACATGTTGGTGCTTCCTCTTTGTGGTACCATGTGCTAGGTTTGAAAAAACATCACAGCTTCTCATGCTTGTGTAATGGCAGATGAAAAGACCAGTGACTGAGCAGCATAGAACTGAAATGTGACGTGTCCTTAAGGGAATGGTGTTGACTGGTGCCTCAGAGAATTAAGCAGATATATTTAGCAACACAGATGATGCATGATTGCCGTTTACTTTATTGAAAGTGTTTATGGCTAAATGAGTATTTGAAGAGATGACTAATATTGATTGGTGTCTTGTGTATTGAAGTGGCAAAGTGTTTGTGTTTTTGTTTTGTCGTTTTTTTGTTTTGTACTCATAACTAGTGGGGTTCCCATTGTCTTATATATGGTTTACTCTGTTAAGATGGGAGGGAGCAATTTGTAGTGGTTTGATTTGATTTACTTTTGCTTTGGAGTTTGGAGTGAAAAGGTGTTTTATTGGTGATTGAGTGTGCACTTACTTGCAGAGCGATTTCCATTGAATATGATTGGGAACCCTGTCTGTAATGGTTATAAGTTTGTTTCTTTGTTTTTATTGTTTTGACCCTTTGCCAGTTCTGATTACTTGTTGGGCTATTTGTGAATGTTGTATAATAAACCTTGTTATATGTGCAAAGAAACACACTGTGGTTGTTTCCCTTTTTGAGTTCTCCTCATCTCTTGTTAGATGATGGGGTTACATAATGATATTAGGCTACTTACGGGTTTTGCACTGGTACCCATAAAATCCAGGTTTGCATCGACAATGTCCAGGGTAAACACACACTTCGTCCTGCAGACAGGATCTTTCACCTTCACAGAGGGCTGAGAAAACAAAAAGGGAGACTTTATAGACAGCAGTACCTGAAACCCCAGCTTCACAAAACTGCTGACATCTGCAGGCCTGCAGAAAACGAGCCTCCTGTGCCATCAATAAAACAATATGTAATACATTTTGTATTAAGTACATCTACAGATGGTATCACTACTCACGGACAGTGCATTCTTCACCATTTTGGCCCCATCCAGAACAACATGTGGGAGAATAATCTCTGTTGAGAAAATATGACATTATAAATAGGCTACAATAATAACAGTTCTTAAGTTAAGAAACCTCTTATGAAGTATAAATCACAAAGCTCATCTCTTTAAGATCTTGAGTGTTTATTAAAAATACATTTTAGACGTCACAGATTTTTCTCCTGACAAAAATACAAGTGTTTCAGAAGAGATTTCAGTAGTGTCTCAAAATTATCTAAAAATGTCACAATATCTATCATTTTTATTTGATTAAACATTTCACATTGAGACTTTTAAATGGACTTGTCTATGTGATTCACACTCATTTTTATTGCCCTCTATTATTACTGCGATATGTAGAACATTGACACATTTGCTGTTATTTTTCCTTAAGATTTTAAAAGAGACGTCTAAGACAAAGCATATTCAGCATAACTGAATTCTGAATTACCTGATACTGAGGCAGACATTCTTCCCGTTTGGAGAGAGTCTCTGAGCTGAGTATTGGACACACATGAGCATCAGTCCAAATGAGGTCAGAAAGGTGTCCATCCCCTCCGGACCGACCAAAACCGAACCCCCTCTTCTACCACGGCACCAGTCCAGGCTAGTTCTGTGCTTCTAAAACAGAAAAGATCCAGTCCAGTCTCTATAGCAAAATGGGCTCTCCAATTCCCTTTGTTTCCTCTGCAAGTTTCCTGAGGAAGAAAAGCCAACTTCCTCTAATTCAATAAGCCACTGGTTGTTTAAAGACAAAATCAAGGCTTAGAATTTTGGGGAGGAGTTGGGTATTTTTAATGGCCAGTCTGCCTGCCAACATTTTCCCATCCTTACCAATTACTTTCATATGTAAATGTACATATATTAGAACATTTTACTGACTATAGATGGCTTTTTGTTCAGAATCCAATGATCTCTTCAGGTCAAAAACCACACAAACAACAATAACACCTAAAGATTTTATTTAGCTTTATAGCACTTTCTAATAACAAGCGTGTTTGCAAAAATAAAATACACTAGTAAAAGGTCATTATGGGTCACTTTTATTTCCAAAGGTCCAAAGATAAACAGAGTCACAAGGTATACGGAATTCCGCTAAGGGCCTATGAGAACCCATTATCTCTAATTTCCTCCTGAGGAAACACAGACTTCCTCTCGATCAGGGAACACCTTAAGACGCATTAAAAAGTATATTTGAATCACTATGTCACACACCATATCTGGTCAGTTAAATGGCTGAAGAGGGCAAAGTGCCAAATCATTAAAGAAATAGTTCACCAAAAATGAACATTGTCATCTTTTACCCACCCCCACCCCCAAATTTTATGACTGACTTGCTTCTATGGAACTCAAAAGAAGATTATATTCAGTAATATTCAGTGTTTTTTGTCCATACAATGGAAGTCAATGGTAACCAAAACTGTTTGGTTTGAACATTCTTCAAAATTCTTAACATATGCCTTAACATGTAATTCTGACAATGATGACAAAATTACATTTTTGAGTGAAAAATCCCTTCAGACAGATCAGACAATAAACATTTAACTTTTAAGCATCGCTTTAACATCAGGTTAACGACCATGGGCATCTCCACAGAACTGACATTGATAAAACCACGTTAGATGCAAATATTAAAATATTTCTATTTAAAAACATGCTGAAAATCTTTATTGATACCCTTATAGAAAATGGGATACTTTTTAGGGGCAGCTAATATTTTATAAAAAATATACTTGAAGAACAGAATACAGAATACTCTAATGCCCCCTAGTGACATACAAGGGTCAGTGTGATTATCTCTGATAGTGATGGTAATATATTGTCAGCATCTTTGGTTAAATCCATATTAAATATACTCTCTATAAAAATAGCTGCTATGATTCTCTGTTGCTTCCATTCAGACATCAAAAAATATAATGCCAGGTGTATTATGATTGTCAAAACACTGCAGATTACTCCCATGTTAAGTGCTCCAGTCTGCAGTCATTAATGCACCACCAACTGAAATTACAGAAATAATAATTGTTTCCAAATCCTCCTGCCATTCCTTCCAAGTCAATTTGCAATTAAACAGCTTATTACAAGTAGCCCTGCCCCAAACACATGACATTGGTTGAGCCAGAGTTTGACATGTTGGGCTTTGAAATAGCAATATTTTGAAAGTGCCACAATGCCAGTTTACACTCGTTGGACAAGCAATCAAATGTCTTACTTACAGTTGCATTAGCATATTAAACTGGAATAGGAAAAAGTGATAAAAAAAATGATACACTTCACCTTTAACCATGCATACACTACCATTGAAAAGTTTGGGGTCAGTAAGAATTTTAAAGTTAATACTTTTATTTAGCAAGCATGCATTAAATTGATTAAAAAATTGTCAGTAAAGACATTTATAATGTTACAAAAGTTTTTTGTTTGTTTGTTTTCTTTTAAATGATTAAAAATATAACGGTTTCCGAAAAATTAAGAAGCACAAATGTTTTCGACATTGATAATAATATGACATTTTCTGAAGGATCATGTGACACTGAAGACTGGAGTAATGATGCTGAAAATGCAGCTTTGCCATCACAAGAATAAATTCCATTTTAAAATATATTAAAATAGGAAACAGCTGTAATAATATTTCACAACATTATGGTTTGTACTGTATTTTAGATCAAATAAATGCAGCCCTGGTGGGCATAATTTTTTTTTCTTTTTAAATGTACCGATCCCAAACTTTCGAACAAAAGCGTAAACTAACCACAAAATATGTATGTGACTGACACAGTCTAAACTCTTCTTCAGGTCTTCTCTTGAGTGGCCACCAGGTCAACTCTAGCTATCAGGTCAATTAACAAAATACAAGTGCTGATTAATGAGTAAAAATTACTGCTTAGGCAAAAACCATCCAAATACTATGTCTGTATAGCCAAATACAGATACATTGTTTTCTCTCAATACGATCTCTTCAAACCCAGGTAAGGATGAGCGACAGATGTGGTGGTTCTCAAGAGGAACTGAGGGTTTGTGTCTCTCCATCGACTCCCTGCTCATCTGGATCGATGATTTCCCATGTTGAGCTGGATGTCGGAAGGCCAGAGGGCTGGGAACCGGAGGTCCTAGTAAGACTGGACCGCGTCAGGAAACCAAATCTAAAGGTTGGAGTCAGAGGAGATAAGAGAACTTTAAATCACTGATAGAACAATGACAGAGGGGGATTTCACTCCTATTTTTGAAACGGTTCAGTTTCAGTAGCTATTTGGCATGCTCAGTTACTAAGGTTACTAAGCTGAAGAGAGAAATGTGATTAAGAGATCTCTAAAATCAGCTTAGCGTTTTCCCAAGAACATATAGAATGAATTCTGCTAAGAGCCAGACTGTACAGTAGTATGGAGTAATTTGTGTGTGTATGACACAAAATACTACATCCTATACACAGAGAAGAGAGTCTTATTTAAACATGTGTAATACATGAGTGTCTCAATGAGTATATTGTCAGTTGCACAATACTACGAAGTAAGCTTTTTACCAACATACATTTAAAAGGAAAGTTTAACATGCCCAACCTGCCCCACAAGCTAAAATATGTCACCAAACCTAAAAATGTGGTAAACAATTTTTTTTTAAACAAATGTCGAAACAAATGTCTTTCACATAATAACCTAAACATGTGGTAAGAAATGTAAACAATGTAAATTTAAAACAATACCTTGGTAACATGAAATTTGACCCAAAATATTTAATACAGAATTAATCTTCCTGCATTAAATCACACATTTTGAAGTCATTTCTAAGGATAAAATCAGGCAGATATGCTTCTTAAAGGTGTGTAATGTTTGCACAACTAGCAGCACCAACTTCATTCATAAATACTGCATAAAACAAAAGCAGATCTTTTACAGAACAGAAGCATGTCCTGAATGCATTAGCACCAATAAGAATTTCTGCTGTTGCTAAAAAAAACTACATATTAAACCACAAATACACACTAAACCTTTCACACTCATAATGTATTTATTGTAACCAAGAATGGTGGCTTATCCCATAACCCAATTCTACTGAAACACATTTTTAGTGAAGTAGGTTAGTTTTTAAAGGTGCCGTGTGTAATATTTATGAGAATCTGTTGACAGGATTCCGATATAATATACATAACTAGGTTTTCAGTGACTTTACATTATGAACCGTTATGTTTTTATCACTATATAATGAGCCAATTATATCTACATACACCGCGGGTCCCCTTAAATTAAAGTCACCATTTTGCGCCGCAATGTTTCTACAGTAGCCCTAAACGGACAAACTGCTCTACAGAGCCCTAGTTACTCTCAGATGATGACTTCTTTGTCCTGTGTTGGCCACCGTAGCTTCTCTATGTGCTTCGGAAGGGAGGGGTGAGCGTTGGGCGATTGCATTTCGCAACCTCACTGCTGAATGCAGCTCAAATTTACACACTGCACCTTTAAGTAGATTGTTGGACTGAAATAAGTTATTGTTTTAGGTCTGTGTTGTTTTATCATGAATGCAGCACTCACAGGTTTCTGATCCGTGAGTCCTGGGGTCTGTTGTCAGTGTCGTTGTCTTCATTTCCACTCCTCTCAAACAAAGGGCCGTCTGTCTCATCTCTATGTGAGAGTGATACATGGTTAAACACAACAATAATCACTGTATACTACCAGTATGTTTGTGGCGTGTACTCACGTGCTACATTCGCTAACAGGTATGCCGAGCATTTTAGACTTTATGACGGTCCTCTGCTTCTTTATGGCAGAGCGCACAGCATCGAGTAAGAATCCTGGGCATCTCTCATCATTCAGGATTTCCCTAAGGAAACAGAGAAATGTGCATACATATTGAGAAAGGATTTTGTGCTGATATAAAAGGTTAAATGCGTCACAAACACATCATCTTACCTTTGGTAATATGCAAGCTCCTCTTTCACCAGAAAGAGATTGGCCTTCAACTCGTTCCTCTCAGAAAGCATGTCCCGTACTTCCGTCTTGGTAAAACACGGCCGATTTGGATCTTTCAAGTCAATGATCATCTTATCTGTGAGGTCAATGGCTGAACTGCTCTGAAGGAGGCAAAGGTGGAATTATAGGAGTATGTGAGTCAAATACCATAAATGTCTAAAGCACAGTTGATAATGTGCAGCTGACTCCATTTTTTAAAAAGACGTTTGCGGCACACATATGGCACGTTACTATAACTAATCATAAAACTAAAAAAGTTGGGGTCATTAGAAACACTCAGAATTCAATTTCAAGTAAGTTTGAAAATAATAAATAAAACATAAAAACTGTTTCATTTAAATATAAACAAAGTAAAAAAGTACATTTAAATGATTCAGAAAGGAACTGATTTTTTTGTATTTATAATAATTTAAATAAATAAAAATGTGTTTTTCTTTTTTTCATTTTTTGTTAACCACTTCAGCTCTGCAGCATTTTTTGAATAATTATGACGTATGCAATATTCGATCCATGGGTCGGGTGCTAAAACCTTTATTTCTGTTATTTAAACTTAAAAAACAGTTTAATATAAATATTAATATAAAAGTACATTTAATATTTAAATGTAAAAAATAAACATTTCCTTTGTAAATAATTAATAATTATGAATATTATATAAAGTAAAAAATAATATTATTTGTTATTTATATACAAACATTTTTTTAAATCATCTTTGTTAGACTAAGATAAATTGATCAAATTAGAAATAACATTTAAATTAATTTATTTAAACAAAATCAAATAAATAAAAACAAAACAGTATAATGTAAATATGAATATAAAATAATTAAACATAATATTTAAATATAAAATAATAAAACAGTTATTTTCTATATAATACTACAGATATAGTTCAGTGTATTAAAAATCCCTCTTATTTCCTTAGCTTTTTTGTTAATTACTAAAAGCATTTATTTATTTCTAAATGTATCTCTGTTGATTAAGATAAAACTTAAGTGAACAAGGTTTGGACATGGTTTTAATGTCAGAATTTAATCTAGCATCCCGAAATGTTTTCAAAGCTGAAGGGGAGTTGTGCACAAACACGTCTGTTACACTCCTGTGAGGGCAAACATGACCTATATATGCGGCATCCAGCCAAGCAAAGCGGAATTTAGGCCCTGTGCCTGTGGTAATACATACCAATACCCAAATCCCCCAAGAGGAACATAGAAGCTTCTGTCTCATTATGCATTTAGGAAATACAAAAATTATGAATACCCACAATCCCACACATAAACCCAATGCAGGACAGCTAATTTGTTAGTAAGAATCAAAGTAATATTAACTTGACTAACCGTTTCAGCAGCAGTCTTCACGCTGGCTCTTTCTAATTGTGAGTTCAGGCACTCTATCTCTTTCTGTTTCTCGCACAGGTCGGCCTCCAGGTCAGCCCTCCTCTCCACTGCGCTCTTCAGCTGAGTCTGTATGATGTTCTGCTTGTGTCTGAGCTCTGCGTTTATCTTTATTAGCCGCTCCTGCTGCTCCTGGAGCTGAACAACAAACACAAACATGTTGAATGACAGTCACGCACTTCTAATCACTCAAAATCATTTATAGAAATGTTGAAAATGTAGAAAAATTTAGTTAGCTTAAAGGGCACCTATTATGCCCCTTTTTACAAGATGTAACATAAGTCTCAGATGTCCCCAAAGTGTGCCTGTTAAGTTTCAGATCAAAATTCCTAACAGATCATTTAATATACCATTTTGAAAATGGCAATTTTGGGGTTGAAGAAAAATGAGCTGTTCTGTGCGTGGCTCCTTTAATGCAAATGAGCTGCTGCTCCCCATCCGAGAGGGCGGAGCCTACACATCTCTTTCACAGCTAATTCACAGCAGTGAACACGCCAATGAAAACTGAAACATGATATCTGTTTATTTTAATGATCATCTCTATTGCAGACACGTTCATGTGACATTGCAGTTCTTCATCATCATGAAATATTATCATCTGCATGCGTTTTAAAGCCTTATCGCTCTCAACTTAAACACACACACATGCTCCTGTCGCATGCGCACAGAGCTGGATGTCAGCACATCCGTAAGTAGTAGTAGATTAAACTAGACTAGTTCTCTATCAAACAACAGAAGATAAACAGAAATTCACTCACTGCTCTTGACTGACTGAACTTTAGTAGCTTTAATCTTACTTGAATGCTGCTGTTACTGCTCTGGCGAGGAGATAAACATGGCGGACTGCGAACAGCTCAGCTACAGCTCTCTGAGGGAGGGGTCTGTGCTAGTATGTGTCCATCAACATGTGTGGGCGGGGCCTCTGCAGTATGACGTCACACTGCAGGAATCTGGAAACGGCTTGTGCTAAGACACTGCTTATGATTTATAGGGATTTAAAAAAAAGGAGTGGGTGGATTTTTACCACTATAGGGTGGTTGTGTACACACACTGCCAACACACATTTATGTTCAAACACCTTATAAAAGTGAATTTTGTATAATAGGTGCCCTTTAAGAGACAATTATGAATTTGCAGTTAATATTCTAAGTGGCACTGGTCTGACCAGTTTTATAACCAAGGCAAGGCAAACAAGGATAAAAAGGGAAACTATTAGGCTCAGCCTGTGATGCAATTCATGAACAACTACTTTTCGGTCACGACTGTTGACATGCCATTAGTGTCACAGGTGCTCTGCAAATGACAGTGTTTGCACTGCATTTTAAATTCAACAAAAGAAACCTTGATGTTGCAAAAACTACACTAGTTCTGATGAAAAGAATACAGGCGGTTTGACAGGGGGTGAAAAACCATGTTATCAGCAAGCATTCATTTCTATAGGGACAATGAAAAGAAAGCATGCTTTTGAAGGGGGTGGGGGTGCACTTATAAAAAAAGGGAACAGCAGATGTTTGCTTTAATTTTAAGCGCAAGAAAGCAACATTTAGGAGTATAATAGCCCCTTGTAACCCAAAGGTTCATGGTTTAAAACCTAGTGCTTCATTTGAGCAACTCAGGTTATATCAGCGCAGATGTATCAGACCCATACCGCTTCCACCTCCTTTGACATGCTGGATATCTCCTGAACTTTCGCTCTCAACTCATCACGCTGCTTATCCACCACTTCCTTCAGCTTGAGCATCACCTCTCGTTCCTGACGCTGTGTGCGGTCTAGAGAAAAGATATTATGAATGTATTTTAAATAAAAGTATTTTAAAATACTGCATACATACAGTGATGTTCTAAATGAAGAATTACAAAAGCTTCAAACACTAAAAAGTCTAAAAAAGTCAAATGAAAATCAAATAATATAAAGTAGGGCTGTCAATTCAATTAATCGCATCCAACGTAAAAGTTTGTGTATATACTAGTGCTGGGCAATCGATTAATCGCATCCAAAATAAAAGTTTGTGTTTACATAATATATGTGTGTGTACTGTGTATATTTATTATGTATATATAAATACACACACATGCATGTATATATTTAAGATAAATATGTTATATTTATGTATAAAATATTTATATACAAGATAAATTATACAAATATATATACAGTATACACATGCAAAAATTTCTTAAATATATACATGAAGGAGTGTGTATTTATATATACACATCATAATTACACACAGTACACACACATATATTATGTAAAGACATACTTGCAATTAATCGATTGCCCAGCACTAGTGTATGTGGGTACGGAAAGTATTCAGAACCCCTTACATTTTTCACTCTTTGTTATATTGCAGCCATTTGCTAAAATCATTTAAGTTTTTCTCATTAATGTACACACATCACCCCATATTGACAGAAAAACACAGAATTGTTGACATTATTCTGTATTTATTAAAAAAGAAAAACTGAAACATCACATGGTCCTAAACACCAATCTTGACTAGTATATCTTGAGTTTCTATTCAACAGGCACATATTGATCTCTGCAATTTAATGAATGTGGTTATACAAATTAAAAGCAAATGTTAACAGCTCCTGGAATCTGACAAAACCATTCCTAACTGCTGACCTAGCAGTAATAAATAAAGGAGGAAAACCCCTCCCCTTACATAAGATAAATACAGTTACACACACAAAACAGAGAGCACAATTGCTCAGAGAAGTATTTCACTTTGGTATGAGGACAGAAACAACATCTCTTATTGGAGATCTCATGACAGGCAATTACATTTTGGACTTAGCTTACACTGTAAACAACAATAAAGTCAAAGTTAAATTGGTGCTACAAGGAAATACGATGAGCCTGTAATAATTATAAAAACATTTAAGACTGGATAATACTTGTCTTGAAAAATCCATTAAATATTTTGAAAAAAAACATTCATTATGATAATGCATGTAATGTATTGACAAGTTTGTTTTTGTAGGCTATGCATGTCATAGATCTGATTGTGAACAAGTTATCCATGTAGATGTTTAAATTAAAAATAATATATATATTTTGACCTCATAATGTCATAACTGGATATTCCAGTGAAAACGACAGACTTCTCCAATCATTTAGTCGGATTAAACACGCCCCTTTCTTACAATCGACTTGCAAGCTCGCATTCAATCTGCCTCTAATTTTGAGTGCAATGCCCACATCTCAAAATACAATCAAAAACTGATGCATAGAGCCAAGCACTACATGCTATATTTTCCGTTAATCCATTGCAGTTGGAATCACAATAGTGAAGAAATAACTGACGCTACTTCCGTGACTGATAATTCCAATAGGCTTTAATTCCAGAAGGTGTAGTTAATTTGTTATTACAATGGAAATGGCAATTACACTGATATTACATTCATTTTTGGATAAATAAACAAACTCGAGAGTTCATTTAAATATTGTTATGTGCGTCCCAGGCGTTACCTTCTTTGGAGTGTGTGCATTGTAAGCGGGTCTGAAGCTCCTGGTTCTCTTCCTTGAGCTGATGCACCTGGGACTGCAACACTTCTACGTTCTCCTTCAGTTTCTTCTCTTTCTGATGCCAGTCCTGGAGAAAACAACAAAATAGAGCCGTCACAAAAAAAATCCTTTCAAACCACAAACACATGAAGTGATACTACCAGGTGTCAAATTGACATTGGTTTCAAAAGCCTAACAGCTAACAGACCACTTGAGAACACAGTGGCTTGTAAATAATTCATGTATTAACAAAGCAGGACAGGCTCATGTACTTATATAAGCAGCCCAACATGACCCCAACATCTTATTAGTTGAGGGATGTTTGACCTGTTCATTTTATTGATGAACGACATGTCCAATGACTTGTTCATGTACAATAACTTGCCACCTGGCATAATTGTGTAACCAGCATAACAAATTGTTTTAATGAACAGATTACAGACACTCTAGACGAAATCGAGATCAAAATCCCCACCACTAATGGATGGTACGATGTTCTCCAAATGACGGGCATGGCAGACCGGAAGTGCCCCCTATTGGAATTTCCTAAAATCGATCAACGTGTCACGAATCAAAAGTCCAGCTGGATAAGTGCAACACACTATGTCCATTACATGAAAATACAGATATCCATAAGATAAATAGACATTTGCTACAGTAACAGTGTTGACATGTCGACCATGTTGTCGTGTTCTTACCCGACTCTCTAAGCTGTTGATGGTCTCGTCGCATTCCTTCACCTGTCTTTTCTTCTGCTGCTGTAGCTGTAACGTCTCAAAGGCCTTTAATAGTTCCTCTTCCTTACATTTAAGAGATTGACTCCTCGCTGCGAAACTCTCCAAGAGCTCCAACACTTTCACTATGTGAGACACCAGTCCCTCCACACTCGACTTCCCATAACTGTCGATGAGCTTCTCCACTTCGGACCCCACCACTTTAGCGATTTCATACACATCGTCCACTGTCATCGATGAAAACGTCCTCTCGTAACACGAATGTGTCTTGACGACATCGTTTTGGTTTTCCTCGACGGCTATAACGCAAGTCTCCATAACGGACTTGAAATGAACTTGAATTCAAACAGCGACAATCGAAACTCCTCGTCAGCCAGATCTCAACATGCGTCCAGTTGTTTCAGCTCGAACGCAGACCTTTTGTTTCACTTTTAAACCCATGCATTTTCGCTCCAGTTTGTTTTGTTACTACACCCTTTGCATACGCTCTAATGAACACGAGCGAGTTATAAAAGCGACATGTCTATGCAGTGTAAAGACTTGCATGTCACAACTTGGAGATCAACGCCCACGGCACCAGCATGTATGAATTTTGGCCTTTGTATGTTTGCATGTGTTCTTTTATAGAAGGTGGTTGAACGAAGGTACATCTATGATAGCCCAAAGTGCTTGTTTGCCATGGTTGCTCCCTCCTTCTCTGACCAATGCAACCCGAGAGCTTTAACGCAGCGTATATGGCAAGCAGTTTTAACATTTATTCCTTAAAACTCCCTCGTGAAAAAAAGTATACTTTATTGTATTTCAAATATATTCTCTTTTCCAATATATATTTGAAATATACTAAAAAAAAGTGTACCATCGCTAATATACAAAGTATATTAGCATCATATTTTCACGATACAATAACTTTAAACACACTTTAAAATAATTGTATTTTAGTATATTTTCTAAAAATATATTTTCTAAACATATACTTAAAATTAAAGTTCTGTGTACTTTTGTAAAGTGTACTTATTTGAACATTACTTTAAAATATATATTTTTTTATATTTTAAACTTTATGCTCAAAATTGTCATTGTAACAAATTAACAATTCACTAAAAGCATATATTTAAAAAAATATATGCATAATTCATATAATTAAGCTGTAGTATATTTAAAGTTAAATAATGTTTAAGGTTATTTTTTCATGCTTAAGTGTTTAAATTAAGCATGAATAAATAAGTGTTCAATTATGACTAATGCACTAAAAGGCCATTTATATGCAGTGTATGCTATAAGCCCTACTTTAGTTAAAATAGCTATATAGTGATTTAAGAGCAAATATGTTTAATAAGTTTAGTGGCAAAGAAGAATCGTGTTACAATCATACACACATCTATATTAAACAAACAGCACACTTAAAATACAACGCAAGAAAATATGAGTCGAGTAGCCTTATCGGAATTCAAATTTCTCTTCAATTGGTCTGTGACGAATCAGATTGTGTTGCTCAATGCCTGCAGCCAATCATAGACAGAGCTGCTGACGGTACTCGTCTGGCTGACGCTGGCTCACTCGCGGGAGGTTTGCAGCCTTGCAGTGAAGTACAAATGTTGGTTTACATTATTTATTTAATAAAACATTGAGAGCAGAAAGTACATGGCTCATTCTTAGACCAGTTCAATTACGCCACATCGCAGCCTGACCTTGATGGTGATGATAAACTGTTTTGGAATAAAATGGCCTAACGAGAACCGGAGAAAAAGTCCTGCTGTTTGGAGGTAAGTAATAACTAAGTTACTGTTAGACTAATGTAACTAAACGTGAATAAAAAGTTGTTTGCAGCCGACCTTATCTCTTGTATTTTCTGTTAACAGATGCTGTTCTTCACGAGTGTTTGCTGTCTCTGATGATGTGTAAGCGGCCATCAGACGCAAGTGTGACAATCAGCAGCTCATCAGAAAATGGCATATAATGTGTAATTTATATTTATGTAGAGATGGTAGGTGGAATTAGTTCAATAATATATTTTCCAACATCTTACTATGTTTTTCATTAAATGAACACTGGAAGTTCATTTTGTTTAGCTTTGCTGAAACCATGTGAAACCATTAATAATATATATATATATATATATATATATATATATATATATATATATATATATATATATATAACACAAATAAAGTAATACAAATAAAGTATGCTTATAATACAAATAAAGTACAATTATAATGCAAATAAAATATACTTAATACAAATAAAATATACTTATAATACAAATAAAGCACATTTAATATCACTAATCAAGCATGTAAGTATGCCCTATACTTACTAAGTGTACTAAGTATACTTAAAGTTGGTCCAATTTAGCACATAAAAGTACACTAAATACACTTAAAGCTATGCTTTAACACAACTTAATTACAACTAAAATATACTTAGTCCAAAATTAGTTGTTTCAAAATAGCTCATTTCAAGTTAACTATTCATTAACACACTTCAAGTATACTGAAAATTTGTCTGGCTGCAAGTCTACTTAGCATACTTTTTTTCACTAGGGCTAACTAGCATCTGATACTACTAATTATAGCAGTATAGGTTTTGTTAGTTTTAATTTGACATGTAACTACGCATTAGGTAATTGTACTTCTAATCGCGACTAGTAGCTATTAATGTTTGATGTTACTTATTTGGCTAATGAGACACTAGCATCTATCCCACCTGTGTATAATTTCTTTATCCCAGTATACAATTGTTTGTCATATGCTGCAAGATTAGTTCTGGATGTTAATCCAATGAATAATCAGACTAATGATCAGAACTGATCTTTAACTAGCTACTAGTTAAATAAAATCTCACTGATATTAAAAAAAGTTTCTAGTAAGAATTTGGACATCCTGCCTAATGGCTACCAGTGTCTATTGCACTGCTACTAGTAAACCTGGAGTGAATACTAGAAAGTACAAGTAACTAAGTAGTCTAAACTTTATTTTCCTGGGATCAGTTGCATAAACATAGCTGCTAAGTTAAAGGATTAGTTCACATTAAAATGAAAATGTACTTACCTTCAAGCCATCCTAGGTGTATATGACTTTCTTCTTTCTGATGAACACAATCAGTTATATTAATAAACATACTGTGATGTTTCTAAACTCACAAATTAGAAGCTCAAAAAGCACATCCATAATAAATGTACTCCACACAGCTCTGGGGGGTTACTAAAGGCTGATTCGATACACTCCGAAGCTTCACGAAGCAGTGTTTTGAAATCAGCCATCACTATAAGAGTCGTTATTTAGTTTATGCACACAAAAACTATTCTCTTTCATAAAATTATTGTAGAACCACTGTAGAGCGATTTTGTAACAATGTCTTCAGTATCTCTTATGGGTCTTGCGAGTGCAAATTACATTGCTGCCAATGGAGGCCTTTCTGAGCCATTGGATTTCAACAATATCTTAATTTTTGTTCTGAAGATGAACAATGGTCTTACGGGTGTCAAACAACATGAGGTTAAGTAATTATGGTCAGAATTTAAATTTTTGGATGAACTAACCCTTTAAGCGTAAATGTATGTACTTACATTGTATTGACATCCAATCAGATATCTAAGGCACATTTATAAAAGCTACCTAAATGTCCTAATTGAACAGTCCTAAGCCTTGTCTGTGAAGCCGGGTACTTAAGGAATAAATGTTAAAACAACTTGCCATATCATATGTTTAAGGCTGAGCTACTCAGTGAACTGTACCATATGCATGCAGATTGGTTTGCTCTGAAGGCATAACGCGTCCTTGCTCTAGACAGAGCAGCTACTGTTCCTTCAGTGGATACACAGATGATTTTATTCCACAAAACCAAAAGAAATAAAAATTAGATCAAGCTCAAATTCTTATAAAAGTGGTCATCTTTATTTAAACCCAACTAGAGTGTACATAACCGATGCACAACATAGCTACAGGGTACAGACAAATTATTCCAGATTTATAAAAAACACAATTTACTACAAACAATTACGAAAAATGATACAGATATTTTTAGATGGCGATTCATTCATCTCACATCAACAGACAGAAAGCACAATGTGCTTTCAGCAATGTGCATAATCAACTCAACGCCGGGCAATTGTGATAAAGCAATAAACAGATGACATGCTTTGGGTTTCTAAGCATTTACATTACTGCAAACAGTAAAAAGTGAGTCTTGGTGACAAAACAGTACAAAAGTATTGTTTTAGCCTGCTGGGTGCTTTTACATTATATATAGCTGTTTGTACTATTATCCATACATATCCTCACGGTCAGCATTGTAAAGTTCACCTTCCTGCAGAGAAGCAAAGTTGAGGAAGTGTGATGGTCTGTGAACTTCATGGTAGAACTCTTTCGGGTTGGCCAACTGTAGGTCATACTTCATGTTGGGGTCATGGCGAACACCTAGAATGAAGGGGGAAAGGTTAGAAACACACAGTCACATCTGCAAGGATGATTATTTAAAAGGTTTAAATCACTTAAAAATATATAATTAATTTAAAACAAAGCTCACCCATGAAGTTGTAGTTCCAGGAAACCTGGCCAGGCACCATGAAGAAGCCAAGGAAGCGGTCAGACAAGAGCATCTGTACTCTTTCGTAGTGAGAAGGCAAGTAACCCTTAGGGTTGTTACCCTTATCTGTGTTTTGCCTACCCCACTCATACCCACTGGGAGTCAGTTTGTAGGCCGTCAGCGTGCAGGAACCAGGGGTGAAACTAGATAAGCAAAACCAAATGTTAAACCCACAAAAGCAGTGCCAAAAACATTATAACCAGATAATCATTACACAGCCATAGTGCATTAGTATGCTAAATATATACCTGCAAGTAATAATGATAGTCTTCTCGCCATCCCAAGATGGGTTGTCAGCCATGACCTTTGCGTGAGTGGTGACATCCTGAGGAGAAAGCTGGGGCGATTCATTGGGCTGTGTATGGATCCATCCAAGAGGCTCCATTTCCTATGAAAGATAAAGATGGTGTCAAACGGTTTGGGGAGGACAGACTCCTGTTAACACCAAACTACAGATATGTGTAAAATGCTGACCTTCAAGTACTCGTGTTGTGGCAGCTGGTTGGGCAGGTGAACTGTCTGATGCGTACCCCACTGTGGCACCATCACAATGCAGCGGATCTCTTTTACCTGAGGGTTATCTGGAGGGCTGGTTCCATATAGATAACCTGCAATCTATAGGCATAAAAAATACATATATAGAAAATTCAGACTCAAGGTTTGGGATACTTCTAAATGAAGCAAAAGAAAAAGATCTATAAGAGAAATCATGCAAAGACAATGTTTATCTAACCTGAGCACGCAGATCTGAGATGCATATGAACTTCTTCAGAACATTTTTGGGCAGAATGTAAGTGTACCCAGTCTCTTTGATGTCATCCGATGAAACATAGATGTGGTTGGTACGCAAGTGTAAGTTGGCAGCCGAGATCGCCCTGTGAGAACAAGAAAAGAGTTTAACCAAGTCTAGCTGTGTTTTAACAACTAAAAAGACAAGTGTGACATGGAAAACTTTCCACACCTAACTCTCCATTCAGTTTTGGAAGAGAAGGTCTGCGTCTCATAGTTGCTGGTGGTTGAGGTGATAATCTCATCTCCGTGTTTGTTCACAGTGCGAGTCTGTGTGGCCGTTAGTTGAGATTGTTCCTTGGTCTGCTTCTCAATTTCAGCAATCTGCTGTCTCTGCTGGGATGGAGCAGAGATCTCCATACCCAAGATGATGTCTCTGATTTCAGACTGGGTCAAAGATGCCACATTCACACTGTGGAGAAGTGGTCGGAAAGTTAAAGTCTGAGAAGGAAAACTTTACAGAGCAAAAAAAAAAAATTTGTACGCACTCTGAAGTAAGCATTTGCGGCATAGCACTCACTTGTTCTTCTTGCCATAGTCAGCCAGGATGAGATCTTTGAGCTGCACCTCTACTTTGATCCACTCCTCATCTGTCAGAGTGGGCCAGATGTGGTGGGGCTCGGTGATGGTGGTCTTATCAGGCTTTAGGATAACTTTGGCACGGTCATTATTGACATGAAGTGCTCTCAGGATTAAGATCAAACGAGAGAATGCCTAGGCAACAAAAATGTACAATGGTTAAAGACCTTATAATGGAGTAGTCTAACTCTCAGAAGAAACAAATAGTCAAATTGTTGTATAAGAGCAAGCAATTTACAGTGTAAGAGGAGATGGTCTTCAGCCAGTCATCATACAGATTAAACAGGACCATCTGAGGCTCTGTGGCCTTCAGAATGAGGTCTCCAAACTTCTCCACTTTTAGACAGGCCTGGAAGGGTAGCTGGAGCTCAGAGCCCTTGATTACAATGTTAGGGAAGTCCAACAAGTGCACCTGAGAAAAACAGAAAGTTAATCTAAAAGTTAACAACGATATGTTAAATCACTTTCCAGAGCTTTAACACAGTTAATTTGCCTTTCGCTGTTTTAATGGGCATTTCTAACCTCAAGAGGATCCAACATGCCCTTCCTGGTCACAATAATCTGTTTGGGCTGCTCTTCAACAGGCAGCGATCGGATCAGGGCAGCCACTTCTTCAGCAGTCTTCCACTTAGCCAGCTTAAAAAAAAAATCAGTAAAGGTGCAACTCAGCAAAATACAAACAAAACAGATTAAAGACAAAATAACCGTATGGAGACAAAACAAGACTGACCTGTCCAAGACGCTTTTGTCCTGCCCATACCGAAGTGTGAATGATCTTCAGGAAAAGCTGTCCAGTTCTGGGGTTGAAGATAAAAATCGCTCCGTTGATTGGTTTGGTGGTCAAGTTACCTTCAAAGGTCTAAAATATGGATAAAATGTATACAAATTAGACATTTTAGTACACAACCCAAGACAACGACAATATAAACACCATAAGTGACATGTTATATTCACTTGCCTTGTGGATCGTGACCCTGTACACATTGGTGTCATCCACAAACCAGATGATCTGGTTGGAGAAGAGCTCGCCATAATTCTGGGAAGATAGGTAAGGCTCAGTGGGCTCTGAAGAGTAGAGTTGCAGACCCTTGCGGATTCGCTCTCTCAGCACATAGAGAGCAGGATTGGCCTTCATTATCTTCGCCATGGCCTGCTGGATCAGGGGCTTTGCTCCAGGGAACCAGTTTCCATAAGCACTGCAGAGAGAGAGAGCAAATTAAATACTGAATTAAAAACAGCTGGTTGCTTCTTTTGGGATGTGTAACCAAAGTTGAATTTAACCATGTGATAATCACCTACATAATATTATATAATATACTGACCTGTGAAGGTTGTATGCCAGATCAATGGCAATCAGGACTCCAGTGGGTGATGGATAAATACTCATGTTGTCAGTGGTGTAGTCCAAGAACTTGGCCCTGGCATATCGCTCAATATCATGGGAGTCGTAGTCACCCCATCTGAGCTGAATGTCTATCCAGTACTTCTGCGTGGTGGTGCTGTCCATAACATCCCTATAGAAAGAAAAGCAAGAAACTATGATTATGATACTTTCTATATGGTTATAATTGTGAGCATTACTTTGAAATTTATATTCATGCTTCCTCTTGATTTTTAGATCTCAACATATCTATTAAGCTGTGTCACATACTTGGAGTCTGCTAGAAGTGAGGGGCGTGAGACATTCCACTTGTAGGATGCAAACAACAGAATGTCAGCACAGGAGGAATTCATCTTGTAAGACTTTCTGGGATGGATTGTCTCTTTCTGGACAGTCTCAATTTCCAAAGCATCCAGCTCTTGGTCAAACACCTACAAAAAAATCCAACAGAAGCTTACTGATGGCATTCTTTAGCACAAATTATGAATAAATCAGTTGTTAGCAAGTCCATCTAAAGTGTAAAACCACAGTCCTACTCAGACTGTATTGTAGGGTCTCATTAAATAAGCATGTATAATATCCTAACCCAAGGAAACATCTCTTTACCTGACAGAGATCCATGACAATGCTCTCATGAATCTTCTGCCACAAGTGAGCTCTGAAGATCTGGATCAGTGAGATCTTGAGTGTCGGGATTTTACCATGCATGAAGATTCCAGTGAGGTCCAACTGCACTTGGAAACCCACATATACCTACAAGAACATCAAGAGAATGTGTAAGTCTCAATAAAAAGGGGGTGGGGAAAAAGGCTTTGAATGGTCTAAATGCAGTTGCTTCCCATAGACTTACATTGGCTCTGTTGATTGTAGGAGACCACCACAAGGTGAATCGTCGGTTAGGAATCTGGTTCAGACCAGATCTCTGAGCATTGGTGAGTTTCTTCCATTTCATGGATTCTTCAAAACCACTGGCCTTCTCCCTATAGAAGATCAAAATGTTAAATAAATCTCTCTTTAAAACATCTTGTAACAATTAATAACTAAATCGAAAGTTTCTGCTTAATATATTCCGTTTACCAAATCAAAAAATTATATTAGGGGCCCAAATTTTGGGTTATCTGTACTGGATATGTCAACAAAGTCTTACCAGAAGAGACCCTCCCAGGTGGGGAAGTAGGTTCCCTTGAACAGAGTGTGCTCAAGAATGCCTTCAACCCCTCCAAGTGCCTGGATCATGTCTGTACGGTAGTTGTTCAAATTCCACAATTTCCCATCATGCCTTTGGTGAGTCCACCAGAATGGATTTTGCTTCAGAACCTGAAAACACATTCAGAAAATCTTTAAAACACCACCAAAATAACTGAGTGGTGTGTAGCATTGCTGTTAACATGCAATGTTCACAAGATAGAAAGCCTTTCACCTGGTACTGCTTGAAGTCTGTTCTGACTCTCCAGCCCTTGTCATAAGCAAGAGTGTGTCTGTCCTTTTGGAAGAGGGTGTTTATACGTGGAATACCTCTGTCCCAGGAGTCCTCCAGATCCTCCAGTGTCAAACGTCTGAGGAGTATCAAATTCATATTAAGCTTAAACACATTAACATCATGATTTGGGTTTGGTTAAGAGGACAGTACCTGTTCTGAGCAATGGCCTCCTGGCGCTTGAGGGCGTATTCGGCCCAAACTCTCTGAGAGTCAATAAACTCGCTCTCCCATGGCTGGATGTAACGGTACAGATTAGGGATCAACTGATCCTCCTCGTGACTCATACCGGAACGGAAATGAGTGATGCCCACATCCGTCTGTTTGGACCACCTGAGCAAAAAAACAGTAGAGCTTAAAATCAAATCGCCTAAATCTGTGGTTGCATATTAATTTCATTAAAGTTGTTACTGATCAAGGAAACTGCAACGAAAACTGCAAATAGCTTACCTAAGGTCAGACTGTGGGATCAGTACGTGTCCCATGGAAAGCATTCCCAATCCACCCAACTCCTTAGGGGTGTAAAACACCACAGGAGGGAAACGGCTGGGCATTTTGGAGTTCAAACCAATCTTGATACGTGTTTGGATTTTATTCTCACACTTCACCAGCAAGTCCAGGAGCTCTTGAGTGTTGACCACAGCTTCACGGAAGTACGTCATCAGACCAATCAGAGCAGTGTTCCACTTGTTCACAATCTGAGAACAACAACATTTTGTAAAACCATGTACCTCCCACTACCTATTACACATTACATGAGTATAGACATTTTGCTGTTCAAGTTCAAGGCCCATACCTTAGTGAAGGTGGTGGACCCAGAAGCCATAAGAATTTGTCGCACTCTGTTGTGGAACCTCTGCATTGACTCATCATCCACACGCAGGAAACACTGTGCTGTCCTTTCTTTTGTTACCTAAAAATCAATCAATAATAAAAGACATACAATTATTCACCATCCTTTCTAATGAGCCAACAGTTATTTTACAGATCATTTGTAATTCTGCTTACCTCATTCTGCAAATTCCACACACCATCTTTGTGCGTAAACTCCTCATAACTAGTGCGACACTTCGGGAGGATGCGACACTCAAAGCCACACATATTGAAGAGCAGGTTGGGGTTGTCCTTGCTGTACACAGAAACAAAGCTGTTCTCCCACTGAACTGTGGTCACAGAACGAGGGAGGCGATTCTTGATGTCCCAGAACACAGCACGGCCCCTGTGAAATTATAAGGAAATCAATTATATCACATGCATCTGTCTGATTTATTAAGTTGCTCAGAGCCAAAGTCTAGAGTGCTTACAAGTTCACATCATGTTTCATCAGTCTCATCCTAGCATCACGGGGCCAGCATTTCTTATTGTTGTACCCCACAATGTTCTCATTGTTGGGATCCGGGTGCTCAGTCAGGTACCTCTGGATCAGATCTCTCGCCTCATCAGCAGAGAACCTACAAACAGCAAAACCAGAAGATCATAACATTTTATACAACAGCAACTTTTGAAAAAACTTAAATCTCAATACTGCACAACAGTAGACTTCCTTCATCTGCACTACTAACCGGAAAAAGATGTGAATGCGGTCTATGTATCTGCAGTAAAGACGGATGGGATGGGCACTCTCAGTGGCCGTGTCCTGGAAGCTGAGGAAGTCATTGGGCATCTGAGGAGGGCCAGCCATCTCACTGGCTCTGTGCAGACCAAGCACCAGCAGGTCCATCACCAACCCATAGTACTGTACGATGAAAGAGGCAAACTGCAGGCCACGGATGATACCGTACGAGTTTGTGTGGTTCATGTCCTGCAAACATAAAATACAGATATCTAAAAATCAAACCAAGTAGTGAATGGTAATTTCTAATATAAAGAGGGAAATATAAATTTAAGCAATGGGCCGCATTATGTGCAGTAAACAGACCTTATAATTAATGACAACGTTATTTTTCGCAGTCATGTAATCTGCAATGTTGTGATCAACAATGAGACGCAGAAGCCTGTTCAACAATGTCAAGTCAATCTTCTCGTACATCTTCTCGTAGCGAGACTCCAGCATGACGTTACATTCACCCTCAGCTGTCTCCCACACATCCTGCAGGTTGTTGATTCCTAGCAGACATAATTATAAATGTTAATCATTAAATTTACATTTTTACTTAACATTATACTTTAACCCTCATTTATCAAAAGTAACATGTCAATACATTATTTTGATTGCACAATTAGTGGTTGATGGTATTTGCCATTGTTTTAATTATTGGCATTAGCAGAGGAGTTTCTCTGTATGCCCGATAAATGGGGCTTTCATTTTGACAACACAGAACGCCAGAACCTGAGCAAAGATTCAGAATTATTTAAATAATTAGATACAAAATATTAAACAACGTAAACTATGTGTGTGTGTGTGTGTGTGTGTGTGTGTGTGTGTGTGTGTGTATGTATGTATGTATGTATGTATGTATATATATATATATACCTGTATATATATACACACACACACACATACATACATACACACACATATATATATATAATGTGTGTGTGTGTGTGTGTATGTATGTATGTGTGTGTGTATATGTGTATATGTGTATATATATATATATATCTATATCTATATCTATATCTATATATATATATATATATATGTGTATATGTGTATATGTGTATATATATATATATATAACAGTAAATTCATCTCACCTTGGCACCATTTGTACACTAGCAGTGGAGGTGGCTCTGTGTCGGCTGGTTTGATCCAGGGTGGGAAAAGCCTGCGCTTATCTGCCTCATACCACAGGTACTGATCCAAGTACGCGTCAGTGATCTTTTCCAGAGGTTCAACATCGTAAACAGGCACCAAGTGACTGTAAAGGTCCATGAACTCAATGCCCACCTAGAGAAAAAATAACCACTTTAGTTGCTAATTAGGACCAGTAACGGGGTCAGAGGACCCTTGTGGTTACATGAAATGCATTGAAACATTGCATGTGTGCAAACCTCTTTGAAGGCTCTCTGAGTGAGGAGGTGACGTTTGATTCTGGACAGAGCCTCATGCGGGTTGTCATAGGCCTGCTCAATCAGACCCAACTCCTCACGCTGTGACTGGTTCAGCCTCGACTTCACACTAATAAGGAGCAAAGCAAAGTCAGAAAAGATGCAATCATCTACACAAAACCAGCACATCCACCCAGGTTGCTGTTATGGGACTAGCCTGACCTGTAAGCCTCCTTGAGTCTCTCCAAAGCCAGGATGAGCAGCTTAGTGTCATGTTTGTAGGAGAGAGGAGGGAAGGGGATCGGAGAGAAACGACGACTCTCCAGCCAGTGCACTGTGGTGGTGTAGATGGCCACGGCTTCTTCAGCAGTGATATAAGGCCCATCCTATAAGATAAAGGATGCATCACTTGTCAGTGTGTTCTTGTATGGCAACAGCAACCTGTTCTAAGTCATCAAGGACATTTTATGTTACCTAGGACTGGGCGGTACATCAAATTTGTACGATATATGTATATATATTTGGCAATACTATTTATATCAATATACATATAGTGTTACAGAGGATGCAGAATGTGCTGATGCAGAGTGAGCTGCTGCATGGGGATGCTCTGATAAAATTCACAGATAGCCGTGAATAAGCATTGCCACGCGAGTGTAATACAATAGGATTGCAACAATTCTTACTGAAATATACATACTGCTAAAATATTTGTTGTCAGACAATACGTGCCATTTGTAGAATTTTAAACCTACAAGTGTATTGTTTTTAAAGTATAGATTTAATTAGTCTGTGCTTTTTGTTTTTATTTTCATTTTTTAAACCAAATAGAAAAATGCAGAAAATACCAAAATATATACCGTATATCAGCATTCAACCGAAAAAAATACAGAGATATGATTTTTTGGCCATATCGCCTAGCCCTAATGTTACCCAAGAAATTTACCTTCAGGTAATTGTGCTGTCTCTCCTGCTCTGCTTTCAGATAAAGACGAGTGAGACGTCCCAGGTTCTTCTTGCACACTGTCTTATCCACAGTAGCTCCTCTTCTGATTCTCTCACGGTTGTAGTGGGCCGTGTTGGTCCACCAGTCAGCTTTGGCCTTCACGTAGCGGAGAATCATGTTCTCGATGGGGGTTGGAAGCCCAGGAACCTGAAAAAAAATAAGCAATGATCACTTAATGATAAACTCTGGAATTGAATAATTAATTTCCATTAATAGGCAGCAAAAAAAAAAAGGGACCAAAAATTTACCTTCCAAGGGATGTTGGCCTTCCAGCATCTCCATGACTCACTGAGATGCTGCAAGATGGTTCTGGCCTTGTTCTGCTTGATACCCTCAGGCATCATATCCAGGATGTCATGCATCACAGCAGCTCTCAGCTCCAGATCAAAGTGAGATTCCACACGCTGTTTGGTCACAGTCTTGGCAACACCCTTAGAGTGTCGACCTAAATGGCATTACTCAATGTATTAGTACTTGTTAACATGTTAAATATGACTATATCTTTCTACAGGCATTTGAATATGAATAAAGTTAATTTTACCTTCAAACTGCCTGGCCAGAAGATTGCCAAGCCACCGCTCCAGAAGAGGGGTGATACCTCTCATGAAGAACAGCCAGACTCTCCACCCTGGAGCCCAGAAACCACAGCCTGGACCTTTTCCAACTGGGCCCTAAAAAACAGGTCACTTTAGATGCAAGGCATAGCACCAATCCAAACACATTTACAGAAAACTTTGATTCACTCTAAAAAAAAAAAAAAAGTATGCATTTTTTTGCATTGAGTGTTACTCACTGTGTTGAAGCGGTAGTAGATGAGATGCTTCAGGTCTTTGCACATTCTAATCTGCCTCATGAGCTTGTACTTGTAGCGGTACATGCCAGTCAACTGACCAACATGGGCGAAGATGTACTGCAGTCCATCTGATAACTAAAGGTTAGAAAGAAGTCTTAAGTAATGAAACAATGATACAGATAAGGTACATAGAAACTAGTCATACCTGGAAAGCATCAACATTTCCAAGCCTGTACTGCACATGACTGTCCACCACAAGCTTGCTCAAACGCAGAACCTCACGGCACAAGTGGAACGCATTTCCAAATCTGGACTTCTTACGTTCCTTTGTTGTGAGGGTTTTCACAGGCTTCAAGTTGAAGTTGTAGTCCAAGTGCAAGTAGTTGAGGTTCTTTCTGTGAATCAGCAGGTTCAGCATGTTGTAGCCTTGCCTGCATACCTGGAGACCGACTTCTACCCAGTCTAGCTTTGTGGACTGGAAGAATTTGGTAGCCTTGAAAGAACGGAACAGGTATCTAAAGAAGAAAGAATGAAAAAAGGTAAGGAAAATCATCAACACTTTTCCATGGAACAAGCTCTGGAATAGCAATCTCACCTCTTTTTCTGTGCCTTAGGTGGCCTGTGTTTTAGAGCATTCAGCACGTAGTACTTCAGGAGCTTCTGATAAGACACACGCACCTTCACAGGTTGGCCTGCAGGACAGTGCTCACGATACCTGAAGGTGTTTGAGGAAACAAGTGCCTCTATTCAGAAATTATAGTCTTGTATGGTGTCTCAATACTAAAACCCTACATGGGTTAGGGACACTTTACACAGAACACATTTGTGATTAAATACAAGACACAGGGCAGTGGGGGAAAAAACATTTGCAAACAAAAACGTCCATCTAGTGTTTACACAGACACTATGGAAAGGTAGCACAGTGAAATGCAAAAATGTGTTCTGCATGAACAACCCCTTAGAGTCTAAAAATGCAGTATACAGTTTAATACAAACCAGTTTTTAATGAGAGGCACATCAATAGCCCGTCTGGTTCTTCCCGAGCGGAGATTAAATGGACGAGGTGCCCACAACAGCGCAATTCCATTGGCTGTGTTGTCAGTGTAGAGGGGTGTCTCCTTTAGGAATGGCTCTACATACTCAGGAAGTTCAAACTCCTCATCATCATCTGGCAGTGGCTCTTGGCTCTACGGAGAAAACATAAGATTGAAATTAGTGTGGGGAAAAAAAACAAGAAACTTAAAACCACAGTATAATTAAACAGTTTAATTTCTGACCTTGACAGAGTGCCTATGAGAAATGGGGTTGATCAGAGGGTCAAAGTAGAAGGCGGGCAGATCAGGATCCTCAGTCTTGATGAACACCACATTTGGTGTGTGGTACCTTCATGGGCCAACAGATATCATTGGGTCAGCACAAAAATTTGTATAGAACAATAAAACCGTAGTTATGATAATGTTTCGTACCAGGTGAGGTGCACATGATGTGGAAGGTTATTGTACAGGTAAGGGAACGCAATTTTGTATTCTGTCCTGATTGGCTGCCTGATGATGATTTTGTTGATGTCATTGAACTCATTCCAGTCTTCATCCCTGTAACATAACAAGTTAGACTTCTAGAGAAAATAAAAAGGAATAGTCATTTTATACTACATGATGGACATGTTACGTACTGGAGGTTAATGTCTCTGACAAGTGGCTCAAATTTGGGCCCCCCTGGAATGGCCATGTTCAAAGCTTTGGAGGTGAAGAAAGCCTTCAAGTCAAACAAGTAGAAGTAGTTTCCATCTACCAAGTCTGTCAGCAGCTGATTAGCCAATCGATACAGAGTGGACATCATTGGTAAAGTGAACTGCCAGCGTCTGTATGTGGTCCCATTCACATATCTGTTGAGAAAAAAAAAAGAAAAAAAATGAGCAAAAGAAACAAGGAAACCATATTTTTACAACCGTCACTAACACTCACTTTGTGGTATCTTTTAGAGGTTGATGCTCATACAACCAGTCTACAACAGAAGAGTCCTCCTCAGGGTCCAGCTCCATCTGGATTGCCTCCAGAGGCTCAACATCCAGGATGTTGTCTGCATAATCTAACGGAGGCTCTTCATCATCAAATGGGGGGAAACGCATGCGCTTGAAGTGCCTCCTGTCCCTCTTCTCACGTCGCATCATGATCCACATTGTGCTGGGGGGAAAAAAAATAGTTTTTAGTAGTTTGGCAAAACTGTGCAGCCAAACCTTCGATTTTATCAGAAAAGTCTAAATAGATTCCCCATAGATTCCCCCCGCCAACAAATCGTGCAGACCTAAGTCTCAATCTCTGCTCTGAAAGATGTGTTTATTTGCTGTCACCTACCCCCACTGAGCAATGTACACCGGCTCAATAACCCATGGGATTTACAAAGGAAATGGCGCCTGTAATGTGGTAGAGCACAGGAACATCTCTGATCTGCTCCCAAGGCATGGGCATGTTCTCCAGCAGTTTGAGTACTGCATGGGGCATATATTTCAGTGCCCTGCAGACAAAAAGCAACACATACTGTTACTAACGAACATACATAAAAACATAACTGCCTAACTAATAATGTAAATGTGCTTACCCAAGGTAGACCCTCTTGTCGTGACGAAATTTCCTGTTTGTCATGTCACCATGATCCCTGATGATTTTTCGCACATGCTCAGGTGGCATGTCCTCTTTCTGAGCATCCACAAAGCCAAATTTCCTTTTCTCTGAGTAGCGTTTGGCCTGAAGCTGCTGCCATTTCCGAGCTACAAAAGAGCAACAAGCAAAAGGGAACATGACACTTAACATTAAGCTACGACTACACAAATCTAGACACATTTGAAAACACATTGTTTCCTCTGCTTTGGCTTTCCATCCACACTGAGACAACATTTTAGTCCTGTGAAACTGATCTTTCTGAAGACACTCTCTCAACTGGATAAATTTAAATGCAATCGGTGTATGCCATACAATCGGTCATACACAGAGTCTGTGCGGTGCAGCTTCAAGTCGGACACACCTAAAAAGGCATGTTTAGCCATGTGAGATACCAATAGATAACCGTGTTTAATCGTGAATCACAATTGCTGTCCAGCAGTAAAACATGGGAGTCATACATGGAATGACAATTGAGTGTGACCTGGATGCTTAAGTGATTTTTACACAGTAAAAATTGTGCCAGAAAACAGCCTGAGCACTTTATTATATCTGGTCTCTCTGTATCATCTCAGGAAGCTTTTATTATGTCTCATGTATGCGCATAAAGATGATTTCAGTTTTAAGAAGTTTCAGTGAGGACAAGAAACTTTGGAAAACGCTAGTGTGGACAGAGTTAAAAATGAACTGCATGATCAAATGATGTGAACTCACCTTTCTCTTGCAGTTTCTCCTCAGTCATGTAATCTGGTATTGGAGCAACAGCAGGAGGAGGTGGAGGAACACCTGGAGGCATTGTTCCAGGAACACCTCTGTAGGGAATGTAGCTGCCATGGCAGCGTCTACTGGAAGGAAAAACAATAATGCACAAAATATTATGAGGTCAAGCTTCAAAACATGAGTACAGAAACGCGTTAAAGATGATCGCAATACAACACGGCACTACGAACAGATGAACCACAACAACAACAGCCTAGCTGACTCTCCAGTAGAAAACTATAAGTGAAATCTAAGAAAGAGAAAAATTGTTGGTAGTAAAAGAAACCCCTAACTAAAATGCAAAAGTTTGGCCTATTAGTTTAAACAAAATATCTAAACCACATCAATGAACGTAGCCGACTAACTTGACAATGGCGCCTGAGTTGTTTTGTTTTCCTATCATATAGAAACGTGCAAGCCTATGTTTAATGATTATATACAACCGACAGGTACGCTTTAGCACATTCTGCAGCTTAAATAAAAATATTTATGTAGGTATAACGTTACGTAGGTGTGAATGTGCATTGCTATTCGCTTCGTCGGCCTCAATAAAGAGTTAGCGTGTTAGCTTAGCTTAACGCATATTACACAAGTAAACGGTTTCCGCAAACAAGCATTACCAGAGATAAAGTAATACTTTTTAAATAAAATAAATAAAAAATAAAAAGCAGTATGCGCTCGCATAACTCAAAATAACTTACTGTTAAAAGCAGTTTCTCGCCAGTGAATGAAGTTATGTGCTTGGCTTGTGCTCAGCGGAATGGCGTACCATACACGTTGTGCGTATGGTCTTTCGATTCACGAATGCGCTTTACGTATCTGGAAGATCCTGCCTCAACGGAAATGATGTGCATGTACGAAACCGAACGTAAGAAAATGCGTAGGGCCCATTTTCCGGATATGACACCGGATATGAAAAGTGCTAGTTTTGTCTTTTTCATATTCACTGTTATTTTATTGTAGATCATTCATAGTTTTAAACTGGTAAGATTGTTTGAATATATGTTGCCGTTTTGAATAAAATGCATTATTTTTTAGAAAACTATACCAAACTTTCCACTGAATTAATATGAATGTAATCGCCTATAATGTTGTATTTACCGCAAAATTGGCATTAAATCGTATGCTATTAATGTATGATAACACTTTAAGAATATTTCCACAAAATATTTATTTTCAATATCTTTTTCTCTCTTCCTTTTCAACATTTTACAGTTTTAGCACGTATGAAAACAACGACAGTCACTCTGCTATTTTTCTCAAAATGAAAAACGTCCCTCCTCCAGCATTTGTCTATATAAATGTCTATATCTCTAAGGATACAAAAAAGTTCTAAAGGATCATCTGAAACTTAAATGAATTTATTCTGAAACTTAAATTAATTTGCATTTTACAAGCGGTAACAGACTAAAAGTTTTAAGTTACATGCCCACAAATGCGCAGAAAATTAATGGCTTTGTAATTGCAAGGAACAGATTTAGTTACATTAACATAGACATAGACATAGATTTAGTTACATTAACTATAGTAATGTGCGTCACACATGAATTATACATTATGTTAGAGCTGGAAACGCAAGGCGCAACAAAACGCGCCAGTAGGTGGTGCTGATGCTTCAACAACCAAAAATGAAAATTCTGTCATAATTTATTCACCCTCACGTTGTTCCAAACCTGTATGAATTTCATTCTTCTGCTGAGCACAAATGAAGATATTTTGAAGAATATTTGTAGCCAAAAAGTTGATGGACCCCATTGACTTCCATAATATATAATTTGTTCCCCCATACTATGGAAGTCAATTGGGCTCATCAACGGTTTGGTTACCCATATTCTTCAAAATATTTAGTGTTCAGCAGCAGAAAGAAACTCATATTCAGTTTGGGGTGAACTATCCCTTTAAACGTAATCCAGTAAACCCTGCTGCTTACAAATA
This sequence comes from Gobiocypris rarus, assembly GCA_023029165.1. Classification (NCBI taxonomy): domain Eukaryota; kingdom Metazoa; phylum Chordata; class Actinopteri; order Cypriniformes; family Gobionidae; genus Gobiocypris; species Gobiocypris rarus. Next base: position 29,758,694 of record CM040911.1, on the reverse strand, counting down.
AATTGATACATTTTTAACAATTAATAGTACAGGCCCAAAATAGATATATGTTAAAATTTGCATGCAATTTAAAGGAAATGGAAAGATGTAGTGTTATATGAGATAAAACAAAATATGAAATATTATATTATTTTATTGGTCAGATTTAAGAAAACTACAACATCTGTGAGGAATTCTGCAGTAAAAGTTGTTAAAGGATAATTTGTAGGACAGAGGAAATAGGATGCCACTGAAGTATGTGATGTTTCCTTTTTCCTCTAAAACAGTTGTTGCCAGTTATATTCAAGCAAGCTATCCTAAATGGCCTCTTACATAACTATGGCAGTACTGATTGCCTGTCAAAACACCCATAGTTATTTTTGCCCTGCCCTTCACCCATTCTCACCTACACACACCTCAAATGCCCTCTTTTACAAACAGGATATCATTACTCCAGCGTTCACAGTCTCATAGTCTAAACCATCTGCAGTTGATCTGTTTGGTGGTGATCTTTGCTGGTCATTTCTCTTTGCTCTTACTGACCATCTGTTGTTTTTTGTGATCACAGTACGCTATACACAGACAAGACAACTAAAGTCATTAAACTGTCAGCAGATAAAACCTTCAGAAGTCACTTTTATGTAATTTATTAAATCCTATGCTGACAGAGATCCATGTCTTTATCCAAATTTAGATCGTATTGTACATGGGATGCCAAGGCCACTCTTTCCTGTTGATGCCCAGCAATCATGAATGTCTCAACTAATGTCACAGGTCATAGGATGTGTGTCTCTGTCATTTCCCCTCCAACAAGCTATATTTTACAGACAACATTGACAATCATGTTTTTGGGGAATCTTATGCCAATATAAAAGCCCTCAAGATGCACAATGTGTTAATTTAAAACAGATTAAGAGGAACTTAAAAAGAACTTCCCAGCAAACACAGAACGTTCCCCTAACGTTAGCATATTGTTCCTGCTTGGTTATTTTTATGGAAACCAATTCCAAATCCTATAGTAACATTTTCTTAAGGGTTCTTGTGAACATTTCCAGAACGTCCTGTTAGCTAATACATGATCCATATACATTCTGTAAATGTTCACAAGAACCCTAAAGATAAAAAGGATATATATATATATATATATATATATATATATATAAAGGATTATTAGGAACACCTGTTCAATTTCTCATTAATGCAATTATCTAATCACATGGCAGTTGCTTCACTGCCTTTAGGGGTGTGGTCCTGGTCAAGACAATCTCCTGAACTCCAAACTGAATGTCAGAATGGGAAAGAAAAGTGATTTAAGCAATTTTGAGCGTGGCATGGTTGTTGGTGTCAGACGGCCCGGTCTGAGTATTTCACAATCTGCTCAGTTACTGGGATTTTCACACACAACCATTTCTGGGGTTTACAAAGAATGGTGAATGGTGTGAAAAGGGAAAAACATCCAGTATGCGGCAGTCCTGTGGGCGAAAAATGCCTTGTTGATGCTAGAGGTCAGAGGAGACTGGGCTGACTGATTCAAGCGGATAGAAGAGCAACTTTGACTGAAATAACCACTCGTTACAACCGAGGTATGCAGCAAAGCATTTGTGAAGCCACAACACGCACAACCTTGAGGCGGATGGGCTACAACAGCAGAAGAACCCACCGGGTACCACTCATCTCCACTACAAATAGGAAAAAGAGGCTACAATTTGCACAAGCTCACCAAAATTGGACAGTTGAAGACTGGAAAAATGTTGCCTGGTCTGATGCGTCTCGATTTCTGTTGAGACATTCAGATGGTAGAGTAAGAATTTGGCGTAAACAGAATGAGAACATGGATCCATCATGCCTTGTTCCCACTGTGCAGGCTGGTGGTGGTGGTGTAATGGTGTGGGGAATGTTTACTTGGCACACTTTAGGCCCCTTAGTGCCAATTGGGCATCATTTAAATGCCACGGCCTACCTGAGCATTGTTTCTGACCATGTCCATCCCTTTATGACCACCATGTACCCATCCTCTGATGGCTACTTCCAGCAGGATAATGTCACAAAGCTTGAATCATTTCAAATTGGTTTCTTGAACATGACAATGAGTTCACTGTCCTAAAATGGTCCCCACAGTCACCAGATCTCAACCCAATAGAGCATCTTTGGGATGTGGTGGAGCAGGAGCCGTGCCCTGGATGTGCATCCCACAAATATATATATATATATATATATATATATATATATATATATATATATATATATATATATATATATATATATATATATATATATATATATATATACACATATATACACAGTATATATATATGAGACCCTAAAGCAATGCTGAGGTCAGTTTTCAGGCTAAAGGCCAGTATTGTTTCTATCAAGAACACATTACACCTGTCTGTCAAGCCATGTTACATTCAACCCCCAATGTCCTCTATTTTCCCCTCAACATAGATATTTCCTTTCACATGTCATCCAAATTCAAAGGAAATTCTTTTTTTTTTTTGGAAGTATGTGGCAGTATTGTATATCTGCTTCAAGTGTGTGCAGGGGAAATGGAGTGGGCTCCTCCAGTGTTTACCCCAGGAATGTCGAGGACAGGATGCTGAAGCCTAGAGGAAGCCCTGACGGCAGACTCTCAGCGCTCAGAGCAGCTCAGCGTCAGGGAACTTATCATTATAGAGCACATCAGGATGTGAGGCGAGTCCTGGACTCCCTTTACACACCTACATAGACTTGCATTGACTGTCTGTTTGGCGACGGCTAAATTCTACAACAGCGTGATTTGCTTCATCTTTCCCTGTTTATATCTTGCCGTTTATGAATATCGTCCCTCTTTCTTCTGTATTCACCAGAGCAGAAGCACCAGTGAGGGTTGAACGCCCCTCACAACAGAGTGGCTGCTAGTGAGGAAGGACACTCATAGAAAATCAAAGAGAGACATCATGATGGAGTTGAAGATCCAGCTGGTACCCACAGGAGAAATCATACTGTCTCCCGGGAAAAATGGAGAGAGTTACTGCCAAAGCTGCAATAAGGTAAGACTGTACCAGAAAAGCATTAAAAACTAATTTGCATAGCTAAATAAAGACAACTGCACCCAGCAATTTCTTAACAAATTACTTATTGTGAATAGCCGTCAGGATATTTTGTGCTCAACAAAGCACGCCATAGATTTGCATGCCCTAAAACCAAGGCTCATTAGAATTTTCCATGCTGTAAGCAAGGTCTTGATTGTCAGCATATGCTTGTTTATAATAAAACCAACAGTTGCAAGTGGTTTTGACAGGTTTAGATTGTGATAACCCTTTCAAATAAATACCAAACTATCAATCTGTTGTCTGTAATACTCGATGATGAACAACTCTGCTGTATGAGAAATCATAGAGAGCAGCAGCAATACAGATGACTTTTGGTATAGGATATAGTTAATATTTTGTATATCTCTATAAGAGGTTTTTCCACTAACCATACAAAGATTATGAGGAATAGGTCTGGATTGCTCCATTTTATAATAATACAGTCTAAGGAATGTGGGGTGTACACTAAAATCTGTCTGTGTGCAACGAAAATGACCATTAACTCTGACAGAAGTTTGAATGTTTCTTATGGATGGCATAAATGTTTCTGTCTGGTTGGCATTAAGGAAAAGAGTTGACTTTGACTATGAGTTTCACAAACCTTTAGCTCAAATGCTTTGTTTTTCTTCTTACTTTGTTTGAAGTTGACTTCGTCTAGTTTAATGCTGGAATTTAGCTGATAAGATATTTTGTGCAAATTTTGTCAATCAAAAACCTTTTCTAATTTGAGAACCACTTGAGCTTTGTATCCATTTAATAGCGGTTGGAATGGAAGGCTACTTTGATGAGGAAATTACAGAAAATTCCGGAACAGCATACTTTTCCTGACTTTCTGGCAAGGTCGAGTCACCCTTGCTGGGTGTGTTTGAGAATGAGTGAGTTTGAGAGGGAAAAAGAGACGGAGGTACGTTAATAAGAAAGAAAAAATGTGCTATTATTAATAACTGATAAAGGAAGGAACAATAAGTGTAATGCCCATTACCACCCGACAGGCGACACACCCCTTAGTACAGCCTGTCTGTCCAACATTGCCTTGTCAACAGGATACAACCTTTCCTCTCGGTTCAGCCGGGCGGCACAAATGTACTTAATGTCGGTCTGGGGTTTGGTGGACTGAAGGTTGAAGAGAACAAGGATAGAATCGATCACTCCACCCTCTGGCTACACCATGACACTGCACTTGACTTGGATTATCAGGCGTGTGAGGTCACCTTGACATGGGGGATTTTGTTTCAGCAGTGTTTATTCAAGATTCAAGATTCAAGATTCAAGAGTTTTATTTGTCACATACACAGTTATATACAGAATATACAACTGGCAGTGAAATGTAAACAGGTCCGCTCTAAAGACAGTGCAAATAACAGTTACAAGAAAACACAAGGAGGAAATTAAAATAGAAATAGAATAAAAATAGAATAAAAAAAGTACTAAACATATGTAGAGTTATAAATAATCAAGTAGGAGATAAAAAATATATATATAAAGTATAATGTGCAAACAATAGGTATAATGTAATGTGCAAACAGAAGTATAATGTGCAAACAGGTTTATAACAGGCTGTTACACAGTAACAATAGAACATAAAGTGCAGTGCAATGACAGTATGTGGATGTTAATGTTAAACTGGATGTTTATGTGTGTGGGGTGAAGTGCAGTCACGTGACTGAGTTCAGGAGTCTGATGGCCTGGGGAAAGAAACTCCTCCTGAGTCTTTCAGTTTTTGCCATCAGGCTCCGAAAGCGTTTACCAGATGGCAGTGGGGTGAAATGGGATTTTGCAGGGTGGTTAATGTCTTTGATGATATTAGCAGCTCTACCTCTGCAGCGTTTGGTGTAAATGTCCTGCAGAGGCGGGAGAGCTGACCCTGAGATGCGCTCGGATAAGCGCACAACTCTTTGCAGGGCTTTGCAGTCATGACTGGTGCTGTTCCGTACCACGCTGTGATGCACTGAGTCAGGACACTTTCTATCGCCCCTCGATAGAAAGTTTTCAGGATAGCTGGTGAGACCCTGAATTTCCTCAGCTGGCGCAGGTGGTACAGTCTTTGCCTGGCTTTTTTCACCTGAGCCTGGATGTGTGCAGTCCAGGTCAGGTCCTCGGAGATGTTCACACCCAGGTACTTGAAGCTGTTCACTCTCTCTACCGGTGTCCCGATTGATGTGGTGGAATGTTTAGACACGGCTTTCCTTTCACAGGGCATGCGTTACACAGTGTGTGTGTGTGTGTGTGTGGACTGTAAAAGAGAAGCTCAGAATGAATGGCTGCGATTCTGTCCCTCAAATCACATTTAACTGGCTACTGAATAACATAATAAAATTAAGGCCAGTGCAATAAAATCTGACAAAATGGTTGATTTGAGCAGAATAATGCCAGAAGTAAAGCTGTGTAGGACCTGAAAAATGATTTTTTTCACAGGTTTTCAAGATGCCATGGCCCCCCAAATATGGCCATCTCTGTGTGTGGGATCCTGAAAAAAAATTAAATGGCTTCAGATCTGTTGTTTATAAACACCCAATTTATGCACAGAAAAATGTATATTATAAATCTAAAATAAGAATTTCAGTTACATTATTATATATTTTGTTCTACTCACTGTAGTAATGTATTGTTACATGTAATATTTTTTGTATACTTAATTATAATAAAAAAAATGAATTTTATTTTAATCTAATTTATATAATTTAATAATCAATTTAATAGATTAATAACTAACTATTTATTTATTTATTTTATATATGATGTATTGCTTTACTCATTTATTTTAATCTAATTATGATTATTATTTATTTATTTATTTTTATAACAATTTTTCTCTAGACTTTTCCACAGACTTCCCCCTGTCACTCTCTTGCGGCCACTGGGAGTCCTCGGACCCCAGTTTGAAAACCCCTGCATTAAATAATAAATTATATATTTCCATGTCATTATACTACAATAGGGGTCTTTAGTGGGTGCCTAAAGGGTCTGTGGTAGTACTTGATTTTTGTATAAATACATAAATGCAAATACAACATACATTAAAAGTAAAAGTAACATTTCAACTAAATGTTTTATTGTCTTCAGTCATTAAATGTACTAAGCAAAACTAAAACCATAAAACACTTTTTTTGTTACTTGAAATAAAATAAACATTCACTGAAATAACACACAATAGGTGTATAAAAAGTAAAAATTGTGTTTAGTTGCCTAGCCAATATTTCTCATTTCCATTTAGTTTAACTTGGTTTTCTAAAATAACTCATAACTCATAACTCATACTGAAAATAATGAAAACTATAGACATGTTTTTTAATGCAAAACACAACAAAATTACTAAAAAACTGTTTTAGTAAAAAACTTTTATCTGAAATGAAAAATATAAAGATAAAACAAAGAAATTATAAATGGTATCTCAGCGATAATAAATAACACTGCGATCTAGACAGCAAGGGCCCTTGAAAAAGTTTGAAGACCTCATGGACATTTATCGAAGGTGCAGTTTCTGTATTGTCAAAAGAGGGCGACATAACGCTTGCGTGCTGTCGAGTGAGTAACGCCTACCTTATCTCTCAAATGCCACAGGCATGGGCAAACTATCATACCTCAAGATTTGTATATTTATTTGTAAACATATCGTTATTCTAGACCGAAATCACACATATCAACAACGAGTCTATTAGTTCTGAATAAGCACTTATCCTTATTTGTGAGGAAAGTAAGCAGTAGCTTACTGTTATGTCTGCTTTTAAACATTAAACATCATGCTATTTAATGGGAAAAAACAAACTAGTCTTAAAAGAAACGCGCTTTTCATTTTCATTAAACGGTCAGAGGTTTGCTGTGATGAAATGAGAGTTCAAGAAACGCATGTGATTTTATTAGTCGGGGATTGGTCGGGAACTTCCTGGTACTGTGTCTCTCGTGCGTGTGCGAGTGAGCAAGAGAAAGAGGAGGGCGGGTGCCGGGTGGTAATATTTCTAACATTTGCTTCAAACCATTACTGAGTACATGTCCTATGGCATAGTACTATTCACCACAAACTAGAGCACGACTAACTGTTTATTTAACACATACATCTCCAGTAGTCATTCATCCAAGCGACTGTAAAAGCGAATTTTCTGTGCCACACTGAGGTAAATATTCTAGTCTGTGGGATTCACACAAGGGACAAGTCCAGATTACAGCTCAAGTTTGAGAACAAGTTTCCCATCACTGCTGAGTTTCTCTTATGCAGTATTACAGTGAGCGACCGGTGCCTTTGGACATTGCGGGATTTGAAGTTGGCGTGCTTTATTAATCAAGGTAAGTGCCATTCATTTCAGTCTGAGGAAGAGCACATTGTCAGTTCACGCTTCGATACGTATGGGGTTTGAATCCACGCGTATGTATGTGAGTGTCACTGTGGGGATTTTCCGGATAATATTTCGTTATGATTGGTTTCTTGTATTTGTGATGTCCGATTGGTGAACGAGTCGGATCTTTCCAATGAATCGGTTGAAACGGTTCGCAAAACGATCTTTCGAGAATCAGACTTGACTAATTGCTGACGAATCGGACTGAATTAGAGTAGCAGTTGTATTTTACACATACAAGAAGCCGAATTAATGGCGAAATACTCAAACTTAAAAATAACAATTTAAATAAAAAAATGTGACGTACGCGTTTATTGTTAAAACGTAAGAAAGCGACCACATTATTAAGTCATAATGTAAAATATTTTTAAGCGGGTTTTTTTGTAACAAACGGTTCGAAAGAACTGATTCGCGGAAAAGGGTCGAACTTTATGTTTTCGCTTACTAAGCTTGTAAGCTCTCTACTTAGACAGCACTCACTAGGGTTGGGTTTATGCACAGCAACTGTCGTGTTTATATGGATCTCACCTGTTATTTTACTCCATGTTATTCATGAAAATACTGCACTGTTAGGATCTAGATTCAAATGAATGATGGTTAAACAAACAAAAAAACCCATCTTTAAAGCTTTAAAACAATACCATGAAAGTATGTGCTCCATTTCTTAGGGAGTGATTTGGGCAGCTTCAGACTACATTTTTACATCTGACTCAGATGGAATGGCAAGAGGAGTTGAAGGAGAACGGCTGTTAATTATCGGTCATGCCAAACTAACCTCCCTCAGTCCAATTACATTGGGAATTCCACTGGGAATATAGCCTACTATCAGCATCACCCTCAGAGGACAGCCTTGTAAAATTGTGTTGAATGTGTGATTTTCTTTTACTATATTGTGTAGGGTGTAAATAAGAGGGTGTTTCTGTCACCTGTGCAGTCGAGCAGCCCAGCACTGATGACATCCTAAGGTTGTTGGCAGGTCATGTCCTCAAGTGTGCTCCCTCACATCCCCCCCTGTGTGTCATTCCTGTTTTCATGTGTTGCAAAACCTAACAGAGATACGCCTGTCAAATGAAATGGATTGCCTGCATTGGGAGCCTGCTGATCTATTTTGTTGTGCAAGTTGGATGGATGTTGTAACTGGTATAATTGACAGCAATTAGGATCTGACAGTTGCTTAGGCTTCTGGATGAATAATGCTATAATCAGTTAAGCTTTGCTCTGCGTTTTCCTATAACTTTTACAACATTTTTTTCATTTAGAATGGTTGTGTTGCAAAAAAACAACTAGTCTTTTGTTAAGTAAGACATCCCTGCAAACCTAATTAACTCAGGGTTGTAATTGATACATGGCGACTGACTGTGCCAAATACTTTTGGATAGAGTTTAATTTTTTTTGATTCAGTGAGTCTTTTTTAGAGAAACGGGACTCTGGTTTTTGGTTTGGGGCTGGGAGACTTTGTACTTGAAACATTTTCCAGCCGTCCCCAGACAATTAAGTTTCTACTTCTGTCAGCAGCGAACCGTGTAAGTGTGCCGTGTGTGTCCACTTTTTTCATCGTGCAAGGACACAGTCTCACAAAAAACATTTGCTTTATCCACTATTGAGACTTCTTGTTTAGTCTGTTTCTTTATCTTCCGATTACTCTCTATTCATCATGTTTATGAAGATGGTGAGATTGCAGAGGAATATTTGGTTCAGGGCGGGAGGGCTGGTGACATGTGGCTGTGCAAAGCAAACCCGGCCCTTTCCTCATTGCTGGTCTGTCAACCAGACAGCTGTTAACGTGTCCCAGAGAGATCTCAGAGGGGATACACCTGTGTCTGAAATACTCAGAACAGGAAGTTCTCAGGGTTAACCAACCACATAAGCGGGTCTCTACTCTGCTTTAAGCTCAAGCTACATTCTGCACAATTGACTGTAAATTTGCTGTAGCATGATTTAAATGAAGTTGAACTTAGCCCTATTTACTTTATTGCAAGTTTCTGATTTCATTGTGAATGATTGATTTGTCTTTGTATTCTTTCATGGAAACGTTCAACCACTTAAGTCCCACACTACCTTTTGTTCTCGTTCAATATCCTGTTTGAGAATTGCGTCACATTACTGGAGTAAAATAGGTTCCGAACGCCTTTCATGTTGACTTAAAAACATTTAGTATTTAGCTCAACATTGCAAAGTCTTTCATCAGTAGATAAAAGTGTTCGTCATGTAATTGTGTGGTTTGAAATGTTTGCATACAGAGGAAAAGAGTGGCGTTCGACCTGATAGCCTGTTTGTTTACATAATGAAGAGCAAAGCAGGTTTTAATCTAGTTTTGAATGTGAGAACTGGAGGGAACGGGTAAGAAAGAGACTGTGGAATTGTTAGTAAATGTCTTTATGCCCTGTGGTGAGTCATGAGCTCATTGTAGGATCTGCAGTTTTTCTTAATTTAGCTGTGGCTTTTCCACTTGAAATTTCCCATCGAGGGCCCTGCCCTTGGACTTCATTCTGCTCCATATCAGGGAAAAACTGCAAAGGACAGACCAAAAACTACAGCTCTAAAACGAATGAATTTATTTGATCAAAAGTAGGGCTGAACGATTAATTGCATTTGCGCTAATATCGCGATATGATGAAACAATTTTTTTAACCACAAAGGCTGCGATTACACTGGTCACGTGACACGCAAGAGTAAAGCAGTCTGCAGAGGAAGCATCAACTTGGCGCGCTACGCATATAGGCCTGGCCTACAGGAAAGAACAGTTTATGTTTAATCTGTCTAATACTATACAAAATGAGTGGGAGAAAAGATTCTCTCTCCAACGATTCTGAGAATTTCAGAATTGATACAAGCTTAGGTTTTAACCACAGTCTACTGCGTGTGTTTTATGGCTTGTTTCCACCAAGCGGTACGGTTTAGTACAGTTCATCAGTACGGTACGCAATTGTTGCTATTTCCATTGTCAGAAGTTGTGGATGCACAGGATGCACTTTTCTTGATGTTACGCTTAAAGGGTTACTTCAGCGATTAGCATTAAGCTTTGTATCAGTAGAAACCCGGGAGTATATTCGAATTATCATACTTTCCCCCCTCATATCACCCTGAGACGAGAGAATTATGTATTTTATATCTGGAAAAAAATCCTCAGATGACGCAAATATCGTCATTTTGCGTCATCTGAGGATTTTTTGGCCAGAGGCTAAAGACTACAGTCAGCAGTGGGCGCTATTTCCGCATGTTCCGCCTGTGCCGTGACACTCAATCGCCTCAATCACATTATATCGAACCGACACGTTCAGTTTTTAATTGTAGTTAGGGATGCTCATTTCGGTGAATTTTTCCGACCGACAACCGATGCTCACTAATCAATTATGAACCGTTAACTGATAAGATTATAATATTGAATGCACATCAAATAAAAATAAACTTGATGAGTGTCTGTGCCCTGTTAAAATGACTATTTTACTGAGCAAACAGCAGCAAACACAACAGATCAACAACAGAACCTGGATTCACAAATTATCACGTTCACGCACCTGCAGCTTTTCTGACAACAGAGAAAAACTGAATAAAATCATATAAATAAAAAGCATAAAATAAATATGCCTACACTATTTCATTTTTTATTAAATGATTACCAAATTAAGATAAAACGAAAATACACTGAATCCGTTTGAAGCTTTGAAGACCAGAATAGTTTTTCCCGTCATATCAACAAAGCAGGCCTACCTCAATCCACAGCTTGACTGGTTTTTATTTTAAAAAAAGTAACATGTCTAAATGATGTGGGTTAGTCTGGAGCACAGCCTGTTGACAGTTAGACCCGTGGCAGAAAGCCTCGTTTATACTGTCTCTGCAGTGCGAGCCTCCGCTGACTGCTCGCGCCTTTGTCTGAGGAAGTGTTTACTCTACGCGCTCGACCGTTGTGCTGTTCTTTGAAACGACAGAGGGCAACTCTGAGTAATTGTTCAATAAACCATCAATACGTGGCAAAGTTTACTTTAGTAAACTTGACCAAAACCACACGACAAAAGGCATTAAGGATTCAGATGGCACTGGTGCCCTGGGAATACAGAGATAACGCCTCGATAGAGGGGCCAGCCTTAGGAAGTGCCTTTTATTTGCTTTCCACCAGTCTCGAGCTTATACTACTGCTGTATTTTAATACTGCGTAGCATATTTTGCAAGTAACTTCGTTGCCCTTTCTGCCGAAATGGTCCCACATAGTAGGCTTCTTTCCCATTGCTTCATTTTGCGAAATATGTCTGCAGAGACGTGTGGTTGCAAGTGTCGATGCGCCCCGTGAGTTAACAAATACAGCATATTTTTCTTTAACCATACAGCAAAAAAAAAAACTTTAAACCGTTCAACTGATAGTATTAATCGGTCAAAATTCTTACTATCGGTTAACGGTTAAACGGTCAATATGAGCATCCCTAATTGTAGTGTCTCTAACTGAACTGATTTTATGAAAATGAACGTGGTGGGCAAGTGATCCAGTAAACCAGTAGCCGTGCCTAGAGTAGGGCAGCGAAGCAGTGCATTCTGGGAATTGTTGTCTTTCATCCCCACGAGACAAAAAAAAATGTTATGTGTTTTCTCAGTCTAGAAGGCACCAAATTCAAAAATAATTTCTCATTTCTACTACATTAATGACCCAGTTCAAATACAGATTCATCTTCCCAGCGCTGAAGTACCCCTTTAAAGTGTGCGGTCTTGCCCGACGGTATTTGCGTTTACAAATGCCCTTTGAAGGCATCATTTAAGTCATTTGGAATGCAGTGGGCTAAAAAAAAAAGAAATCACAATTAGATTATTTTCCAAAATCGTTCAGCCCTAATCAAAAGTGACAGCAAAAGCATTTATAATGTTACAAATAAATGTTGTTCTTTAGTACTTTTATTCCTTAAGGAATCTTGAACAAACGTGTCACTCTTTCCACAAAAATATTAAGCAGCACAACTGTTTTTAATATTGATAAGAAATGATTCACTAAATCAGCATTAATTAAATTAATGCTTTTTTTCTTCAAAAACTTTAAAGACTTCGAACCTTTGAACATTACTAAAAAATGTCTGGTTTGTATTGCGTTAGATTTGCCAAAGAGCAAGTCAAGCATTTTCTCATCTGTCAAACATTTTCTCATTGCTCATATATTAAGCTTAATATGACTGTTATTTGAGATTGCAGATGTGTTTATGCTTATATTACTCGTGTTGTGCTGACTGTGTATTTTAGGAGCTTAAGATCCTCAGTTCGCTTAGTGACACACATACAGAGACTACTGATTAACCTGATGGTGTAAGATATTCTGTAATCCATCTGGGATCCTTTCACCCAGGCTTATATAGTCTGCCATGATTGACAAGGGTGGACACTGGGGCTGGAGTTGAGGGATTATTATAACACGAGCTGAGGCTACGTTCTTTTTTCCAGAGGTGCACTTTGAGATTAGATTACAGCAGAGATGGCATATTTTTACTTTACCCCCATGTTATTTTACATCAACTTGTCCATGCCTGTTTGCATCCATTGTGTTTCAGCACACATGCTCCACAGACATTAACAAAACTGCTCCATGTTCCTTCCCAAGCCTCAATGACCTTTGTGACCCTTACCCACAGGAGATAAAACCACGATGCCCTTAAAGCATGAGATCGAAAGCCATTCCGTGTGTTATCTTGTTGTACCATCCTTCACATGCTTATGTCCTCATCCTGTTAACCGCTCAGGATAAATCAAGTCTTAGATTTCAGTAATGGTCTTTATCAGAGACCTTTGAAGTGAAAACTTTATGAGCTCCTTTCACTTCTCACGATCAAGTTGAGATCTGTAAGGCTTGGGTTAACCTTTAACCAGGATCTATCCTGCATGGAGATAAGTCATGCAATCCAGGCCAGGTGTGGCCTTGCACCCAGACCGCAAAAATGTGCATATTGTGCCTGAGCGTTCCAGAGCTGTTGACCATTTTGACTACATAATATATTGTCTCCGTAGTGGTAGTTGGATAATCAATGATGGATCCAGAAACGAGTAATGTTAAAAAAAGCAATAGATGGAAAATCGATACACAAAAGTAAAGTTGTCACTATATAGTTGACTTGCATAGTTTTTACTACACTGATGCAGGTGCTTCCAGTTGAATGAAATAACATTTCAAAGGTGTGATGTGATGTTACTAGCTTTCACACATTTGCCCTGGTTGATGTACTTGTTTTTCAACGTGAACACTCTACTGGCCAAGTGTGCAAAATGTTACGCACCTTGAGAAAAAGATTGAGTCAGTGTGCACTCATTCTAGTTTTACTGGAGTTAGAAGAGTCACAATAGGCTCTTGCACCCTGTCATAGGGGGGTATGTTTAGGAATTTTATCGCGTGTTGATTTTGGTGATATCGCAGTAGAGATGAAGAAAGTTTGCGAAACTTAGTCCTGGCATGTTTCAGAGGGTTCAACATCAGATTTAGATTCAGCATGCCTACTACACCTCATTTCCTAGACATGGCAGTTGCTTCCAGACGCGGAGTGACATGGTTAAAAAAAAAGAAGTAATTTACTAAGACGTGTAGTAGTCATAAGCTGTTTCAGACAATGTAAGGTCTTTATATGTGTGTGTTCATTCATTTCCCTGGAAAATAATGGATGTATGATGTCATTCGAATGCGATTTGTTGTTATTGAGCACATCCAATTGTCTTCAGATACGTTTAGAAATGAGTTTTTAACCATGTTTTTTACTTATCCCTAATGACTGGATAGTGTCATATAAGCCCATGTGGGCTGGGTACCATGAGTGCATGACACTTCAATAAAAATATTCATTCATTCATATACAATACAACCTTTTAAAAGTTTAGGCCCATTGTGAATGAAATGAATACTTTTATTCATCAATGATACATTAAAGGGACAGTAAAGACATTTACAAATTATTTCTTTTTAAAATAAATGCTGTTCTTTTGAACTTTCTGTTTATCAGAAAATGTTTTTTTACCCAGATTATTATGGTTTCAAACTTATTAAGCTGTACAGCTGTTTTCAGCATTGAGAATAACAGAATGTTTCTTGATCAGCAAATCAGCATACTAGAATGATTTCTGAAGTAATAATGCTGAAAATTCAGCTTTGCCATTATAGGAATAAATGCCATTTTAAAATAAACACCAGTATTTTTAAAATGTCTAATAATATTTCATAATATAACATTTACTGTATTTTTGATTGAATAAATGGAGACTTTGTGAGTGTAAAAGACAAAAACAACTGACCAACTTGAACAATAGGAGTATAAGTTGCTAAAAATTGTTTGTCTGATGCAAAAATAGCCCCCAACACCCCTTGCTCCTGGGTATTCAGTTAGACATAAAGGACTAAAATGCCCATCCAATGCTAGTTTGTCTATACCGTCCCACCGGGTCAGCAGAAACACTGGCCTATGGTTATTCGTCCTTTTGCTCTTCCCTAAGGGAACCGCTGGTATCTCATAATTATGGCTGTAATGTGTGGAATGAATGGGTGTGGTAACTCTCCGGTCCCTGTGCACGAAACTGTCATGTTTGTGCAGCAACTGAGTGTCTGGTCAGCTGCTGGCCATCTTGCCAAATGGTCTACGACTAAACGATGCACAGATACATTGTGTTAACCTCACCCCATGACTTGCATTTGAGCCATACAGGATAATGAAATGATGGTGTCATGCTCAGTCATAGCTGAGATGTTGTAATAGGCCACATCTTGGGTGTCTGTCTGGTGACCAAGTAACCTCCAGGCTTTTGCACAATTCAGAATTGAGTTGTGAATGCCTTTTAAATTAAAATTCAATTCCTGAATTTGAATTAAATTTGTATTGATGTAACAAACAAGATGCAGATTTGTATTGGAATGAAAGGAGGATGATTAAAGATGGATTCATTTATTTATTCATACAATAGTTTTAAAGTTTGGCAAAGTTTGAATTAGGGCTGCCCTCTGATAGTGACAGCCTGTGACGGACAGATCATTAACGGCAGGAAATCCAAACATTCACCCCAATTCATCGACCTCAAATATGGCTTATCACTTGAAACATGTAAGTAGTAGCAACTTTACAAGTCTGCTCGCTCTAACGTTAACCTAGATAAATATGCGCTATTATAACAATATGTGTTTGTGTGGAGAGCGCGCTTACTGTATGACACACAGGTGATGTAATAAAGGCCTACTTTTATATCTGTAAACTCACAATAACAACAAAACATTGTGCTTTTGTGAAATTAATGAAAACCATCAGGATACACTTGATCTGCCATCTCGGTCTCAGTGAACTTGAGGATGTAATGAAAATGAACCGAAACTCAGCGTATACTTGCCTCACAGACATGAGAAATATAGCTTTAGAAAGATTGAAATGTCTACTTTTAAATGAACTAATTTAAGTGTAAAACATGCATATAGGTACGTCCACTACTGTGGAGATGAGAGTCAGCATCGTCAACTTGATCTCTGCAGCCAAAAACACAGAAAACATAATCAATAAATTAATCTCCTTGCTGTTTTTTCACTCCACATTCATAATCATTATGCTGCATTCACCGGGGTGTCGGCCCACTTCTCCTTTACTTTGAATGGGTCTAGTGTTGCTGAACTGAATTGTGGGTCAGATCGCCTATGCGAATACCCTAGCGCAGACGCTAGTCATTTGCATTCATGCAACACCAGAAAAGTAGTGTGATTGGCTGTTGTCACTATGATGGTCACGTCAGCACCAAGCTTCAGATGCCCTCCATCAAGCAATGACGCTGATGCCACGTGTGAATGCATTACGTTTGCCGGTGCGCTGTGGCGAGCTTTATGCGTTTCATTAGGCTATTTAGGCTATGCATCATTAGGCTATGTATTAGGCAATTAAAGGTTCATTATTATGATTTATGACTATTAATATAAATGCACGATTAGTCAAGTAATGGCTTAATGGCTTAAGCCCTAGTTGGTGGTATTTGGCTCCAGTAGTGTAAGAGTTGCAGTGATGGAAAGAACTATTGCACTTATGCTAGTGAACAATTGTTTTAAACACATTCCTTTGAGTGGGACACTTTGAGGTGAGAGGGGCATCTGTAGGCCGTCGGACTTTGAAATCTGCAACCGCTCTCTGTGTTTTGATAGAATCAGTGTGATTGTTGCGATCTCTGAAAACAGGAAGGTCCGTTATCTGTGTTTTCAAGGATTGTTATGCAATCCATTTCCAGTGGATGTGGTGTTGAAAATTAAATATAAATATCTCTAATTAACCGCTGACAACTGAACTGCCTTGACTTGTCAGTAGAGGAAGAGATCTCAGATCATCACATCTTATCCTCAACACAGCAGCTGATATCAGAGGCTTTTTGTGCTTAGACTATGTTGGATATTTCATGCTCATTTCCCTTAGATTAGATCTTAAACCTCAAAATGAATATCCATTTCTTATATTTTACATTATAATGTTGTGATGCCTAAATTGACTTGTAGCATTTCAAATAATTGATTTTAGTTTTGCGGTTTATTTTTTATTTATTTAGATAAAAAAAGTGACTTTTAATCACTTTTCTTATATATTTTTATTAACTGATGCAGGTGCTTGTTAGAGGCCAAAGAAAGAAAGAGCGAGGAGGTGGCAGTGTCATAACTGTTGCATCCTCTATCCGCTCAGCATTGGATAGAGACAGGAACCCTTGTGGGAACCCCCGTCCCACGCTCAGAAGCATAACCTGCCCATATAAGGCATTGTGGGTATTCTAAGATCTCAGAGGAGGAGACTTGAGCATTGCCAACCCAGCTGCTGTATATGAAAGCAATGGGAGATCCAGCTGGCCTTAAGCAGCGCCGCTATGCTGTGCGTCCAGACCAGTCCTGGAAAAAGGAAGGGCCGCTTGGGGGTTGGGTACAGGGCTTGTGCATGAGTAGGATGTTTGGAGTTCCTCTGACGAGTACAGTCTTGTCCACTCATACCTCATTGCAACTTTGGTGTGAGAAATGAAGGCTGTGGTGAAGTAATTCTTGTCCTTTCCTCTTCTCCTTTATAACCGGTTTGCTGCTGCAGAAGTAGGTGTTTTTTTTAGGTGGTTCCCACCCCTAAATGTCTTGCTCCTCCCACTAGAGCAAATAAGAGCGCTAGGAAAGTGTGATTGATGTTTTTTCACTGGAGATGTCTTCCTTCATAGATCATTTCACCCTTTTTTGGAAAGCAGTGATGGATTATTTTGTTATGCATCTGTTCGTCTATGGCAAAGAATTCAAATGTATGTTAAATAAATTTAATTTATATACCAATATTTATTGTAAACAGTGTGGCTTAATGAAATGTATTTTTCCAATGTAAAATATACTTATTTTAAACCTTCAAATGGCAAAATATATAATAGGGGCAAGGAAATACAATTCCAATCTTAAAATAATTTGGGGGTTAATGCAAAATGTTTAGAATATTAATGTATTTAGATAATATTTACAAATATAAAATTAATAGAATTGGCCCAAAAATATGAGAACATATAAGTAGCTAAAATGTCCTGAATATAAATATTTCATATATATATTGAAATATAGTAAAAATATATATCTGAAAAGATATTTAAGTTATATGATTTTAAGTAGAAAAAACATGCATCCTTTGTATAAAAGAACACAGGGTTTTCCTAATCATCTGAATGATCAATGTCCTATGGACATGAGCCCAGTATTTTTGGAAAGGAACCTCCTTTCTTGTCCAGAAAACACATCATATTAAAGCCTCAAGATTGTCTGGAAATGTGTTCGTCCTGTTCAGTGGAGCAAGCTTACACCACCATGTGAGGTACTGTATGACTCAAAAAGTCCATATGAAGAAGGGATGAGAGGAAACGAAAGAGGTAGATGAAGTTGTGAACTTCACTCTCTGTCAACATACAACTTCCTGACACACGTTGCTACAGTGACCTTGTTTAGTTATATCACAACATGTCTACATTGTGGTGAGATGCTATGGGTTTCCCCCATCTTTACCTCTCACTCTCTCTTTCTCTTGTTGTCCCCAGTCCTGTGTAGACTGTTTAACACCCACATTACATTCTTCTGTTCTGACATCACACTATCAGCTTTCCCTCTGTTTTTTCGCCTCCAACATACACCTCCC
Organism: Gobiocypris rarus; assembly: GCA_023029165.1. Lineage (NCBI taxonomy): Eukaryota > Metazoa > Chordata > Actinopteri > Cypriniformes > Gobionidae > Gobiocypris > Gobiocypris rarus. Next base: position 29,740,202 of record CM040911.1, on the reverse strand, counting down.
TCCCTCATTCACTGCCTTTTAAATATCATGTTTAATGGGCGTCCCGTATTGCTTCTTGGTTTACTGTTTCTGTATGTGTCTCCTTCCCTCTGCAGGTCTTATAAATGTGAAATCTTTTAATATAAATGTTTTCATTTTTTTTTCACTCACCAACTCTCATGTCATTCCCACTCTCCACTTCCCATGATGCTTTGGGCCTTTTCCTAGTATCAGGCTTTTCTCACCACTCCCATTCATTGCTGAAGGCCCTGACACATTAGTAAACAAAGAGGGACTCGTTGTCATTGTTGTATTTTTTGCAACCATATTTTAGAGGATAGTTCTTAAAGCGATAGTTCATCCAAACATCTAATTTCTTGAATATTGACCTAAACTAGGTCTGTTCATTACATATCATATGGCTATATAATATACACTATATTGCCAAAAGTATTGGGACACCCCTCCAAATCATTGAATTCAAGTGTTGCACTCACTTCCATGGTCAAAGCTGTATGAAATCAAGCACCTAGGCATGCAGACTGCTTCTACAAACATTTGTGAAAGAATGGGTCGCTTTCTGGAGCTCAGTGAATTCAGGCATGGTACCATGATAGGTAAGTCCATTCATGAAATTTCTTCACTACTAAATATTCCACGGTCAACTGTTAGTGGTATTATAACAAAGTGGAAGCAATTGGGGGCAACAGCAACTAAGCCGTGAAGTGGTAGGCCACGTCAAATCACAGAGCGGGGTCAGCACATGTTGAGGCACACAGTGCACAGAAGTCGCCAACTTTCTCCAGAGTCAATAGCTACAGACCTCCAAACTATGTGTGGCCTTCAGATTAGCTCAAGAACAGTGCGTAGAGAGCTTCATGGAATGGGTTTCTATGACTGAGCAGCTGCGTCCAAGCTTTACATCACTAAGTGCAATGCAAAGAGTCAGATGCAGTGGTGTAAGGCACGTCACCACTGGACTCTGTAGCGCTGGAGATGCTGTGGAAACGTGTTCTCTAGAGTGACGAATCATGCTTCTCTGTCTGGCAATGTAATGGATTAGTCTGGGTTTGGTGGTTGACAGGAGAGCGGTACTTGCCTGAATGCATTGTGCCAAATGTAAAGTTTGGTGGACGGAGGATTATGATGTGGGGTGGTTTTTCAGGTGCTTGGCCCCTTAGTTCCAGTAAAAGGAACACTTAATGCTTCAGCATACCAAGACATTTTGGACAATTTCATGCTCCCAACTTTGTGGGAACAGTTTGTGGATGGCCACTTCCTGATCTAACATGACTGCACACTAGTGCGCAAAGCAAAGTCCATAAAGACATGGATGAGTGGGTTTGGTGTGGAGGAACTTGACTGGCCTGCACAGAGTCCTGCACCTCAACCCGATAGAACACCTTTGGGATGAAATTGAGCGGAGACTGTGAGCCAGGCTTTCTCGTCCAACATCAGTGTCTGACCTCACAAATGTGCTTCTAGAAGGATGATAAAAAAAATCCCATAAACACTTTCCCTAAACCTTGTGGAAAGCCTTCCCAAAAGAGTTGAAGCTGTTACAGCTGCAAAGGGTGGGACAACTCAATATTAAACCCTACAGATTACGAATGGGATGCAGCTCATTTGCATGTAAAGGCAGACGTCCCAAAGCTTTGGGCAATATAGTGTATATGGGTGTATATAATATAGCACAAGTCATACTTTTATGGTGTTTTTTGTCTTTTTTGTAGCTTGAAAGTTTTGGTCCACATCGATTGCTATTGCATGAAACAGCGACCATGACATTCTTCAAAATTTCTCCTTCTGTGTTTCACGGAAGACATTTTTTTGGTCATTTTTGCGTGAACTATAACTTTAAGTCATGAACAAATGTAAAAAGTGAAAGCAAGAATGCAATAAAGCAAATAACAGTGTAGGATTGGAAATAATCAAAGATATTTGTTATTTGAGATTGAACAAAGACATTTGCTTTACTGTTTTCACACCCCCTCTCTTATCAGAAGGGCCATTTGGAATTCCTTAAGACAAAGAGATTCTGGAGGCCTGCATGCCAAATGTGTGTCACACCTGTATACAGTGGGGGAGGTTTGATCTGGTTGGTCAGTTTGAATATCTCACATTTGGGTTTCAGTCACATGGTCAAGAAAAGGATAAAAGAATATTGTAATTGTTGCTCTGTCTCTTTTCATTCTCTGGCTTCGGCTCTTTGGCTCTCTCTTTCTCTCTTTCTCTCTCTCTCTCTCTCTCTCTCTCTCTCTCTCTCTGGTAACATTCATGCTGGGTACGATTAATGGTTAAAAGTTTCTGTCATCTCATTCATCTATTTTGTAACTATTTTAAGTGTAACCATAACCAGATTTTGTCATTAAATTCTTTCAATTACAAAATATGTGCTAACTAGTTTGGATTTGGAATTGACTTTGAAGTGCTACCTATTGCAATACAATACAGTCACATATAGCAACGCTCTCCCACATATTTAGCTATTGTAACTGCGCTTATTTCCGTCGTTGGTATAAGTAGCAGTGGGTGGTTATAGACAAGAAATATACAGTTTTCTACCATCTTGCTGATAAAGTTTATTTAGTCTTTCGGCAACCCTGCAGCCTGAACCACTGTAGGCGACCCACTCTTACAACAGCCTTCTACAGGTGAAGAGTTCGTTTATTTTAATGGACAACCAGAAAAGGGAGGAAGTGTGTTGCAAATTTCAGTTAAATCCAACTAGGTTTTAAAGTTCATTCATTACAATCAGGATCACCTCTGTCTTAACCTCAAAGCTGGCCAGCAGATTCTTATTGTTGAAGGATAACGTCAAAGTTTATAGCTTTGATCTTCTACCCCTCTGTACCGTCCTCTGGCCGACACGACCGTTTCCACAAATAGACCTGTCCTAGTGTGAGAGTATAAATAGGCTTGTAACAGAGTAGGCGGAGAGAAGTAGGGAGGAGCAGAGAGAGAGAGAGAGAGAGAGAGAGAAAAAAGGAGGCGGGAGTGGATTGAGTAAGTACAAAGACCAAATATTTTCATAAGTCTCATTACAGACAATTTGAATTAAAATACCTCTCGCCCACAGCATTAGGGCCTGACCAGGATCCAATTCCAAATAAACAATGTGGACAGATGATGGTGGTCAGGGACAAAAGTCATTGAAAATGGATTTGTTTGTGCATGGGTTAATTAACTTTTCCAGAGAGCTGGCGGGAGATTCAGAGGAGGCTGGCGAGTCCAGTGACTAAACTGACTCATATCTAAGAGGCTGTCAGCAGTGGGTGGAACATGAGCCAGGCCGCATGCACAGACTTCCCCAATTAAAAAAAAAAATCAAGTATTTTAGGATTTACATTATTAATTGTCAGTTGTTCCAGTTCTTAAGAGGGTTATTAGAAAATAATTAGTACACAATTTGCATGTTCTTTCTAATTAGTATTCTAATTAGATTAGATTTTGAGCATCCTAGAAAATGGTATCATCCTAGATAAGGTGGCAGATTATTCAATCTATTGTTTCTGGTAGATTTTTGAAGTGTGCATCCATGCATGTGTTTTTGTGTGATATTGCCCACAACCTGTTCTACAACAGCTGTAAAGTTACTGTTAAGTAATAAGGAATTTAGCTAGATGTTAATATTTACATAATGTTTGGTATTAATATAATTTTTTCTGATGTGGTTGTATGTCTTTTGCAATACTGGCATGCTTTCTGGCATGGTTTCCACAAAAATTATTACAATGATTTCTGAAGGATCATGTGACACTGAAGACTGGAGTAATGATGCTTTGCCATCACAGGAATAAATTACAGTTTAAAATATGGTAAAATTGAAAATAGTTATTTTAAATTGTAATTGTTTCACAATTTTAGATCAAATAAATGCAGCCTTGGTGACCATAAAAACAAAAACAATGAAAAAATCTTACAGATCCCAACATTTTGAATAGCAGTGTAAGTATAAACTAAAAAGTATGTTATGTAATTTTGCCATCACTAGAAAAAGTATACTTTTAGAGCATGGTGAGCTATAAATATGCAAAAAATTGTGCGTGCGAAGGAATGTATTCTGTAGATTGAGTGATAAAGAGAGAGGAAGTAAAGGGCATTGGCCCTAAAAGTGGCCAATTTGAGTGTAAGCGACAGGCATGCAGGGAAAAAAGCCAGAGTTTCCATTGCTAATTTCCCACGGATGTCATTTGACCACTTTAAGGAATAGAACGCCCCACATAATAAACAAAACCTCAGAGTGTTTGTTTCTCCGCCAAAAGGCCATGTGAGGATGCCCTGCTTTTACAGTTGACCTGAAGGAAGACTCTGAGTTCAGAGAGTCTGGCACACTCAGTCTAACACAATGGCCAATGCTTTATGCCATGTCTTAAAGGAATAGTTAATTAAAAAATGAATGGTTCATGTCGTTTCAAACTTGCACAACCTCTTGCATGAGAAGATGTTTTAGTCCATGTACTGTAGCTGTTTTGCATACAAAAATTTTCAGCATTATTTACAACAGGATCTGCATTTTCATGGGTTAAAATAAAATGTTTTTGTGCTAAAAATAACTTTGTCCATCTGGACTTGATTTTTAAACGCCAAACAAGTCAGTCTGAATAAACCCCATAAAAGAAGTATAATTAACTATACCATGAACTATAATTACCCTAAAATCAAACACCCTCACACGTTATCATGTCTGTCAAAAGTTTAGGCTAGCTGTCGGTAGGAATATTAGAACTAATATAGGCATCAATCACTTAGACCTTATCATCGATCTGTTTTCAAATCCACAGCATTTGAATATCAAAACATCCATGTCTGTTAAAATAAAACATGCACAAAACACTGCAGTATACGAGAAGCAGGGAGTACACGCATTTCCTAGAAAACGCACACTACTGGATAATTTGGCTACGTTATTGCTTTCTGAGAAGAGGTCGGCTAACATGCTGTCTCTCAGAGATGATAACGTACGTAATACATAACGCACATGAGTATAAATGTATTCTTTACTCACTGATATTGAATCGGAATGATCATTGAGCTGAGTGAAATACTTCACACTGCATGCTAAAGAGAATAAACACCAATCCAAATTAGAAACTTCACCGGGTTAGCGAACATCGCTCAACATGTGTTGGTTTTGACAGACATTTTTTATCCATTGTTATTCTGACATTTCTGATTTGATTATTTTCAATAATTTGAAATCTTTTTTTCATAAGATTTGCTGCTGTATATTATAAACTTTTTTTTTATACAGATATTTATAAAATCTAGTTTAATCACTATCTTCTCAGTTGTTTAAAAGATTAAGGCAGTTGATAAAAGGTTGTTTTCCATTTATTGCATTAAGTTAATTTCCCAATAAAAGATGACTCATTTTTGCATAAATTGTTACATTTAGCAGATTTTGACTAAATGCTTTTGTTGTATGGAAGAAACAGCATTTTGTTTTTAAGTGTGAAGTAAAAAAAGTTTTACTTTTAATTTCTCATTAAAAAACAGCTATTGCTTTAAGTTTTGTTTATCGCTTCTCTATCAGTAGAGATTTGCATCATATTTGGCTCAGTTCTAAGTACAGTAAGGTGGAGCACTAACAAACTGCCTTATTGCCTGATGGCGGTGAGACAGCTTTTGAAAGATGGATCAAAGTGACCCTGATCAGACAATGGGGTGATTTAGAAAGAGCTGTTTATTTATCCTGTTTCATAGACAACCATTGTAATCTATTGACTGCAGCCACTCATCATAAATTCCTAAAGATTTCACTAGAACACACATACCGATAGAAAAGCGTGTGCATTATTATCAGATCGCGAGCAAATATAATGCCCAGTGACATAATTGAGCCTCCTCTTTTTACACGCTGGACCTGTAATGTCAATGTTCTCAGAGAGAAAGAGAGAGCAGCTCACACCGTCTGGAAAATATTACTCAGATTCCTGCAGGCGGGGTCTCTGATTATGTTTGCATAAGTGGGAAAGGGAGCGAGCGAGAATGAGAGATTGATAGGACCGAAAGAATAGGGGAGGATTTATATGAATCACAGTGTGCAATGCTGCAATCCTATATTTTGCAACTTATATTAAATGCAGTTTCCCTGCGCACAGTTACCGGCATGTCATTTGGAGTGTCCAGTAGAGGGCGCTGCTCTGTTTATGGTCAGTGGAAGTGACCTTGGTTAAGGTTTTACCTGAGTCCTGTCTTGTGTGTGTGTGTGTGTGTGTGTGTGTGTGTGTGTGTGTGTGTGTGTGTGTGTGTGTGTGTGTGTGTGTGGACTGAACAGGTGGTGTGCTGTGTTCTTACTGGGTGGAGAGGAGAAAATGGGGTGTGTCTTCATACATTAACCCTACACCAGAAAGGCTCTATAAAGCAAAAGTCCAGATGCGTAGCCATTTCTTTCAGTCTCGTTACGATGATTTGCAGAGAGCTTTCGTAAGAGTTTGTCACAATATTTTAGCTGAATATAAATCATTTTCTTCTTAGTTTTATCATTCTATCTCTTTCTGTATCTGTTTATCACACAAAAACAATAGCTATAAATCATCTGTATGCTAAAGTGGCGATAAATGCCTAGTGAGTGACATCTGTATAGCACCATAAGTGAATGTGACCTGTGCACTGTTAAGTGCACTTGGTCTGTTTTTCTTTCCCTGGCAACTGAGCCAAGTTTGAGCACATTAATCTTACCTCCTTGACGGATCCCTATCTGAAATCTGCCTCCGATTTGCTTCAGCATGCACTGGGGCAGCATGGAAGGAGGAAAATTCATTTGGCATAATCACTAGCTGCATTGCAGCCAACATGCGATGCTAGTTACAGAGCTTTACAGAGTTCTGAATACCAAATCAGTGTCAGCATGAGACAACGATGTGTTTTTCTATATTATTTCTTACATATTATGTTTGTAATATTCTCTTAACGAGGCACAGGATGGTTTTTAAGGACAGGCACGTGCTGAGCTACTACAGGGGGGCTGGAAAGTCGTAGCTTTCGCTGTAAATCCCATTGCAGGAGGACAGAGCAAGAGTCAAGGAAGGCAGAAGGGGGGAGTTTGTCACTTTTCAGAAGGACTAACTTGTGCCTCCGTAGGCAGCGAGGGGGGAGAGAGAGAGGGAGGGAGTGGGAGAGAGAGAGAGACGAAGGGAAGGAGAGGAAAGTTAAAGCTGAAGAAATGGCAGCTGGGACGCTCCCACACATGGTGCAGACAAAGTTAAAATAACAAACTCTGCACACTTTCTCAAATGAGAGCAGCTGTTTTGGAAATACTAATAATTCATATACTCACTGCAACAAGCTGGGAAGAACGGGAAGATGAAGTATCGTGGCATGGTAAGAACCACAGCATGCTCCATACTAAACAAAAGCAGCTGGGAGATTTCTGCAATGTCAGCGAGGGTCTTATGAAAGTGAAATATGTGGTTCTGGTCCAAAGGTGTCGATTTATTTTGTGTTTAGAGTATGTAATGATTTGCTAGCATGACTGGAATGCAAGTATGACAGGGAATCTATCTGTATCTATCTATCAATCAATCAATCAATCAATCATGTATACACACACACACACACACACACACACATCATAGTATAATAGTAGTAAATATATTATAGTAAACAATATATAATTTATTTTATACCATTAAAATGTTTTACCAATTTGTAATAATTTATAACACTTGAGGTGTAGGTATATACACTGAAATTTAACTAAACTTTTTTAAACTTTTTAATAAGTTCATTTTTGTATGTTATCCATTGGCTAGGTTGTTCATTAAAGAATAGTTACTTCGACAACGCAGAATATCGGTGATATCTAGTCGCTAAATAGTGAAATAGTGATGTAAAAAGTGAAAATCGTTTTCCTCTGAAAAGAAGGATTTGGAGTTTGTTGGTCCTATCAGGTGCTTATCCTATCTTGGGACCTTCTTTCATGCCATGCATTCTGACTATCAGTATCTGTTCATGCCATAGTGTCATCTCACAGTGAAGCAATATCTGGCTTTGAACCAGCGGCAGTCAATGTTGAATTCCAGGCTAGAGAGAGAGAGAGAGAGAGAGAGAGAGATAATGAAACTGGCGTCTGTCATCGGGCCATTCCACCCTACTACATTTCTTCCTGTCTGTGTCATCCACGACCTTCATCTGAAAGCCAACAGAAACTTCTAGAAACTAGCACTCAAGATTATGACCCTCATCATCGTCTGAGCTTTGTGTTTCGGAGGCCTTTCATCCTTCACCCATTCAATGTCGTGATACGCTATGAGTGGCATTTGCAGAGCATCATTTCATATTCAAATAAACACACCTTGCGGTCAGCAGTACTTTAGATGTGATCGTGTTTCAGCTTTGGTGCACATTCTGTCATTGGGCAAATAACTGCAGAGGTTTGATGAATGTCTGACATTAGATTGACGGTATCTGCTGCAGTTTCATACGAGATTCCATTGAATTGCTAAACATCTGCACTGCTCACAGGAAGATCCAAATCTCAGGAAGAGGAAATTAAGTTTACATAGTGACATGCTGCTCTGAACAGGCTTGGAGATGTGAAATAGTTAGTTGTGCGATATTTAGAAAGGCCATAGCTATACATTTATATATGATTGTGTAGGAAATGCTGTAAGAATTAAACTAGCCAGAAATAGTGTGACGGTCCGGTAAGCAGTTTGCCGTTCTCCCGACTCATGCTCTTCAAATGCCCTCTGGACATGAATGCCTTGTATTGTCCAGCAGGCTGAAATGAAGGATAACTTTTCACTATATCTTTTCCAAGTTAAAAAGTATGTGTGTGAGGGTGAGCATGTGGAGGGGGTGCATATGATGTAAGACTCTTCACCTGTTTAGACAGAGCCAGTCACACCTGTCTGTCCACTTTCCCCCTGGAGTTTGACAGCCACCAGCTGACTTTCCAAACCAACCCCTTTAACACAAGGACAGCCATCGACTCAGCAGACTGGCGTGAATTACAATGCCAACAATGGAATTTCTCGCCATCTGGGTGGCATAATTAAATGAGCATTGTAAGATATCTCCTGTGAAGATTTATTGATGAATTTGGCTTGATTAAAGGATAATATAATATGATGCGCAGAAAGGCACATGTTGAAGTGTTTGTGCAGTTTTTGTTTGTTTTTTAAGTACTCAAGCGTTTCATTGTCAGTTCCATGGCTATGAACAAGCTCTTTATTGTCGACATGCAAAACGGGGGCAAAAAAGTTGCATTACATTTGGAGAAGTGCTAAAAAAAAATTTCCTCTATGACCAGCTGCATGAATCTAAGCTGCAGGAGTCTGATCTTTTTGCACTTCTCCCCCCAGCAATAAACAATAAACCCCATACTCCTCACACGAAACATCATTGGTTTTAATATTGTGGGAAGCCTCTTTACTTTTTGAGTGTTTCTTCAAATATGTGCACTTTTGCCCCTGTGTACATTTGAGTAAATTAACTCTCCTAAAACACGTCTTACTCTGACCAGTTTATTTAATTTGCATCTATCAATTTTGTCATTTCTTTGTGTGAAGTATTATAACAATTTCCACTACAGTGTAATTTCCTCAACAAATCACAAATTATGGATTGTGTTTGACAGCATTGGCAGTGGAAATTACATTTGAACTTTTTTAAACAACTATTAACTTAGCAGTAGGGTTGGGCGATGTCAACCAAATTGGCATCAAACGATGTATACAGTGGAACACCGTGATGGACGATGACATTGCTTTTGAGCATTAAGCTCCGTTAATGTACCGCACGTCTGGAGAAAGAGAACATGCACAGAGCGGAAAAGCCTTGAATGAAGCGTGTTTGGCTTTAGATAAACCTATTAGAGGATATAGCGCTGAAATATAGTATCTGGAGAATTACAGTGTGGTATACAATCCTTTACGCGTGTAAAAAACGTGAAACCATTGGTAGATTTTTTTGCCCTCAAAATTTCTCACAGGCCTCTCTAGGGCCGTGAGTCAAACAGACCCAGGGAGTTTCGTTCCGATCGGCCTCCGTTAACCTGGTCTAATAGTTGCTCAAACTTCATTGGCCGCCGCTATGTTTTTCGAGAATGTCCTCAAAGTCTTGGCACCTTGGACAAAGACACCGCAAACATTTTCAAGTCAGTCAGACATAGGGTCGGGTAGTTATAGCCACTTTTATGTTTTTTAATGTAATAGATTGCTTTTTAACGCAGCCACAGAATGAGTTCTTACATATCTGTGCCGAGTTTGGTGAAAATACAAGTTTTCACGAGCCATTTTAGTAAAAGTGGCTACGTCCACTTTTAACGTTTTAGCGGCCCTTAGAGATCCTGAATTGAAATTTCGACTTTTTATTTTTCATAATTATTGACAATCAGACCCCAGAGAATCTTGCTGCACTGGTTTGGTTCCAATCGGGTCAAAAAATAGTTAGACTAGTTCGCAAAAGTAGCTTTTTAAAAAAAAAAAAATTCTCGAAGGGTGAAGAAACCCCTGTCAGGCTGATCGGGGGGAGACTTGGTGACGTTGTAAGCACTGTGAGTACTACCAGCCCTCAAAGTTTTAAGTCTCTGCACATTTAGGGGAGAATGCTGATCCTTGGACATTTTAACAATTACAATTATGGTTTCAGCGCTACATGCATGAACCCCTTATAAACACAAAAAGTTGACTTAATATTCTGCTGGGACAATAATATTGGCAATACTTGAAAAACAGCTTGAGGAATCTATCATCATTTTTAATGTAGCTGTGCCTCTCCACAAGTCTGTCTCCACTCCTTGTTCTTTCCTGCTGCCGAACAGGAGAGGAAAGAAAAGCGAGGTAAAAAGTGAGCCAGATGACTAAATCAGGATGGAAACAGTTGGTAACCTCAAAAGCTTGAAATCATAAGCAAGCAGACAAGATTTACTTTTCGCCATTCTTCACCAGTCCTGGTGAGAAGGGAGGAGCACATGACTGCTCTGGATATTCAGGAATGTGCCCTTTATCCTCTGCCTTTATTAATTAAAAAAAAAATTCTCAGCACATTCTCCTCTTGTTCATCAACCCGGAGTTGTTAACTGTACTGAATCACTGACTTGCCCTTAGAGTAATGAAATATTGGAGACTTGCTCGTTCACTCTTTCAAAAAATCAATCTTTGTAATCATAGCTCTGCTCCCTATCAGTCTGTTTACGAAGACTGCTAATGTCTTCATGCAATGTGAGAAGTGCTGACGAAGGCAGCTTGACTCGGCAGTTCTCCCTGACACAGCTCTGCTCACGAGAACTGAGCAAATCAGTAGGATGTTGGAAGGTCAAGCAAAAGGCAATTATTGTTCCATTCTTACCAGTGCCTTTGTAAGCACAAATCTCTCCCTCCTTGATCTTTATTTTTCAAAGAATGTTAGAGTGAAATGGAAAATTAATCATTTGCCCACGGTCGTATCTAGAGCCATCAGTCTTTTGTTTTCAGAGCAGCATTTGGAAAAATGAGCACATGGCACAGGCGTGTAGCTTGTCTTATAGACCAGCAAGCATGGGGAAGGGGACATGGGGTGTGAGCAGGAAAGCAAATCCATAATGAAGAACAATGGTGTAATGAAGCCTGTTTCTGGAGAAAGTTTAATAGGAAGGAGACTTGGGGGACAAGAGTCTGCCTTCTGGTTATGGCATATTTATTGGTCTGAATGAATGGTTGGATTTATTTATGTTGGCTTTTGGCTGATGCCCATATAACTAAAGGTGCTCTGATCAAGATTTTTTGGGCCGATCACAGGCTCAATAGAAACAAACGCTACTCTCGTATTTTCTATAAGGTAGGCTATAGGATAAGAAATAATACAATAATACTAATAATAAGGTAAACCTCCTGAAGTGAATGTTGTGTACCATTGAGTGTCATGACTGCTGACGGCTCGCACACACTCTCAGGAACGTGCACAGAGTAACGGCCGAGCTCAGTATTTTGACTGAATAATTTGGTTTCTTTCTTGCAAAACCTTATAGTATGCCTCCTGAACACTTTCCATATATACCTTGCATCTCCCTATATCATTGCGTGATAATTTTATATCCTTTTTGTAAAGTTTTAGCCTGGTCGCTGAATGCCATTATATGGAGGAGCAGCGTGCAGGACGCTTTTTAAAATGTCTGCATTTGAGGCCCGAAAAGATAGAGGGACATAGGGCACTAGAACAAGAGCAGGGTGAGTAAAAGATGGCTTTATTTTCATTTCAGGGTTAACTATCCCTTTAATAACACAGATGTCTGCAGAAATATTAGGCTGCTGTCACTTTAAACCGAACGCAAGGATCCAATATACTGATACACATGTGACTTATTTCCCAACTGTTTATGTTCACCTGAGACATAACCGGCGGGGTTTAAAGGGATAGTTCACCCAAAAATGAAAAATGTATGTTTATCTGCTTACCCCCAGGGCATCTAAGATGAAGGTGTCTTTGTTTCATCAGTAGAACACAAATGAAGATTTTTAACTCCAACCGTTGCAGTGTGCCAGTCGTATAATGCATGTCAATGGGGTGCAATTCTAGGAGAGTAAAAAAACATGCACAGACAACTTCAAATTAAACCCTGCGGCTCGTGATGACACGTTGATGTCTTAAGACACGAAACGATCGGTTTGTGTGAGAAAACAAACCGAATTTATATATTTTTTTAACTCAAATACAACACTATGTCCAACAGCTGCTAGCATGCCATCTCTTCTGTAGTGTGAGGTCAAAATACACTATACTCACCAAGCCGGGCATTTTGACATATTTCTGTGTTTTAAGGCTTAAATTTATTACATCATATAGCGCTCTCATTTGGCATGAATCCAGATGTTTCCATGGTTGTGATGTAACAATTATTACCTAACCTATTATCTCTTTTGTAAACAAAGCTTTGTCATGGACATATTCCCCTGGTTTCACAGACAAGGCTTAAACTAGTCGCAGACTAATATTCATGTTTGTTTTTTTAAATGAAAGCAACTTGCACTGATATATAAAATGTCAATGCCATTGTTTTGTATCAAGATTCACATCAGTAATGTTTTTTCTAAGGCACATTTATAAAAGCTACTTAAATATACTAATTGAACTAAAGCCTAATCCTGGCTTAATCTAAGCCCTGTTTGTGAAACCAGGCCATTATGTTTGAGTTGACCAGCAAATGATGTAATGGTCTGTCTAGCCAGCATGTTTAGTTTTAATTATGACTCCTCCACCAATTATTATCTTTAATTTCTGTGTCACTGCAGTAGAATATGCAGACAAATAACAGAGACAAACAAGTAAAGTCTGCTGTATGTTCACGCCACACTGTTCTAATTTGTTTTTCAAATATTATATTTGGGAATGAGTGTCTGCACTCTTATTTGTTTGAATCGAATACGCACACTACTGAACTTGAGCTTGTAAGTAACCACCTAGCAACCATCCAGATCACCCTAACAACGCATAGCTATGAACTATCCTCTCTGAACACTTTGACACTGGTTATTTTTTCTGCATTTGTCCGGGACGTCAAATTTGTGTTTTGTCCTGAAAGATGAATACACTTGAATTTTGAACTGGTTCTGATTGAAATGCAGGATACAGAGCATTTAAATGTGGTTTGTCTAATTTGTGAAAACTGGATTTGTTGGGTTCCAAGAGCAAGAGTTTGCAAAGCTGTGTCAGACTTTCAGAGTTGATGCAGCTCTGTTGGGGCATTCAGCAGGCTGAAGGATTGGGAATGAAGTCACTTCCTGGCACTACACTTGTCGACTGTTCTCGCTCGGCTGTTATGTTTTTCTTACTGCTTGTTTTTTCCCACCGTTAGCCTCCCTCTCGCTCGGCTCTGTTGTAGTTGTTGTACATCACCTTAATTAAAGTGCTTGCTCAGGTGTGCTGTATCTGTCTCTCTCTGTCTCTCCCTCCAGGGGACGGCCGCTGCTGTGTCAATAGCAAAACAACAGCCGTGGCAGCTGGTGCGTTCACACAATGTGACTGTGTGTATTTCAATGCATAATCACGCATTTGTTCATCTGAGTGTGTTTGTGTGTGTGTGAGTGGGTGTAAGTGCGCTTTTCTGTTTCAAGCTAGGAAGTGTCACCCATAGTCCTCTTTGATCAGGATTACAGACATCAGATGACAAGTGACCTGCCTGAACTTAGTAAATTTTTGTGTCCTACTAGTTTATGCCTGTGCTAAAGAGCATCTCTGGACAAGGAACGGCAGTTAAGGTTTTATCGGCACCATGGATTTGTCAAACATTGGCAATCTAATGCGGAAAACCCAGGCCTCCATTTTGGAGAAGGGTCTTCTCTTTAAAAATACAGATGCAGTAATAGATGTGAGTATGACTGTGTTTCTGTTTTACCAGCACACTTGAGTTTGGGTGGAGTTTGCACTGATGTAGTCACAAATGTGGTTTAAGTGTGAAAATTGATGCTTTAGAGCTTCTTGTTTCTTTGTAAAGGTAATACAATCAATTTAATGATAGAGAAAACAGCCTTGTACCCTTATAAATAGTACTGTGGTGGTGCAATGATGGGATCAGATGGTAATACTGTGGTATTTAAATACAGGTGTACCATGATACTTATAATGATGACCATATTCATATACAGCAGTGTTTGGTACTTCAAATAATACAGTACCTTTTTGGGATGCAGTGTTAACCTTTTGGCCAATGCGATTAATGGCTGATTTTAAAATTCAATGCTATTTTGTTTACATAAATTTAAAATAAAACACTAAAAACATTATAATATACAGTATGAAAGGGGGATATTCATTTTGAGATTTGCTAAAGATTACATTTAACAGCATTATTAAATTATTAGTTAAATTAGGTAAATGAGCATGAACAATAAGTTGTTGTTGTTATATTGACCTATTTATATCCAATATCAACCAATGCTGATTAATAAAAAAATATATTTTTTGTTTTTTGAAAGAAGTCTCTTATGCTGACAAAGGCTGTACATATTTTCTATTTTAATATATTTTAAAATGGAAATTAATTTCTGTGATGGCAAAGCTGAATTTTTAGTATCATTACTCCAGTCTTCAGTGTCACATGATCCTTCAGAAATACTTTTAAAGGTACGCTATGTAGGATTTTTGCAGTCAAAATTCCAAAAACCACTAGGCCAATGTTATATATTTTGTTCTGTTGAGTTCTTACAATGTCCCAAATGTTTCCAACTATTTGTAAATTGTGAGAAAATTGCTATTTTTACCAATGAACCGGGACGTGTGAGCATTGTGTGTGAGGGAGTCGCCTGTCAATTGCGTCATATCTGTGTTACCCTCGTTTACGGTTTTATTTTGCAGAAAAGCTTTACTCTCACTGGAGTGTGAACAAGTGTCACTGCAGCCGCCAAGCGAACGCACAGAGTAACGTCATTACATAATTTTAAACACACTTAAATGTATCTAATATAATAAACAGAGCTACGTTACCTCATACTCATGACCGGAAAAGGAGATTGCGCCGGCGAGTGTGTCCCGTCGCGAGCACTGTTTTGTCTAACAGTCGCTCCAGTGGCCTCGCTTAGCTCCCACAGCACTCGCCCCTACTCTGCTTCATACCACAGTAACGTTAATAATCGCATCCATGAACATGATTTCTGCCCGAGTCCTATCCCGATTCTTTTCCACCGGCTGTGAGGTGAAGACCACATGTCCCAAGATTCTGCGCTCAAACTTGACGCCCTCTAGCGGACGGAAAAGTTGCATAGTGTACCTTTTAATGTGCTGATTTGCTGCTTAAGAAACATTCCATTTTATTATCGATGCTGAAAACAGTTGTGTGTCTTAATATTTTTTTGGGAATCCGTGATACATTTTCATCAGGATTCATTTATGAATAGAAAGTTCAATATAACCGCATTTAACTGATTTTTTCTTTTTTCTTTTGATCAATTGACGTGTCCATGCTGAATAAAAGCATTACGTTCTCACTGACCCCAAACTTTTGAATGGTAGTGTTTCTTGCATTCCTAATCAGATTGCAATTCTAAGTCTACAAATCATGGAATTACTGTGGTACCTTATCAAGAAGGTCTTGGTAATACTTCTTGGTACTTTTTAGTGTTTTAGAATATTAGCTTTCACTTTTTTATTGTGATATTGTGCTTGACACAAATCCATTGTTCAGATGGTGACATCTTGTTCACAATTGTATGTGTGGTTCAGTGAGAAATACCTTTTACCAAATGCTTTAAATCAAAAGCTTTATTTAACTGGGTTTAAATGAGCTGAAGTCTGTGTATGATATGAAATGGGAGGGGTTATGATGGAGTGGTTTAGTTCATTCTCAAGGCTCTCAGAGGGCCTTGGCATGCTGTGTGTGTTGCAGTGTTTATATATCACCTCGCCCTGCTCTGCGTCAAGAGGCTGTAAGTGTGATTCTGTATCTCATTTCTGCTCTTTTTCTGTCAGGCTGTGGGCAGTGACGGAATCCGGGTCATGATGGAGAGTGCCCTGACAGCCAGGGACCGGGTGGGCGTGCAGGACTTCGTCCTACTGGAGAACCACACCAGCGAGGTGGCGTTCATCGAGAACCTTCGCAAGCGATTCAAGGAGAACCTCATTTATGTAAGAGCTGTTGTCCCTGTTCTATTCACCCTTAAAGCTGAAAGCCCAGTGTGTTGATGTGACCCCTGTGTGTTTATCTGTCTCCCACAGACATACATTGGCTCAGTGCTGGTGTCAGTAAACCCCTACAAAGATCTGGAGATTTACACTAAACAGCATATGGAACGATACAGGGGCGTCAATTTCTATGAAGTCTCACCTCACATGTAAGGCATCAGCAAGAAATCATTATTACCCACTATTCTGCTCTCATCTATTGTGTAGAGAAAGCCAATGGGAGGGATAATGGTTTTTATTTGCTAAATAAGGACTACAACAGTTTTACGGTTTGTGCAAAATTAGCATTTATGTAGACTATGCCTACTTATTATTAAATATGTATTAGTATTACTATTAAAGATGCAAAATGCCTAATCTACGTTTTTATGGACTTAATGGACTTAATTGTTAATCTTTCTTGTTGTCTTCTTTTAGTGAAGAAGTAGTTGTTCTCTTGAAATATCTGTAAGGAATGTTGAGGACTACAAACTGAAATTCTCCTACAATTGTAACATAAGGGCTTTTCACACTTGAAATAGTTAACCCTGGGTCATTCTAAACCCTGGGTAAACGGAATCCTGGGTTATCTTGGTTCAAGTTTCACACTGCTCATCATTTACCCATGGTTAACTTAACAATTAATCCTGGTTATTTCTAAGCTGGCGTTTCACATTCCTAATGTCTGGGTTATCGTTCTGATTTGCATATTTGCGGTGTCATTAATTGGATGAACGCAGCACATGACCTGTTTACATAAAAGCATTGTGCATTCTCCCAAAGCAGATAACTGTACATCCACTATAGCACGGTTTTCATCTCACACTGATAGCAGACGTGTAAAAACAATGAAAACGTTTTCTCAGCTCTCATACAGGTTGAAAAAAACGCAGACCCTCTGTGGTGTCACCCTGCTCTTTCCTCACACTAGGCTTTTACGCAACATTGTTACTGACACCTAAATGTTCATTTAAGCTCTACTAAAGGAACGTTTTATTTCAATGCTACCAGAAAAGGAATCTGAAGCAACATTGCACATACATTATTACACCAAAAGAGATTGTTAGAAATATTAAAAAGGTTTTTTAATTAAATACCGTTTTTGGAATAGAGATAATAACGTTATAGAATAAATAACTTAAAGGAATAATAATATTTTTTTCTTTTAAGTATTATAAATATTTTAATAAATATTTTAATTGTGAAGTTTTTTCATTATTGTATTTTTTTTCTTTTGCTTGTTAATTACATTTTTGCTTAGCTAATTTAAATTTAAGGTTTTTTTAATCTGTAAAGATTTATCTACTTAAAGGGGTATTTTTGAATTTGGTGCCTTCTAGACTGAGAAAACACAGAAAATGTATTTTTGTCTCATGCGGGATGAAAGACAACAATTCCCAGAACGCACTGCTTCACTGCCCAACTCTAGGCGCGGCTAGTCGGCTACAGGATTACTGAATTACTTGCCTACCACGTTCATTTTCAGAAAATCAGTTCAGTTAGAGACACTACAATTAAAAACTAAACGTGTCTGTTCGATATAATGTGAGTGAGCCGATTGGGCGTCACGGCACAAACCCAGCAGGATCGGATTACATTCATCACATGAACTGAGGTAATCGCGGGATTCGCGGCTGCATTCACAGCGCGTGTTCAGTCTGGCGCGTGTTCAGCTCATGTCTTTGGAAGCTTAACTTTCACAGGAAGTTCATTTTAAAAGTTAAAACACTCACTTTGGTCTTCACCGCTCTGTTTACATGAATCTCCGCAGCTCGTCCAGCCGAGTGCTGTGAGTGCGATGTTGAAAACATGTGGAAATAGCGCCCTCTGCTGGCTGTAGTCTTCAGCCTCTGGCCAAAATTTTTTTTCCAGAAATAAAATACATAATTATCTCGTCTCAGGGTCATACGAGGGGGGAAAGTACGATAATTTGAATATACTCCCGGTTTCTACTGATACAAAATCGCTGAAGTAACCCTTTAAGTAACTTATGTTTTTAATGTTTAGTTTATTATTGTATTGTTGTTATTATTTGTGTGTATTATTATTTACTATTTGTGTGATATTTAAATGAAATAAAAAACAAGCTGAAAATAAAATACAATAATAAAGAAACAATAATATTACATTATTGCTTATTTAGTTATTGTGCTTACATTTTTGCTTATAATAAATGTGAATCAATGCAATCAAAATGATTCAAATGAATTTAATCTTAATTTCAAATATTTTAATCTACGAATATTTAATTTTGATGTATCTACTTAAACTTAATTTGTTTCTATATATTACTATTATTGTATAATACATAACCTTGCATTTATGATCTTGACATTCCCCATACAGTTATGCTGTGGCTGATAATGCGTACCGCTCCATGCGGACTGAGAGACGGGACCAGTGCATCCTCATCTCAGGTGAGAGTGGTGCTGGTAAGACCGAAGCCTCCAAAAAGGTTTTGCAGTACTACGCCATCACCTGCCCTGCCAGTGAGCACGTGCAGACCGTCAAAGATCGCCTGCTACAATCCAACCCTGTGCTGGAGGTAAACATGTACACAATCTAAGCCAAAATGTTTCATCATGACATACAATTGTACTAATTTCCAAATGCCAGCGTATGGTGGTGAGATCACTATGTGCTGTAATTGTTGCCCTGGTCTGCTGTCATAGCGTAAAATGCTCTGAATGACTCAGTGGTGCCAAGGAAAAGGGCAGAGTTTATTCTGAGCAGTTTGTTGTCCTGGTTTCAGTATAAATCTCTCCAGTAATTATATACGCCACTGTTATTATCTGTGCGATAAGGCTGGGGCATACATGAAGGACGTCTAAAAATGGGAAGGCCAACGGAAGCAGTTCTGTTCTGCCAGATGTTTTGCAGATGTGGTGCTTCCCTGTAAACTAGCAGTGTGTGTGCATATAGTAGAGTGTGTATAATCGTATTTGTGTAAATTACAAAGACTGTGTTTCTGTATGCCATTTTGATACATATATTCTTTGTTTTCCTTTAAATAACTCTTCTCTCAGGCCTTTGGAAATGCCAAAACCTTACGAAATGACAATTCCAGTCGCTTTGGGAAATACATGGACATTCAGTTTGACTTCAAGGTGAGTTTCATAATTAGTTGAACAATATTAATGTTACATGATTATCAAGCAAACTCACTTCTCTATTGCTATGACCCACCTTCTGTCGATACACCTTTACCCCTACAATTCTCTCCTTGGGTTGGGGATTTGGCTGCATCCACCTGCGTGTTTACGTGCTTGTGTGTTTGTGTGAAATGATGCATGCTTGCATGCGTGTCAGAAACCCGGTATTATCCCCTCTGCTTTTCCCTTTGGGTGTCCCCGTTGGCAGGGTGCTCCGGTAGGGGGTCACATCCTGAATTACCTGCTGGAGAAATCACGCGTCGTACACCAGAGCCACGGCGAGAGGAACTTCCACATTTTCTATCAGCTCATTGAAGGAGGAGAGGATGATCTGCTGAGGAGGCTGGGCCTGGAGAAGAACGCCCAACAGTACCAGTATCTGGTGAAGGTGAGAGACAGACCTCACACACTGTTATGAATAAAGCAGATGTCTGAGGTGGAAAGAAAGTTGTACTTTTAAGAAAAAGCTTAATTGTTACCACACATGCTTCAGACATATTGGGTCATGCTGGTCAAGTAAAAGTGCTGGTTAAAATCTGAAACTTGTTGTGTTTTGCTTGTGCCTGTCTTCCCTCCATTAATTATGAAAGCTTGTGAGCTATGAGGTTTTTAATTGATAGTGTTTGCTTCTGTTGAACCCATTAACCTTAATTTGTTAAAAATTACGTTAAAAAAATCAAATACATTTTAAATTAATCATGTTTAACAGCAAAATTCGTGGTGAAAACCTATTTACCCATGATGCTGAGTCGAAACAAACACAACGTGCCAAAAGATCTGATTAATTAATTTTAATATATATAATCATATTTTGCAATAAACTTAAAATATTTGGACCAACTTTATATTAGGTGTCCTTAACTACTATGTACTAACATTTTAATTAATAATTTGATACATTGCACTTATTGTGTCCATACATGTTTTTACATTGTACTTACATTTTAAAAAATACCTGCATGTAATTACATCTGTAATTAATTTATGTAGTTACATTTGTAATTACACAGTTGACACTTCCCTTACACCTAACCCTACTCTTAAACTGACCCATCCCACCACACCTGTCCCTAACCCTACCCGTATCCCACCTCAATATCAGCAAAGGTGTTTTGCAACACAATATGAACACAGTAAGTACATTGTACTTATTTTTTTATGTAAGTACATAGTAGTTAAGGCCACCTAATATAAAGTGGGGCCAAATATTTTATATAAATTTTTTTTATTATTTTTTTTTAAGTAGTAATATTTATTTTATATATTGATTACGCTGTTCTCAATGCTTCATGGGATTGTAGTTCCCCTTCAGTCAGTCGTATTCAATGTTACGTCGATACTGACGGATGGGGTCTCACTTGAGAGCACAATCACCTTCAGGAAGTAAGAAAACGGGCCAATGAAGATTGGTGAGTGAGATTTGTATGCCATTCCACTTCTATTGGAGAAAAGGTGCATTCAGCTGTGTTTCACCCCACAAGCAATTCCACCCCAGGGCTTCATCACAAAAGAGCAGTTTCCCTAAAAGAGCAAAACATGGGTCACTTTGCGTCTTTTTGAAGATGGCATTCCGCCTGTGTGCTTCCAGATACAGTCGCAGATGATAACTGCCTCACGTGTCTGGGCCATCAACAAGCTAAGGGCAGCGTTTGTTGATGGTTCATGTTTTCACTGTGGGAACATGACCATCGCGATTTGTTGAGATCAAGATTCGAGTACCTTGAAAAAGATGGAGAGCCACTTCGGTTAATAAGCAGGGTGATCTGAGGATTGAAGTGGAAGCTCTCCTGCTGGGCCAGTCCCCACGCGCCTCCCACTCCTCACATACATTGCGGGCTGTGGAGCTTCCCGATGAATCTGCGGGTCCTTCTCATGGGGGACCCAGCGTCTCGTTTGGAGCTCCAGCAGAGGATCAGATGTTGATCGCTGCATCGGAGGGTGGGCTTGAGTCCTCTGGGGATGAAGGCTTAGAAACGCTGCCCCCTTCTGGGAGAGTGGTGCTGGTTGAGTCGGACCCAGAGTTGACGACTATGCTTTTCCGGGACGCTGTGAGCATCTTTCTTGAGTGGAACCCTCCACCCTGCCCTGAACCCTCGCAGTTGGTCGATTGGTTTCACAGCGCGGGGCATGCTTTATCAGTATCTGGTACCTTTCTTGCCGGAGGTGCATGAGGAGATCACAAAGCCGTGGCAGGCGCCTTTTACTGTCCAAAGCGGCTTCGCTGCTACTTCCACTCTCACCACCCTCGATAGTGGGGCAGCCACAGGGTACGCAGAGATTTCTCACGTGGAGCATGCAATTGCGGTGCATTTTTGCCCACAAAGTACCACCACCTGGCGGAATCATCTTTGTCTCTTATCCAAGGCCTGTAAGTTCTCGGTCGCGCTTGCTCCCAAGGCTTACAGTGCCGCTGGACAGGCTGCCTCCTCCTTGAATGCTATGCCCCTCTTGCAAGTCTATCAGGCCAATGCACTTAAAAAGCTGCATGAGAGTAGTTCTGAGCCGGGGTTGATGCAGGAACTGTGCACGGCAAATGAGTATTACCTCAGGGCGACGAACGTCACGGCGTAGGTCCTTGGCCCGACATTGTCCACCTTGGTGGTCCAGGAATGGCATCACTGGCTGAGCCTGGCTCCTTCTGCCGGAGAGATACAAGAGTAACCGATATGTTCTTTTATATCACTAAAGTACACAGTCTTACACCGTCTTCTACCTTTTCTAATACTTTTTGCTTCCAATCAAAGTTTGTAGTGTTGTGATTCACCTGTTAGCTTATAGGCTTGATTCATGGCTTATAACTCTTTAACAAAGACTTTTTGAAATGAATGAAAAAAATACTTGCGGAACCAATGCTAGACCAACACTTATATATTTCACATTTTGACTATTTCTTGCAATGTCACCACATCTTTATTTCTTATTATTGCGACTTTATATCTCACAATTGTTTTAAAACAGACTTTTAAAGCTGCAGTCTGTAAGTTTTGCCTCTTTGTTGCCATCTCTGTTTGAAACCTGCATTTGCAGTTATTTGCAGAGTTATCATCTGTATGTGAGTTGTGCATCGGCGCAGCTCCTCTGCATGGAGGAGTTTATGCGGGTTGTCTATCAGTCAGCACATCGGTGTGTTTACTGTACTTCAGAATCACAGATTCTATGTCTTGGAGTATAACCTAAATAAGAAGTAAGTAACATGTCTCCCACTTTTGGGAACAAAACATTACAATAAATCACGCTACCAACGGTGATTAAATCTAAAGATCTCTTATACCACATCAAACCGTGCAAATTATTGTTATACTTTATTCTCAAATTGTTAATGTTAACATAATTAGCATTGCGTGACTGTGTATTTAGTGTGTATTAGCGTTACCTGTAGATTTCAATTTTTGTACAGTCTAATCTTTTGCTTTTGTCTATCGGTGAATCTCCAGTTGTCACTGATGATGTAATTTGGACCATTCTGGATTACAATCCGCCATCAAAATGATACGTTTAATTACTCCAGCTGCTGTGAGAAAAGGCTATAAATGATCCGCTGAAGAACATGCGGTATACATGCTCCTCACGTGCGTTACTACTACAAGCCGGACTCTTTCTTTATGTATACACACGTGACGTAATGACGCAAAGACATGCTTGAATTTCCCGCGGAAATCCACCATACCACTCTAATTATAACACATTATTACAAGCTTGCTGTTGTGAATGGGGCTACGGTAAGGAGATAGTTTTGAATACTGGCTTGTTGTGTACTTCCTCAAAAATGTATTTTGGATCATTTTAACCAAAAAAAGTTATGGACTGCAGCTTTAATATTTATTTTTTTAGTATTTCTTGTTGTTGTGACTTATTATTGTTATTGGTAATGTCAACTTTGTATCCTATTGATTTTATTTTATTTGTTGTTATTGCCACTATATCCTCACAGTAACGAGTATTTCTTGCTTTTACAACTTTCTCACAGTTGTGACACAAAAAATAACTTGATTTTTCACATTCTTATTTCATACTTTATCTCAGAATTATTCCATAATCAATAAAAATGTCAATAAAACCCCCCAAAAAATTCCAGCTCAGTTTACTACATGCATTTATGTTGGACCTGTGTATGAGTATTCATCATAAATGGCATCATAAATTTTCCCACAAGTATGCAGGAATGTCCCTTCCTCTCGCTCCCCTGGTGTTTAATAGAGGAAGTCAAGAGGAGCCCCTCCTCCCTTGGTTTCCTCTGTTGTGCTGAATTAGTGATTGTGTGTGTGTGTGTTGTGTGTGTGTTGTGTGTGTGTGTGTGTGTGTGTGTGTGTGTGTGTGTGTGTGTGTGTGTGTGTGTGTGTGTGTGTGTGTGTGTGTGTGTGTGTGTGTGTGTGTGTGTGTGTGTGTGTGTGTGTGTGTGTGTGTGTGTGTGTGTGTGTGTGTGTGTGTGTGTGTGTGTGTGTGTTTTAGGGTAATTGTCCCAAAGTGAGCTCCATAAATGACCGCAATGACTGGAAGATGGTGAGGAAAGCCCTGAGCGTCATTGGCTTCAGTGATGATGAAGTGGAGGTATGAACGACCACTCACAATATACAGACATGAAGTATAAGTGAATGTTCTTCTCTTAGAAAGAGAAAGTTCTTCCTCTTTATCATGATCTTTGGTCTCATTCACACCCATCTCTTTCCTCACAGGAGCTTTTGAACATTATTGCCAGTGTATTACACTTGGGGAATGTCCAGTACGGAGGAGAGGACAGTGGCAGTGCCTATATCACTACAGACACACAGATTAAATACTTAGCCAGGGTAATAGGACAGTTTATCTATATTACTGGGCTATGATCACATGTGCATGACCTCACTGCTTGTGTTAAAACCTCTAGCAATGTTTCCTTTGTTGAAATTGCTTTGTTGAAAAAGTTTGTGTCTATTTTTGATATTGCAGTTGTTAGGTGTGGATGGCACTGTTTTTAAAGAGGCTCTAACGCATAAAAAGATCATTGCCAAAGGAGAAGAGGTATGTTCCCAATCATTTAGAGTGAAAATATGAATTAGTCATTTTGCTAAGGCAAACATCACTATTACTATTGCTCATGCTTGCACATGGGTTTGTACAAGAAGTGTGCTATTAGAAGTGTGCTATTACTCTTGATCATTCTAATGATTTTTGACTGGCAGATGATAAAAAGGGTGAAAAAATATCCCATAGATTTAATTATATCTGAGGAATCTGAGGCATGTGTCTAAGAAACAGAATATCTAGAGACTTTCAGGTGGGCAGCAGGTATAACTTACGAAAGCACCACTAACATTTTCTTCAAATCTTAAAACGTGATAGAATCACATTCTATTCAAAGCTTGTACTCAAACCATGGGTTATAAAATAGTACTGTGTAGCTTAGTTTTTTTTTTTCATTTCACAGTTGTAGGGTGTACAATATGTAATAATTGTTTATGAATGTTTCCCATGATTCCACTGTCTGTGTTTGGGTTGTAGCTGATGAGTCCTTTAAATCAAGAGCAGGCCGCTTCAGCACGGGATGCCTTATCTAAAGCCATATACGGTCGTACTTTTACTTGGCTGGTCAACAAAATTAATGACTCTCTGGCCTTCAAGGTATGGACTTATTCTGCTCTGAAATACTCTTATTAGCTCCATGGCTTTGCAAATTCTCTGATAGAGCCAACTGTAGTTACCTAATGTGAATGTTTAGCGCCCCCATGTGGAGAAAGCTTGGAAATGACACACAATATAACTACTCCAGTTTTCCGATGGGAGTTATTGGAACACATTCTCACCATATGTTGTTTCAGTCTGTGCATGTTTAGTCTGAATGGTGTGCTGCAGCTGTTGTTGAATATTTCTGTGCTCTTAATGTCTCACAGGATGAGTCATTCAACAGTAAGAACGCCTCAGTCATTGGTCTGCTTGACATCTATGGTTTTGAGGTCTTTCAGACCAACAGGTAGAGTAAATATATAAAATGTAATATTTTTTTTTTCATATTTTTTTTATGCATTTAATATCATATTACTAATGAACATTTTTATATTATTTAAATATTTTAAATAAATCATTTAAATGCCATTTTCAATCAAATATTTGTATTAAATTTGTTTATATTATTGTAATTACATTGTTTTAAATGTTATACTTTATAAAGATTCATATTTTGTATTTTTGAATAATATTTCATACGTTATATACACCGATCAGGCATAACATTATGAAGTGAATAACACTGATTATCTCTTCATCACGGCATATGTTGCGTGGGATATATTAGGCAGCAAGTGAACATTTTGTCCTCAAATTTGATGTGTTAGAAGCAGGAAAATTTTACAAGTGTAAGGATTTGAGTGAGTTTGACAAGGGTCAAATTGTGATGGCTAGATGACTGAGTCAGAGCATCTCCAAAACTGTATTTCTTGTGGGGTGTTCCCGGTCTGCAGTGGTCAGTATCTATCAAAAGTGGTCCAAGGAAGGAAAACTGGTGAACCGGCGACAGGGTCATGCCAAGGCTCATTGATGCACGAGGGGAGTGAAGGCTGGCCCGTGTGGTCCGATCAAACAGACGAGCTATTGTAGCTCAAATTGCTCAAGAAGTCAATGCTTGTTCTGATAGAAAGGTGTAAGAATACACAGTGCATTGCAGTTTGTTGTGTATGGGGCTGCATAGCCACAAACCAGTCAGTGTGCCCAAGCTGACCGCTGTCCACCGCCGAAAGCGCCAACAGTGGGCATGTGAGCCTCAGCACTGGACCACGGAGAAATGGAAGAAGGTGGGCTAGTCTGATTAATCTAATAACATTTTCTTTTACATCACATGGGTGGCAGAGTGTGTGTCACTTACCTGGGGAACACATGGCACCAGGATGCAGATCATGCCTCGACAGCCCAGGGCTGTTTTGGGGGACCAACACAATATTAGGACCATAATGTTATGCCTGATCGGTGTATTATTATTATTATTATTATTATTATTATTATTATTATGTATTAGAAAATCTTCCTTTATTATTTTGGTTATGTTTGAATCTGGTTAATATTTACAAGTATATACCAATGTCTTTGATTTTTAAGATGTGGCTCTCTGCCCCTCTTTGTCTAGTTTTGAGCAGTTTTGTATCAACTATTGTAATGAGAAGCTGCAGCAGCTCTTCATTGAACTGACTCTAAAGTCGGAGCAGGAGGAATATGAAGCTGAGGGAATCACGGTGAGAATCCCCTCGTACACATACACAGCTAGCTCAGCATGTGTGACTCATGTGCAGGGTGATGGAGCGGGGTCTTACTCACGGCTCAATGGGCACATTATGGGCAAACATGTGTTGTGGGCTTTATTTCATGCATTTATTATGGTAATGCTGACCTCTCAAACTGCCGATAAAACATTTTGACGCATACATTGTTGAAAAATTTGTGGCCCTGATTCGCGGGTGGGCTGGGAATGCTCTTGATTTTGCATTCTTTGAATTTTATAGCAAAAACAACATCACAAATCTTGAATATTTTCCACTTATTTCAAATACAGCAATGCTTAAGTTTTTTTTGTTCTCCAGTGGGAGCCTGTGCAATATTTTAACAACAAGATCATTTGTGATCTTGTGGAGGAGAAGTTTAAAGGAATCATTTCCATCCTGGTGAGAATGCTTTCTGTTTACTTCTATTAACAATGTATGAAACATTGTTTTAAGCTGATCAAACCTATTATCCACTGCTCTTTTCTATAGGATGAAGAGTGTCTCCGGCCTGGAGATGCCAGTGACATCACCTTCCTAGAGAAGCTTGAGGACACTGTTGGTGGACACGCCCACTTTGTAACGTCAGTCACACCACCTTCCTTCTGTCATTCTATCTAATATCATGCTTAAAATCATAGCCGGAGCATCCTGACCAATATAAAACATTTTTTTTTTACATCTGCATCTTGACTGTATTACAGTCACAAGCTAGCTGATGGAAAAACCCGTAAAGTCATGGGTCGTGAGGAGTTCAGACTGAGCCACTACGCAGGAGATGTCAACTATAATGTGAACGGTCAGTTATTGAACAGAGGGCAGAGAAAAAATGAAGAAACAGAAAGAGAGCGTGTCGTTGAACAAGAGCGGGCTCTTATGCCCACAGATCTTTCCCAGGCTGAGCGTTGACTGACGTCATTGTGTATTTTCCATCTTCTAGGCTTTCTGGACAAGAACAATGATCTCCTTTTCAGAAACCTGAAGGAGGTGAGGGAACAGGCCCAGAAATATATATATTAAGAAAAAAATACTGAATTTTCAATGTCTAAACATGTTGATGTGTCTGTATGTTCAGGTCATGTGTATGTCCGAAAACAAAATCCTTACACATTGCTTTGACCGAGAAGAGCTCACAGACAAGAAGCGTCCAGAGACGGTATCTATCTATCTATCTATCCATCTATCATCTATCCATCCATCTATCATCTATCCATAGGTCTATCTATCCATCTATTTATCATCTATCCATAGGTCTATCTATCCATCCATCTATCTGTCTGTTTGTCTCTCTCTCTGTCTCTCTCTCTGTCTGTCTGTAGGTTTATCATCTATCCATCTATCATCTATCTATCTATCTATCTATCTATCTATCTATCTATCTATCTATCTATCTATCTATCTATCTATCTATCTATCTATCTATCTATCTATCTATCTATCCATCATCTATCCATAGGTCTATCTATCCATCTATTTATCATCTATCCATCCATCTATCTGTCTGTTTGTCTCTCTCTCTGTCTCTCTCTCTGTCTGTCTGTAGGTTTATCATCTATCATCTATCTATCTATCTATCTATCTATCTATCTGTCTATCTGTCTATCTGTAGGTCTGTCTGTCTGTCTATCTATCTGTCTATCTGTCTGTCTGTTTCATCCATGCATCCAGCTATTTATTGTTCTTTTTGCTAGTAGGTTACATATATTGTGTCTGTTGTTGTTTATGCTTACACAGAAGTAAACAACAAAACATTTTTTTGTGAATCAGTCAGTTTCTCATAGTAGCATTTATACATAAACCTCAGCAGCTTGGCCTCAGTCCATTAGATTGCGAATTTCTGCTTGCTACCTACACTGTGAGGAATGCCCTGACACTATTGAACCCCCTACACTCTATGACTGTGTGCAGCCCTGAACTGAGCTCCATTGGCTAAGTGTGGGTGGGCTGCTGTTTAGTTGTTTGCCTGCATTGTTGACCACTGGCTTCTCCCACATTGTCACTGCCTGGCTGGACTTGCACACTGTCGCTTGTGTTCTTGCTTGTTTCTCACTGTCCATCACTTTTTCTTGTTCCCTCGCTCCGTTGGCTCGCTGCAACCAGGCAGCAACCCAGTTCAAGACCAGCCTGGCGAAGTTGATGGAAATACTGATGTCTAAGGAACCGTCTTACGTGCGCTGCATAAAGCCTAATGATGCCAAGCAAGCAGGTTTGTGAGAAATGTTCTCTACTCTTGAGTTTTAGTGCTGTTTATCTCTTGTTAGACTTCTCAGTTGTGCTCATTCCTTGCAACTGTTTCCTTACTGTGGGACAAAAATAGTATGGCAATATCATGGTCATTTTATGTATTCCATTCTTCTCAATTATTGCCATATTTACAAACCATGGTGTTTGTATGGTACTTTGCATGGTATTTGTGTTTCTATAGGACATAGGAATTATTAGAAATATAGTTTATTGATGTGGAATATGTTAATACCTTTGTATTTTTTATTATTTTAAAAAATCATGTCAAACCATGAAATATTAAGTCATTATTAAACAAAACAAAAAAGAGATATTTGGTGTCTTAAGTTTATTTCTTGAGTTTATTCGTGCTTTTTTTTCTCCTACTGTTTTTAATGGATTCATTATTCTTCATTCATTATTCAATATTACTCAAACTGCAGTCATTCGTTCCCTCAATCTGATTCTCTCTTACTTCATCAGCTCCTTTGTTTTGCCCTTGTCATTTGTTAGCGTCCTTTGTTCGTTAATAAGCTCTTGTACTCAAAAATATTGCCAAATTTATGGTTTTAAACACACACTACATGCATGATTTTACAATTTATGTACTGAAATCTGAAATCTCTCTCTCTACAGGGCGTTTTGATGAAGTCCTCATCAGGCACCAAGTAAAATATCTTGGTCTGATGGAAAACCTTCGGGTGAGGAGAGCTGGGTTTGCATATCGCCGTCGCTACGAGACCTTCTTACAGAGGTTGGCATCAACACGGCTAAAAAACAAAAAACAATAAGTTATACTTAATTTTTAATGCTGGTCTTTTATTGTTGCAAGTGTATCCTTGCTGGGTGACCGAACATACCACAATGGTAAACCACAATACGCTTTTAACTTGTCGTTCATGATGGCCTTAACCAAGTGAACCAATTTAGCTGATTTAGGATTTTTTCAGCAAGGCTCTCACAAAAAAAGACGTACATTTGTAAACTCTGTCATATTTCACACTTTCTAATCCTCTTTTAAAAAGCTCAGCACTTCCTGTGAACTTTAGTGATAATGAAGGTCAAAAGGAACAAGAAATGTATCGAAAACAGTGATTCTTGTTTCTACTTAAGTTTTGTGGGTTATGCTGATGTTTCCTGTTTCAGGTATAAATCCCTGTGTCCAGACACATGGCCAAACTGGAATGGCCGCCTGGTCGATGGAGTGTCCACACTCGTCAAGCACATTGGCTACAAACCCGAGGAGTACAAACTCGGCAGGTTGGTTGCTCAAATACTGTGTTCTAAATGCCAACTCTTATTTTATTAATATTAAAGGGTTAGTTCACCCAAAAATTACCCCTATGCTTTACTCACCCTCAAGCCATCCTAGGTGTATATGACATTCTTCTTTAAGACAAATACAATCAGAGTTATAGTAAAAATGTCCTGGCTCTTCCAAGCATTATAATGGCAGTGAATGGCAGCCCAAAATTTGAAGCCCAAAAAGTGCATCCATCCATTGTAAAAGTAAACCATACGTTCCCTGGGGGTTAATATAGGTCTTTTGAAGTGAATCGATGGGTTTGTGTAAGAGAAATATCCATATTTAACATGTTATAAAGTAAAATATCTAGTTTCCGCCAAACCTTCTTCTGTATTCAAAAAAGCGCAACTGCCGTTGGACTTAGCGTAAGCATTTTGAACTGCGAGAGGCATTAAACTATCTTCGTTTTTTTACATTTCTTTCACAAACCCATCGATTCGCTTCAGAAGACCTTTATTAGCCCCCCGTAGCCGTGTGGTTTACTTTTATAATGGATGGATGTGCTTTTTTGGGCTGCCATTCACTGCCATTATACGTAATGCTTGGATTAGCCAGGACATTTTTTAATATAACTCAGATTGTATTCGTCTGAAAGAAGAATGTCATATACACCTAGGATGGCTTGATGGTGAGTAAATTATGGGATAATTTTTGGGTAAACTATCCCTTTAATAAATCAGTATTATTTCTGTGGTACCAGAAAAGATGAAGGTAATTTTCCTTTTTTTACAGGACCAAAATCTTCATCCGCTTCCCAAAAACCTTGTTCGCAACCGAAGATGCACTAGAAGTCAGAAAACACAGCCTGGGTATGAGCCATATTCAAATACATACCTTGTGTACCTGTTCACTAGATGGTTTGCAGTGCTCCTTCTAATGCTAACTTTCACAATTTGGTCTTCATGCACAGCTACCAAACTGCAGTCATCCTGGAAAGGCTACAGTCAGAAAACCAAATATCGTAAAATGCGACAATCAGCAATCCGGATCCAAGCCTGGTGGAGAGGTATTTTGGCCCGCAGGAAAGCAAAGCGTAGAAGAGAGGCTGCCAACACCATCCGCAGGTCTGTGTGCATGACTTGACTAGTACAACAGTCAATACGGCATCACATGCGAACTGATTCTGCCCAGCGAGAGAGGCTATGCTCACTTTTGTTTTGTTTTTTGCCTGTGGTCACTGTTACAGGTTCATAAAAGGCTTCATTTATCGCCACCAGCCACGTTGCCCAGAGAACGAGTACTTCCTGGACTACGTTCGCTACTCGTTCCTAATGAAGTTGCACAGGAGCCTGCCCAAAACAGTTTTGGATAAGAGTTGGCCAACACCACCTCCCGCCCTCATCGAGGTGAGATATCAGTCATGATGAATCAGTCATTAATACAATCATGGGCTCCTCTAAGCCTGAGCTGAGAGATTATGTCTTCCTTTTGTTCACAGGCTTCAGAGCAGCTTCGCAAACTCTGCATGCAGAACATGGTGTGGAAGTACTGCAAGAATATCAACCCCGAATGGAAGCACCAGGTGTGACCTTTTACAGTTTAATATTTTATTTTATAATTTTTTTCCTAAATTATTATTTATTATTAACTCATATTTATTTTTGTATTATTTATTTTATATTATAATATTTATTCATTCACTTGAATGTTGGGCTACTGGAAATTAAGCTTCACCTCAAAATGGAACCACTCGCATTTTATATAGTTTGATTTTATTTTGTTTTATTAATTATATTTTATTAGTCAATTTTTTATTCTTTATTCTATATTATAATATTTATTAATGTACTTGATGTGCTCCTGGAAATTATGCTTTGACTTGGAATGGAAGAATTTTAATTTTAGATGTATTATTAGTTAAATTGTTATATAATTTATTAATATGCTTGATTTTTGGGTTACTGGAAATTAAGCTTGATTTTTTTTGTTATTGTAGTTGGAGCAAAAGATGGTAGCAAGTGAAATCTTTAAGGACAAGAAGGACAACTACCCACAAAGTGTCCCAAAACTTTTTGTGGGCACAAGGCTCAGTGAGTTTCCATCCTCTTTTTCAGCCTCAGTTTGGAGACTATTTTCTATGTTGTATATTTTAATTATTGTGTGTGTGTGTGTGTGTGTGTGTGTGTTTCTAAAGATGGGGAGGAAATCAATCCTAAAGTGCTACAGGTTCTGGGAAATGACAAGATGAAGGTGGGTTGAATTCTGGGCTAATTTTTGGGGAAATCTCTCTTTAATATGGTTCACTACTATTTTTGTATAAATCCTTTCATCGGTCTCTCCAAAGAAGCCGCAAATCTGTCATTTTACATGACTGAATATGTAATAACCTGTATATTACTTTATATCTCTGAGTTTGTAGGTGTTTCCTCAGGCGACATACCAAACAATTTGTGAAGCATCTGTAATAATAGATGGAATGTTAAGATTGTGTCTCTGCAAATGTAGTCGAAACTTATTCCGTCCTTCCCCACAGTACGCTGTTCCAGTGACTAAGTATGATAGAAAAGGTTACAAAGCTCGCAACCGACAGCTCCTGCTCCTGGCGGACAGCGCCATTATTGTGGAGGAGGCCAAACTGAAACAGCGGATTGACTATAACACACTGAAAGGTGAGAAGTAAAAGAGATAGAGAACTGTTTTCACACCTGTAGATTTGTTCCGAAACAGGGACTTCATTTGTTACAATGTTGCATTTTCTTCTTGGTTCAGTTCGCTTTCACAAGGCAACCTTTCAAAGCGTACCAAAATACGTTCACGCAAGTCACATGTGAGTACAATTGTCCTCTTATTGGTCAGAGTTTCCTCTGCGTCATCCATCAAGTTCGCTCCATGAGCTTGGCTTTATTTAACTTTCGAGACACACGCAAACTCTCGTCCTCCTGTTAAATTATATACAACATTCATATTAATACTGCAGCAAATTCAAACGCGCTCTCTCTGGATCTCCCAGCACTGTCTAGAGGTTAACTGTGTCAAGACACGCAAACACGAATGTTATAGTTCAGCTAGACCAGGAATCAAGGCTTGATCGGGACAGTATTCTAGCACGTAGAAGCGCAATTACACATTTTAAGTTGAAGAGGTGATCTTTTGGTTTTCAACTGAGATAGCTAATGTGCTCACTCACAGAATCACACTGCTTTTTATATAGCACATTTCCCATTATGAATTATAATACCATTTGATTTGTTGGTCCGTTGGGTCGGATTGCTTTCACACCTCAAGCGAAGCATCCCAGAGTTTGTTTGCAATCGGGTCGAGATCACCTCGTTCAGGCGGTCTCGGAGTAATTGTTTTGGTGCGGATCCGAGTGCGATTGCAGTGTTCACATGTGCCTAAACGAACTGAACCAAGGGAGAAAACGCACCAGGTTCAGAAACAAATTCTCAGGTGTGGAAGCACTCTTAGTTTGACTGCTTGGTTGGAACCAGAGTTTCGTTACTTCTTCTTTTGACATTACGTTATCAGTGTGAGTACTACCATGAGTATTAGCTTTATCTGTTTTGCAAAGATACACTTTATCTTCGCTATCATTAATTGTTCACGTTTGCCTTTTAGAACAGGCTGCAGTTGTATGAATTGTAAAGCATTCACATGAACTGAACCCGAGAATGTGTTTTCAAGCAGACTTGTACGCTTTATTTCATACAGCCACAAAGAAAAATCAACAAATCGAAATGTGACACACTGACCACTACTGTTTTATCTGTAGGGATTTCTGTCAGCTCTCTAAGTGACGGCATGTTCGTTCTCCATGTTGCTTGTGAAGACAATAAGCAGAAAGTAAGTCTAAAGATCAATTATTTGCTTTTAATTTCCTTAAGCGTTAAACTCCCTGCTTTCAGAGTGAATATGTGAACTGTTTTGGTGTCACAGGGAGATGTGGTGCTTCAGAATGAGCATGTGATCGAGACGTTAACCAAAGTGGCTATCTGTGCTGACAAGATCAACAGCATTAACATTAACCAGGGGAGGTGAGTTGCAGGCGCTAAATGCATCATTTTGTAAAATACATTGAGTTTCAAGTTTCTCAGTAATAGTTTATGAAACTATTATACTTTTATTAATAAAATCTTTTGCTTTCCCTCTCATGGACAGTATAAAGTTCAATGTGGCTCAAGGAAAAGAAGGGATCATAGATTTTACGTCTGGCTCAGAGTTGCTGATAGCCAAGGCTAAGGATGGACACCTTTCTGTGGTGAGCATTGCTGACGATAGGAATAGAAATGGATCAAAATAATTTCAATGAGAAAAATTAACAGGTGTATTTTTATTTCTCAGACTGCCCCTCGCCTCAACTCAAGATGATGGACGAGTCATGACCAAGCACTTCCTGCGTTCTCAAATGATCTTCCAGATATGCTCTTTAGTTCATCAATCACATGACTACAGGCGGAGCTTATCTCTGCCAATGAGACGCCAGCCAGCTGCACCAAAGGCCTCTGCTTTCAGTTGTGAAAATCCTGCAACTTATTTATGTTTTGGGGTTTAATACTGTTAAATGAATATTATGATTTTATACGTCAAAGTCAAGAAATAACAATATATATGTGCATTTTATCTGCACTCTGTCTTTAGCTTTTTTGGGGGGATGTTGATTTGTTAGAGAAGGTGACCTCAGCCATGTTAATGAGGAAAATCAGGGTTCATAATGAGTAGTTATTCACTTCAGTTCTATTTATGTTCACCCATGATTACTTTTCCATGGATTCTGCAATCCAAACCTACTTGGACCCAGTACATTTTTCTTCAAGTGAGTTAATGTAATGTGAGTTATAATTACTTGGTAAAACATTCATAGGAAAGGTATTAATTACTTTTTGCATATAGAAGATGTTTATATGGATGGATATACCTGTTATATTTGTGCGACATAATTTTGCTCACAAGCCTAGTAAGTTATTAATATTAGTTGATGTGTTCAAGAGAAGTGAGGACGTACTATTAAAGAACGTATGCCGAGTGCATCGAAGGTGCGGGTCATGTATGGAAAGGCTCCTGAAATCTTAATGTTGATGGAAAGGATGTGCACGTTACAACCGGTGATAGTAACTATGCTAGAGCACCAGCCCCCTTTTTTACATTGTGATTGATTCGTCAGTCATTACTCATATTACGATTTTGGAGATCATTGAATATGTAATTTCTCAGTCCTAAATTTGTGCCTCAAAATGTTAGGGTTAGTGAGTATATTTGATAAGATACGTGTTCCTGTAGAGATGGGTTGAAATCTAGTAATGGACAAACGATTGATACTTTTTTTTTTCTCCTCACACACTCCAGTGGTAAATCACTCAGGCTTTGTGCTCCTAATACACTGGACACAATAAACTCTCCTATTAATGCCATTTTTCCCACATTAGCACTGCTCTAAGCTTGTGAGAGATGTTTTTTAGCCTTAATAGTTGGGGAAGTTTTATGTTATCTACAAAAAATGGCTTGTTTGCTTATGGCAGGTTTGTGTATATGTAGATAAAAAGTAACAAAGCACTACTAAATATTTGCAAACCAAATTTAAATGTCATTTTAGAAACTAAAAGTGGATATTTGGCATACCCTGTGCACCAAAAACTATTAATAGCACAATTATTTGATATTGCCTTGATGTCATGACCGTTAAATGATAATGTTCATTGAAACATTGAGCATGTGCCTACCATAGCTAGGGTCATAGTGTATGATGCTTAAAAGAAAACGATGGATACACATTAAATTCAGTTGTACGCGTAAGTGCCGCATGTAATGTATTTAGAACAAATATCTATTTTTGACATTTATGAAATAACCCAATACTGTCCACACAAACTCATGGCCCACCAGTTGAGATGTAATTCACACTTTGTAATTTTGTGTTATACTATTTGTGTAAAATACCTGGAAATCTGTCAATTTGAAGCAAACTGACAATGTATCTGAGCATATTAAAGCTGATTAAAAACATTGAGGTGTCAGCTCTCTGTTTTTCATGGGAATGGGTATTTGTGAAGTCGCAACTTATATTTCTTGCTTATTTATCATCTGCTGGAAATTTTGTTTTGCATTTCACAAAGGAAATATTTTAAGTGTTTTGTTAACATGATCCAGGAAAGAAAAAGAAAACCAGGGGATAGAGAGAATGTCATTTTCATTTTCACTGGCTTTTTTTTTTTTTTTTTTTTTTTCAATGAATGAATTCCGCATTGTAGGAATAACGTCAATGAGAGTTATTCTAAGTTTAATTTCTTTAAACTATCCAGTTTAAGAAAATCCAAAAAGTAGCATAGCAAAACAAATGCATTTTAACGTCTGCCATACTGTGTTAGACTGCTGGAGTTAAATGAATTATAGTTATTTCTCGTCATTTGTAAACATCGGTCATCTGAAACCAGTCACGCACAATTAAGAAGACGATTCGGCGAAGTGCAGTAACTGGCAATGGGCGGAGATCCTTCAACTTCTTGATTTCTGCTATTGCCCAATATATCAGGTGACTTGGAGAAAAACAAGAGTATTTCAGTCATATATTTTTAGACATCTAAGATCTTTCTGTCTAACTATTGCGACGTGCGCAATAATAGGCTACGTGTATTCGATAAGCGTTTCTGATTTGGCAAGATAATTGTATACGCTTATTATGTCCTTAAAGCTGAGTTTCACTTTCAACCGCTATTGATCAATGAGAATAGCTACGGAAGTCTGGGAACAATGTGTGTGATCCTGTAAGTTTATTTATTTATTTTTCATGAAGTAATTTAGCTGTTCCTATTCGGAACTGTTAATTTATTCATTGGATGTAACGTTAACAGTAAATTGAATGGGGTAGGTAGACTTCTTCTGTTTTTCTGTGGAATTTCTGTTCCTTTCCTGGGCGTGAAGTAGGCTAGCTATTCGCACGATTTATGTTGTCCCTGTCATCACCAACAATCATCTTAAACACAGTTTTGGTCAAACAAATTTTCACCATTTTGTGTGTGTGTGTGTGTGTGTGTGTGTGTGTGTGTGTGTGTGTGTGTGTGTGTGTGTGTGTTATATAGATACATACATTTCCAATTAAGTAATGACAGTAGGCCTATATTTTTGTCTATTTACCTCCGATACCGAAACGCTCATGGTTAGGATTCTTAAAAGCAACTTTTTGTGAGGTTTTGTGGTTGTTAAAACATTGCTGAAATACATGTAAAACATAATAAATAGCTACTTTTAACGTTTTCTTTTGACTTCCTTTAGGGTGGGGGAGGTCAAGCCTTAATTAGGGGGGCCCAAACTCCCCCGTAATCAGAAACATATTAAAGTGATGGCTGTTGGAGCCTGTAGCACAGAAATTCAACTGTGTCGCGTGGAGCTGGTGGAGAAGTACAGCAAACATCTGACGCGCCTTCTGGACGTACTGTTTAACGTGGGGGCGGTGACCGAGGAGGACCTCAGTTTCATCAGAGGTTCGGCTGTTAGAGGTGAGCGAGAATGTATGAGAGTTCTGTTGGATGTGCTGAACGGGAGAGGAGAAGAATCTTGCAGAGCATTCCTCTACATACTGAAAACTGTTGAAGGTGAGACCATAAATCCAGAACAGGCCAACAGGCAAGAGCATCTCAAAAAGCACAAGGACATCTTGGCCAGACAGCACAGCCTGGTGGACTATCTCAGCATCAGTGGACACAATTCAGGGCAGGATGAAACCTGGAACTTGACTGATATCACCTTCTCAAGACAAGCTGGTTGTGCATCGCTTTCTCAATGCCGACATGAGTCAGCAGGAGTTGGGGATGCTTTCAGGACACACAAGGATGAGATCTGTGTTTTCAGGGATGTGTATGAGAATCTGCTGTCCAATCTTTCGAGTGGTGTGAATATGCTGTCAGGAGTCGCTGGAAGTGGGAAAACCACGGTTGTGAGACGGCTGGTGCGAGAGTGGGCTGCAGAAACCACCTCGTCCAAGATTGTCCTATCTCTGTCCTTTCGTGAGCTCAACCTCATAACTCAAGAGCAGAGCTTGCAGGACCTGCTCTCGGACCACTACATCCACCTGAAACCTTTCCTGCACGAGTTGATGAGCTCAAACCCAAACCAGTTTTTACTCATCTTAGATGGTTTGGATGAATTCTGCTATCCTCTTAATTTTGAACAGACTCCCAAGTGCTCAAATCCTGAGAGGGTGCAGCCTATACAATCCATTGTGGTGAACTTAATCAAGGGAATTTTGCTTCCAGGCATGTCCATTTTCCTCACCTCACGACCTCACGCGGTCTCCAAAGTTCCTCCAGTGCTCGTCAGCCAGTTTTACAGTCTGCTAGGTTTCTCTTTAGCCCAGCAGAAGCAGTACTTTGAGCAGAACTGCAGTTCTCCGGAGGCTGCCGCCTCAGTGTGGGCCTCTGTGTCGACCCATAAGCCCCTTCTCCTCATGTGCCACATTCCCGCATTCTGTTGGATCGTGTCCACCGCCTTGCATGATGGTGGCTCCTGCCTTTGTCCTGATCCTGTAAGTGACAAGTCAGGAGAAAAGGGAGTCCTTGAGGAAGCCAACCAACCAAACTCTTCTTTGGAACCTTCTGAGGAGAGCTCCAAACCAGTCACAATCACTGAGATCTACTGCTGCTTTGTTAAATCCATCGTGCTATTCCATGTGCAAGGGCGTTGCGAGGGCTCCCATCACACCAGGCTTCAGCACGCTCCTCATGTCCTTGGCGAAATACAGCCTATACTCAGAAGCCTGGGAGCTATGGCCTTCAAAGGCCTCCTGGAGAGACGATTCATCTTCGAAAGCTCTGATTTGAGCTCTTTTAATCTGGATAGCACAAAAATCACACAGGTGTTCCTCTTTGAGATACTTAAAGAGGATCGAGCATCCCTCACCTTTGAAAAGGGCTTCCATTTTATTCACACCAGCGTGCAGGAGTTCCTGGCTGCCCTTTACTATGTTCTTCAGTCACTCTCAGGATCAGATCCATTTTTAGGCCTCAAACCAAGCACAGGCCGTTATCTTCAGTCTGCATTTAAGCAGATGGCATCAGCCTTTAACAAATTCGGCAGACCGCGGAAGCTCTTCCGCAGACGTATTAAGAAGGCCCTTCGCTGTGGTGTACAACATCAGTCTGGACACATGGATCTTTTCTGCAGGTACCTTTTAAAACTGTGCATTTTTTATTAACAGGTCAATAATCTTTTTATTCAAAATCATTACAAATGCAATTCAAACATACAGTGACTTGAGTGCTCATCTTTTCATTTTGATATATTTTTTTTTTTTTGTAGAATAGAATTTTAAAAAATCTTTTATTAATATTTGAAAAAATCTAGTCTGCTAAATTAAAGGCATGTGGTACACCCAAAATGAAAAAAAAAAAGAAAATTGTGTTACAGAGAGGAACATTTGAGCTTTTTATAACACAAAAAGGTTAGTACAGGGGACACTTAACATTCAACAATATTATTGATCTGACAGCATTGACACCATTGAATGAGAACTAAACTGAGCTGGACAATATCACTGTTTTCTCCAGCGCAGCTGTTTAGATAAAATTTATAAGAAATGATTTTTACAACCAAAATGAATCAACACTGAACTTACTTAAGCTGGACAATGAAACTATTTTCTTCTAGTGCTGCTGCACAGCCAAGACCATCATCTCTGTAAAACTGATTTAAAAGCAAATCTGTATTGTAAAAATGTATGAATAAAAGTGGCTTGACTTGACTTAAGTACAGGTTGTAAAATGTTGTGCATGTGGTGCAACTCGCCAAAAATGTATAATTAATACATAATAAATAGTTTTTGTAAAAATACTATACATATATATATGCTGCTGTTGTAGGTTTTAAGGTTTTAAATGTTTTTTTAAGTCTCTTCTGCTCACCAAGGCTGCATTTATTTGATTCAAAATACACACAAAAATCAGCAATATTGTGAAATATTATTACAATTAAAAAAAACATTTTCTATTTGAATATATTATGAAAATGAATTTATTCCTGTGATGGCAAGGCTGAATTTTCAGCATTATTACTCATTAATTGTCTCCAGTGTCACGTGATCATTTAGAATTAATTCTAAACATTTCTTATTAACATCAGTGTTGAAAACAGTTGTGTACAATTTTGTTTTAGGAGTCTTTGATTAATAGAAAGTAAGAAAGAACAGCATTTATCTGAAATGGAAAGCTTTTGTAGCATTATACACTACCGTTCAAAAGTTTGGGGACAGTATGTTTTTTTAATTTTTTATTTTTAAAAGCATTTAATACTTCTAAAACAAGGATGAATTAAACAAATCAAAAGTGACAGTAAAGACATTACATGAACTTTATATTAATCAAAAATCCTTTAAAAAATAAGTCACAACAGTTTTCAAATGTTTCTTGACCAGCAAATCATATTAGAATGGTTTCTGAAGGATCATGTAATGTAATGATGCTGAAAATGCAGTGTGTGTGTGTGTGTATAATATATATATATATATATATATATATATATATATATATATATATATATATATATATATATATATATATATATATATATATAATATACTGAAAGTTTTCTTGAAAACATAAATAATAAATAATTTTCAAACCCAATAAAACCAACATAAATACAAATACTGTATTTGTTCCAATTGTTTTAAATGCAACGTTTTCTTCTACATTTCATAACGTGACAATTTATTTCCGCTTATCCAGGTTTGTATGCGGCCTGCTGGTTCCTAGAACACGTCTCATCCTCAATGGATTTTTCCCTGATGGGCCCAAGATGCATCTGCTCCTTTGCCAGAACTCTCCAGACCCGACTCCTCCTTTCCTCCTCCATCTGTTACATTCCCAACTCCAGAGCTCCACCCTCAGCCCAGAAAGGCAGGTCAATGTTTGTCACTGTCTGTATGAGGCCCAGGACCCTGGTTTGTCACAGCGGCTACAGGGTTGGATGAAAGTTCTTTCACAGCAGGCCCTAGGTCAGTCCGGTCCGGTAAACAGGGACTGGAGCGAGCTGGCTTTCTTGTTACAGCTCAGCCCGGATCTGCAGGTTTTAAATTTGGATGCTCAAAGACTTGATGCTGACGGATTACGCCGGCTACTACCGGTCCTTCCTCTCTTCTCAACACTCAGGTAAATAACGCAGGCAGGTAAAAACTGTAGGCATAATTGGGGCAGACATGATGCACTCAATGTTAATTATTCTTATTTATTGTACTTATTGACTAATATTTATTGTACGTTCTTTGCACAAAGCCTTGGCCAGAATCCTCTTGGTTCAGAGGAGCGTCTGTGTTATCCCTCGTTCTGAGGAACCCAGATTGTCGCATTCAGAGGCTGTGGTAAGTGATATTAAAAATCAAATAAATAAACAATGAAAATCGTAAAAAGTAAGACTTTATAATGACTGTGTGTGTTCACTATAGGGTGGTTGCGACAGGGCTTGGCTGTGAAGGCCTGAAAATCCTTGTGGAAGCACTAAAAGAAAATCGTACTGTGACTGATCTCAGGTGAACAATGAAAAAAAAAAAGTTTTTTAGTTACAAATGCACATATGTTGCATCTTACTCTGTTTACAATATCCTTCATTAGAATGGCCATCAATAAAATTGGAGATGCCGGAGCTGGTTATCTTGCAGACTTGCTGAGGACGAATTGCACACTGACAGATATCAGGTGATCGAGACTAATCTCCGCCATTGCAGTCTTTTTAATCTAAGTTATTTATCTTCAAGTGTTCACTGTCTTTAAACATTTTGCCTTCAATAGACTTCGTGACAACCTAGTGACAGACAAAGGAGCAGAAGTCCTCATGGCTGCGCTCAAAGAGAACACTACATTAGAGTACCTGTGGTAAGAACCATTTAGAGCTGATTTATTTTATTCCCTCATGATTCTGTAACACAAGTGCCATATATTTTCTTTATCCATCGCAGGATGTTTGACAACAAGTTTACCAAAGATGGCGTCAAGAAGATGAAAGAATTTGCAAAGACTAGACCAAACCTTGACATTAAAGTTTGCATCTGACCCGCAACCGACAAGCCAGTGGAATATCTGTCTAAAAGAAACGGCATTTGCATTGCTGAACATTAGTTCATTCATTTTAATACTAGTGCAACTGATATATTACTTTTAATCTATTAACCACTCAGGCTGGACTTTGAAAGA
This sequence comes from Gobiocypris rarus, assembly GCA_023029165.1. Lineage (NCBI taxonomy): Eukaryota > Metazoa > Chordata > Actinopteri > Cypriniformes > Gobionidae > Gobiocypris > Gobiocypris rarus. Next base: position 29,697,625 of record CM040911.1, on the reverse strand, counting down.
GCTGTGACTACTTATTGGTATGGTACATTTATAATATGCATTTAATCAGCACGCAGTAATGTAACCGAACTGCCAATGATTCATAGACAGTTATTTCTAAAGACAGTGAATTGCATTTATTTAATTTGTGAAATAACTTTTTATCGCCAAAAACGTTACAGGTTTTGGCTGAAAGCCACACAACAATCTTTTTAGTGCTTTCAGGACCCTAAAAAGGCCAGTTCTTCCTGTACTTCTTTGTAAATTATTGTCTTCTTTCTCTTTCTGCTATAGTGTCTCTGTCCATTGACAATAATACTGCCACAGTTGTGGTTTATTGCCCTTTTTTCTGGGCGCTTTTACATGCAGAGCTCAGGGCTCTTCTAAGATGCTTCATAAACAGAAGTAAAAATGTATGTGTAAAATACACAAAGGCATAGTATTCTTTGGCTAGTCGATGCAATTGATTCAAAGATACTATCAAGTGACGTGAAACTATTGCTAACTATTGACTACCTTTATTTATTACTGTTACTTTACATCAAGCCAGTTTTAATAAACCAGTCAGATAATAGTGTTTAAAACATTGCACGCCTGTCTTCTTTTTGAAAGTTGCATAATGTAGGTCCATGCATTGTCATAACATCATGAAATATGAATTGTTATAACAAGTGTTATTGCTTAGCAATTCTACAACACAAAGGGTTGTTATGCAATCATTAAAACAAGATGTACAAATAGATGTTCTATAAACACATTATATGGGTTCTCCAGATTCCAGTTTGCCTTGGTAATGGAGTCTGTGGTTTGTCATCACACCAAAGTTCAAACCGCATTGCTTCAGATGTATAATTCAATATATTGATGACTGCTGTGTTGAATGCAAAGGCTTACCATACATGTGCACAGAGCTGGGTAGTAACGGATTACATGAAATAGATTCCACAGATTAAGTACTTGTGATTAGATTATATCACGTGTTAAAATACTTGTAATCAGACTACAGTTACTTTTTAAAACTCCAATTGCATGTATACGTTCAGAAGGCCTTGTGGCACACACAGTCATGTGATGATCAGTGAAAATTGAGACCCACACAGCAATTGATCACTGGATTTACAGAAATCATTTCACTTTTAACGTGTTTTCTCTGCATTGCAACATTCCATATCTAATCAACTCCTGGTTCACACATTAATTATTATTTGAATTAACACCCAGTTTCAGTGAGTTATGTCTTTGGAAGCTTTTGTCTTTCAAACACATAAATTGTACAAATTCACTCATTTCATATTTACATGTAATGCAGGGATTCCCCAACTTTTCTGTCAGCTGAAATGTATTTGACCTAATATATTTACTTGAAGTACCCCCTGAGATTTTAATTTGTAAGTTAGAAATGAATAAAATCAAGTTAATAATAATAATAATAGATAATTAAGTTCACAGTTATTTGATGTCGATTAATTGTCACATGACATGCAGGCAAACTAATTTTTTTTTATTTGCATTGTTTTTTTTTGTGTGTTTTTTATAGTTTTGTTTATGATTTAATTACTTAATATATTTTCATTAAACTCAGGAACCCCAGTCTGGGAAACACTGACGTAATGTAACATTTAATGCACTTTCAAGTTGTTGATAACAAAGAATGGAATATATTTGCTTTCTCTCTGTATTTTTATATCAATATGGTACAAGATCATTCTACTCAAAGCAATGTGCTAAACAAATTAGGTCAAAAGTAATCTAAAAGTAATCCAAATGTAGTCAGATTATATTATATCTTAAATATGTAATGTAATGGATTAGGCTACTACAAACTAAAACTGATGTCATGTAATATGTAATCAGTAATCTACTCAGCTATGTTAAGTCTCAAACATTGCAGTTTACTGATGTGCAAAATAGAGAATGAACAGCAAAAAAATAAGTTGTTTTTTTACAGGTTCCTGAAGACTATTTAATTAGCTTACTTGTCTATATTTGTATGCAGTTGCTCATTTAAACCACCAGATGCCGACGTAATGTTTTGCGACTCATATCATCACTCCTTTGTTCAGTTTAGTGCTCAGAAAGATTGCAAGCAACAACAGAAAACCTGATAATACACCGTAAAAGTGTTTTGGTCTTTTGTTTAGTTCCCCTCTATTATAATACCTCTTTTGCTACGTGCTACGCAATTAGGCTTCATGCAATGTTAATCATCTTTGATAAACAGGCAACAGATAAATGCGACTCACTTCAGAAGTTTGAAAAGAGCTCAAATCTGATACTCAGAGCATGTTAGTGGTGATTCTTTTTCATGGGAAACCAATAATGTACATCGAGACATTTATCAAATTCTATCACGTTACGTTATGTTTAGGCTATTTCATGTGCCAGTCTTCTAGTAGGTTTGCAATAATCATTAGTGAACATCAGCTTGGTCATTATTATGAGAGATATTGAAATCACTGAAGTGCGAGCACGGCTTCCTTTGTTTGGTTTTGTTTGTTGTTGTTGTTGTTTTAATAAATGTTAAAAAGCCATAAAAGGTCATCTAATTCCGAAAATTTGTTGCAGGGACCACAACGATCTGGTGTGTATGTTCTGTGAATGTTCTTTGCGATGGAGCAAAATATAATGTGCAATTATTTATATATTTTCGCCTAGCGGTGCTCTGATTGGCTACTCTCATCTCTAGCTCAGGAACCAGCCAATGGGCAAGTTGGCTTGTTTGTGTGAAGCAAGCGGTGCAAATATAAAATCGGGAATAAGAGATGTTGGGAAATAAATGTATGTATGAGCATAACCCAAAGAGTGAAATTGACATCAGAAGGTTGTTTAAACCTTTTCTACTCTGAAGAGAGCCGAAGCGAGGATTTGGTGAAGGAAATAGGTATGACTTATTATAAGGATGCTCTATTGTAAGTTTAACTGATACGACAGTTGATAATGTAATACAGTAATTTTGTATACATTTTACAAAGTTCATATAGTCATTGATCGTTTATTTTTGTTTAAAAAATATTAGATTTTTTTTAATTGGATTATTTTGCACAATTCTCCTTCTTTATGTCAAAGACTAAGACCGTATTTCAAGCATTGTGTTTTATTATGTCATTGCACGTTTTGACGTTATGAACCGTAACCGAACTGTGATATATTGTTTGAATTCTATATTACGCGGTTAATGAGTTTTATGCCGCAACTTTGTTCAATGCCTAAACAGCTGTATGGCATTCAACGTGCATTGAATATCTTCGACAATTGCTCATTCCAGAAAAAGGCTTAATAATTGTCATACTGTTACACGAGCTTTTACATTTGCCGTCAGAAACCGTGTTTTGCAGTATCATATGATGAATAGGAAACAGAACTGCTGGTGTCATATTTTAAGTAGCCTATAAATTACAATATCCATTTTTTTTACAGCGAGCATTTATTTAGCCTAGTACAGAACACTATTGTGAAGCGATAACCAGGAAGTGCATATATCGCGTGTTATTCAGTGCAGAGTGTGTGTACACTGAACAGCTGAGCTCTGTATGCATGACGAAGGAGGGGAGAGGGGTGCACAGACACAGGCGGAGGCACTGATGATGATGCCTGTCCAGTTTAGACCAGTTTTAGGGCTGCTCGTTTTCCGCAGGATACAGCTTAACATTAACACATATAAGACATCGAGCGCGAGAAATTAAGACCAGATAAACGATCGAGTTTTATTGCTTAAAATAGTTTAAAGAGGCGTTTGTGAGCATAAAAAACAATATGTGTAAGATGTCTGTTTGCATTCCATTAACTACATCGTTTATGCAAAGCAAACAGAATCGAATTGATATTTTTATGACGTAATGTCACTTCGCCTGTGGATAAATACATTTTGCACAAACATATCTGTAGCACAAAGCGAATGACTCGCGCCGCACTGGTTCGAACCGGCTGGATCTTGGTTTCACGTGGAGCTGCTCTCTGAATCTGTTTATCTCGTAGCCAATGGGGGGAGAACAGAATGTTCGAACAGCCAATCTTAGGCTAGCAGGGAGGGACTAGAGGCGGGAAATGGGCGGAGTTTCGATCAACAACATTCTCTTTTGGAACTCAGCTGTTTTTTGTTTATGAGCTGTTTTGTAGCTGAGACAAAGGAACTGAATCTAAATGATGTTCGACAGAAGTTGCAGTTAAAGTGTCAACAAAAGAATACATTAACTATGTGCTGTGAAAAACAATGTAATTGTTGGGATGTTAAAAAAGTAACATTTATCATTATACATGCATTAATCATGTAAATGTAACTATACTATATTAATATTTTTTAGTTTTCAACATTAAATAACTGACACCCAACTCTATGGCCACTTTCACAGGACTGCCCAAAGTTTAGGGGGATTTCCTCTGTATATTCCCAGCACAGACTGTATCATCTCCTTCAGTCATGGCTCCCTCACTGGCCACAGCCTTCTCCAGGCGCTGGTGGATGGCGATTACTGCGGTGATCGAAAGCCTGTTGTTCTCTGCTGTCCTGCTCGGATGGGGCTCACTGCTCATTATGCTGAAATCAGAGGGCTTTTACTCCTACCTCTGCAGAGAACAAGGTGAGGAGGGGGACAAACAAGTGCACTCAGTGTTACAGAAACTCATAAAGACATCAAATGCACTATGCACTATAGATGCCAGATTGAATGCTGCAAATAATTACATGAACATAAAAGAAAAGTCTAATATATATGTACAAAGCATATTAATTGCTTTAATAGCATTGTTTTCTCTCTTTCCCCAATCTAATTTTAACAATAAATGTTTGGCAGATGGACTCAAACCATCTTGCAATGCAGTTACCTTAAACACTCTGAAAAAGTTGTTGATTTGACCTATACAACTTTTTTGTATTATTTCACAACAGAGGCTGCAGCAGTTAATAGATGTTATAATCAGTTTGTTGCATAAGTTAATGTGATGCAGCATTATGAAAAACAAAAATCTCTGACGCCCGTTACAGGGCTTCTGGGGGAATCCAAACCTGAATATCACCTTATTTGGAAGCTCTTTTGCATTGTGTTGCCGTTAGGAATTACAAACAGCATCTACAAGCTTGTTTGGCATCAGAATGTTGGCAAAGTGGTGTAGATCATTTGAGCTCCTTCACAGAGTTGATTTCAGGGTACACAGGCCAGAGGACATCAATCTTCTTAGCTTATATATAACCCAGTAGAGATACTTCCATGTTTCAGCTGTATCATCTTAAGATCTTAGTATAAATATCAAGAAAACTTCAAAAGGACGGTGATATGCTAGACTAATTGCAGATTTTCTGAATCACTAAAGGAGTGTAGACCACTTAGCAAAGATGAAAGACACCAACCATTCCATGATAAAAAATGTATTCTGCAAAAACAATTTTCTCAGTCAGTAATTTTGTCTTGTCTTCCAGTTCAAATATCTAAAGATTCTTAAATCTTGATATATTTACAAGCAAAAACACTTAAATATTAAGTCTAAAATACAAACTTAATACAAAAAAAAAATCTTAATTCAAAGAGAAAACAAGTTTATTTTTCTTACCTCATTAGCAGATGTTTTTTTGTTTTGTTTTTTTGAGTATTGTCTTTTTTTTAAAAAAGAAAACAAGGTATATTATCTTATGTCATGGCATAAACATTATGCTGTGTAATTAATACAGATGAATATTAAATCTTAGCTGTAACAGGCCTGATCAGGTCTACTTACAACTCATGGAAAAAATGTGTCTAGGTCATGATGTGCATCTGTGAAGAACAGCATGTTCCTACTGATCTCCGAGATTAACTTTATTTATTAATACATTGTGGACTGACGCACATAAAATAATACTTATACATTAAGACAGGGCCAAATGTCTCAGTCGTATAAAAAAACAAAACAAACATGGAAGCTATGTGTGCCTGTGAGGCATATTTTGAATAACCTTTGGGGTATGTAGAATGAAGGTATCCAACATATACTGATGTGGGGAAAAAGTGTGCAATGATAAATAAAGGCTCAATAGTTAGATATTAACTGACCTCCTGTCAATTCAACATTATTGCTAATGGTTTCAAAATATCTGCTTGTTGACAATAGTGTGAAGTTTATTTTGGAGTGTAATATCTTGTTCTTCAAAGACTTCTTTCTGTGCTCCTTTGATTGTGACTTTTTCAGTGAATGGGGTCAGGAGCCCGGTTTATTTGTAATTTTTCCACTTTGAAATCTGAATCGTAAATGATTTAACACGCCTTTGTGAAAACACATTTACGAAATGGTGCACCCTTTCATATGGTTGTATTTGAGGGGTTCTGTAGCGCACACTTTCACCTACAGTGACCAAACTTCATACCAAAAGGCTTCATATGATCCACACTAAACTTTCTAGACATGATGCCAATATATTGACGATGCTACATTGTGAATGAGTATTGGATATCTTGAACGGTGTTGCCATGGCGAGGGGGTAAAGTAATGACAAAAAGGGAATATCTTCTAAATAATAAATGATGCAAATTTTAATCATATTGTTAAAAATATGCAGATTTCATGCTAAATGGTTGAAATAAATAAATACAATCTAATGTAATACATAGTATAACCACTAGGCCAAACAAAGTTGAGAAAAGCCTTGTAGCTGAGAACACTGTTTTCAGGCATAATTAATTAATTGTATTATCTATTGTGTTTGGATATACATTTAGACATTATCAAAGACTACTTTCTGACACAGTTTAGATTAAATTTTTTTTGTTTAAAATATTGTAGAATTTTCTGTCTCAACTAACTGAAAAACAGTCTCCGTCTTATCATTTGAACTCACTCTGTGTGTGTGCGCGTGTGTGTGTGTGTGTGTGTGTGTGTAAGAGAGAGAGAGTCTATATTATATGATGGTTTAGAGTTTAACCCTTTATTTGCTGTGTGGTTATGCCTGCATTGCAGAACACGAGCTCTCTTATGATTTAGGGTCTTAAAAAATGTATGATAAATACTTCTGGACTTACACATTTTTGATCTGCAAATTATAACTTTTACACTCATTTCTAAGTGACCTATGACATCCTATGATGGTCATAGGATGTCATAGGTCACTTACAAATGAGTGTAAACGTATGTAATCATAGTATGACCTGAAATTCTTCTAAATTTAAATCTCATGGATGTGGCTGTTGTGGTTCGCGGTCATAGTGGCACTAGCTGCTCCAGTAAATGTGGCATATTCAAATGACTTTGACATAGGTCTTTTACATTTACCACCTTTAAATGTATATTGCCCTCTCTGGACAGTTGCGCTAATACTACCAGGGTAGAGGTGGCACTAGGGCTTGAGCTATATTCACTGCTTGCAGCTATATGACTTTGTGGTTTGCGGAGCAATGTGAATTTCAAACAAATAAACATGGATTTTGTCCTCCTCAGATTTCCTCGCTGTTAGCTATCATTAAGTAATAGTCTAGTACAACGCTTTTGAACCTTTTCAAGACTTTTATTGATAGAATAAGGGGAGAGGTCAAAAATATCAATGCACATTGCAATCCTGTGCATTCACACTTCCTCTCTCTCTTACATTTTAGCTGTTGTCAGCATTTAGTTCAGAGATTCTAGACACCAGGCCTCACATGTCTCATGACACAAGGAAGTAAACGTGGCTCAAATGTTTACTCAATGTAAATTTGAGATTATCTTGCCATTTCCTCACCTAGTACTTGTTTCCCTTGGACTCAGCTTTCTATCTCACATGATCAGCTGGTTGATTCTCTTTAATCAGCAGGCATGAGGAAACACTGACCAGGAAAATGCTTGTCTGGCTAAATGCTTTGGCCCAGCACTTCTGTTCATGACGGCTTTGTGCTTCAGACTCGTGTTGAATTCTCATTCCGTTCTTCTCTCACTTCTCCATATCAAAGCAAATGGAAAATCAGGCCTGGCTGTCTCTGGTTTTTGCTGTTGCTGATTAGATCTAGTGGAAAGATGGTTCAGAAACATCTGAGCTACCCGTTTATCTGAAGAGACCTAAATGTGAATCCAACAAAACCTGTCAAGAACATCTGCAACCCAACTCAAATGCATACAGAAATGGAGGCTGTTTTTATATCCATAACATTTTATTTATATGTTTTAGTTTATATTTTATTCATAAGAATACACGACCGTTCATAATATTGGGGTCTATAAGATTGCATTATGTTTTGGAAATGTTTTGAGGTCTCATGCTCACCAAGGTTACATTTATTTGATTAAAAATACATTAAAATTAATATTTTGAAATAGCACTTTTCGTGTCAGACTGCTATCAGGAGCAGCTATTGAAACGAGTGTGTATTGACTCAAGGCAGCTCCTCCTTTATTGCTCAGCAAAATATCTCAAGCTTAGATATATGTCCTCTAATAATCAATCAGTGATCTCTAATCCAGTTCTTTTCATCATCAATCACCTTCTCAGGTCATCTCTGCTCCACAAACACGGCTAATTTTTTTGTTTACTGATTACATGCGAACAAAAATCCCTCACACAAAGACTCTCTGTCTCTTGCCCACCCTGTTACATTCATAACACCATATGCTGCAAACAGCCACATCCCTCATCAGAGCAAGTTATTCCAGACCATTTCGAAGGCCGTTGACAATTCAAAAGAACGCTGTTTAAACAACTTTCCTGAGTCTTGAAGAATCAAGTAAGAGACTTGTTGACCTGCCAAAGCAAGATTATCCATAGCCAAAAAAACAGGGGTGCACTGAGTAAAGGAACAGGGTTAAATGTTAGTCAAGCTGCTCATGCCTTGACGGTTGTAAGAAGGTGTTGAGGCTGTGGGATCAAATAGACTCCCATGCTATTTCTGCTATGGTTGTTTACTGTGTTGCCTGTTTATTTGGCCCTTTGCCCAGCACCTTGGCTGCTTTAGGAGGGTACATGATGGTGGCCACTATATCTCATGAAGGCATTTCCTGTTTTACTTCCCAGATTGCATTCCTAGAACTCAGAGTCCCAATTAGTCCATAGAGTTTTACATGTGACTGCTGACTACTCAGCTAAAAAGACCAGCTTAGACCGGCATGACTTTCCACTCTGGTCCACACTGGTTAGTGCTAGTTTGGTGATTAGATTGCTTAATTTGTGTTCATTCTGTCTCATGCTTTCCAATCCTCCAGGTAACAGTACAGGGCAGAATGCATCTGAGAATGAAAATGGTACAACAACAAGCCCAAGAAATGAGGAGGAGGAAAATCTTAAGATGAATGGCTGGACCATCTGTAAAGAGCAAGATGAGATGCTGAACTTGGCCTTCACCATCGGCTCCTTCCTCCTCAGCGCCATCACACTGCCCCTCGGCATTATCATGGACAAATACGGCCCACGCAAATTAAGGCTGCTCGGCAGGTATAGGAGGAAAACTGCCTTTTGAATACACTAAATAAAAATGAACTCTATTAATATGGTTAAAATATTATTAATATTGTATTATACTATTATTTTTAACATTATACATTTGTGTTAAATATTATTAAATTATTAAATTGTTTTGTTTTGATATTATTTATTTTTTTGATTTTGGATAGTGCTATCAAATTGATTAATTGTGAATAATTGCATCTAACATAAAAGTTACTAACATAAAAAAAATTGTGTGTACACATATATTTACAAACTTTTATGTTAGATACAATTAATCGTGATTAATTGATATGACAGCAATAATTTTGAGCAAATACTTTATAATATATATAGGTTTTTTAAAGTGGAAATTATAAGTGGAATACATGATGTGTCATAAGAATAACATGAAATGATCTCTTCGTAGTGCTTCGTTTGCCCTCTCCTGCATCCTAATGGCATATGGAGCCAGTGACCCTAGAAGTAAGTTTGCAAATCCAGCTGTGACCACCATTGCTGTTAATACTCACCTATTCCTGCTCTCTTTGACATCCCCTTGTATTTTTCTTTCACAGATCTCTCCATCCTAATCTTCTTTGCCCTTGCGCTGAATGGGTTTGGAGGCATGTGCATGACCTTCACCTCACTCACAGTAAGTGCTCATGTCATACTAGTGGGTCTCCATGGGTGTCCTCTCCGGTCTTTTGCGCAAAGACCATGGCGCACCTCACATGCTGGCCACATGCTACTAAAACTCAGTGTTGCTGAATAATGCAGGTGTTCCCAAAAATTGCTCCATCATCATTTATTCATCCTTAAATAGACATTTTCCTTAGCTGGATTTCCAGTGCCCACTGGTTCATCCTAGAAATTGCCTAATACCGACATAGGATTTTTTTCAATAATATTACACAATAGCTTATCCATATCTTAATATGAGAGAAATAGTAAGAGTAGAGTAAGAGTAGTAAGAATAGTGATAGTAGTATACTAGTGTGCTATTCCAATTTCAACCAGCCTCTTGTTTCATTTATGAATGAATCAGTGGACTAAATGATTCAATGACTTACTCTTAAAGACAGTAGCTAAAAATCATAATAGCATACTAGCAGCCATACTATTCTTATTATTTCTGTCATATAAAGATATGGGAGAAACAGTAAAAGTAGTATGGTACTGCTATTTCGATATTCAACCAGTCTTTCTAAATGAATCAGTGTTTTAAAAGAATCAGTGATTACTGATGTGATGATTTACTCATAAAGATGGTCACTTGCTGAATTTATTGGTATAACAATGTAACTCACAAAAATAGTGTCTGAATAATACACAGAAGACAGTCTGTTTGGAACGTGCAAACAGAGACAAGTTGCTGCCTATAGTCATTTATGCTGTTCAATTTATTATGTTGCCTTAGAAGGCAGTTGTGTATGTAAGCAGAAGACAGCAAGGCAGTTCAGAGCTATTGTGTCTTTCCACACTCTATTACAGTTTAAGTGATAAAGGTAACAAAACATCTATCTTTGAGTTTAGTGTGACATCTGAAGTTCATTGGGTTCACATTGAGAAACATCATCATTAAAGAGAGCAGACTGAGTTGAAGAAAACAGGAAGTTGTGCTCATTGGCAGCTGAAGGGTGATTGTCTCTTGTTTCTGCATGCTGCTTTGAGGACATAGAAAACGTTGGGGTCTAAAGAGTTTATAGCTAATGGCACAGCCGTTCCCGCAACCAGTTCATCTGCTTATGTTGTTGATTTTATATCCCCAGTTCTTGTACTACATGCCTCAGCCTGTCTGTGAAATCCTCTATCTCTATCACACAGAGAAAAACACACACAGAAAGAGTGAGTGAACTGGCATGCACGAGTGCATAGCGGAAAAGTACAAACTGTTATCTCAGCTGTTGTGGTCTTAGAACCTTTTCCCAGCTGTTGTATTTAACTATGTGTTTTACCCTGCTGTTTGTGTCGAGAGGTTGAAACTGAGGTTCACAGGACAGTTCATACTGTCTGACATCTGTTGTTTGGGTGCATCTCTTAATAGCTGTATTACTGTTACTGTTATTAGACTTGTTAAAAGTGCCATATGTAATATTTACAGCTTCCATGGCTGCAATCTGCTGTATTTTCCACAAACTGGCAGCCAGGGATATGTGGAAATACTGTCAGGTAAATTGGCAGTGACCGGAATCACACAGACCAAAACAAAAACAGACATTCTGTCATGGAACACACATTTCAAAGTAGAATAACTGGCTGTAACATATTTTTCTTAGCAATTTTTCTCAGCTATGCCCTGGCAACCAACCAGAAGACCCCTAAGGCTGTGTGTCCACCAAAGCATTTTTTCCTGTGGCTAGTGTATTTTCCCAATTGTTTTCATTGTATTCAGTCGTCCAATCACAGTGGAGGGGCGGGACAAAAAGAAAACTTTTTTGAACAGTGTATTCTATGATGAATATAAGCAAGTCTTCCATTCTGAAGGCAACCCCTATAAGAGGTTAGGTAAAGCTTTCCTCACTTTTTTGTCTCTCTGTGTCTGCGCACTCAGCAGTTTTAGAACAGCTGCAGTGCGAGTGCCGTGTTTCCTCCCAGCACACCTCTGATGTTTTCCCAGTACACTGACTCAGCTCTCTGTCTAATGGCTGGACTGTCCCCTCCCAGCCATCTGATTCACTGTCTGACCTCAATCCTTCATCTGCCCATTTCTGCAGCTCTTATCCTCTCCCGTTTTAGCTCTCTGTCTCTATCTGTCATCCCACTGGCTGTATGGCAAGCAACCATTTTTTTTAAATCTTTTGCAACACAACCTCACTAAAGATAGAAAAATAAATAAATAAATATGCAACCACCCAGAAAACCAGCAACCAGTACATTTTTCCAAGACAAAATTGTCTTAGCTAACATTCAATATAAATATTGCCCTAACGAAATAGAATTTTTTTTATGAACCCATTGAGCCATCAGCCTATTCATGGGCCGTTTTTTCGGCTGCCACAAAGTTAACTTTGTTAAAGCGGACATAAGGCCTTGAAATATGACATTTTGCCCTAACAAAAGCCCTTTGAGCACTTTTTGCTATATCAGTCATTTTTTAATGGACCTGTGAACACCAAGCCAAGTTTTGAGCAAATAGATCTATATTAATGTGCATCCATACTCTCATTTACTTCATGGTAAAATGGCAGTGACCAAGGAAATTGGTAATAGTAGGGTATACTTTAACCGGAAATTGTAATGCGTGTGCACAGAAATGTGAATATATTTTTTATTTTTGTAGGAGCGCTGAAATATTGCAACCTCTGAACCATAAAATTTCTTTGGGGATATCCTGTTCCTCTGTATCCCAGCTCTGTCTCACTCTCTGAGTCATGTGAGGAAGCAAATAGAAAAAATGGCTTATACAGTAATAGAGAAATAGGTGCTTTTAGGCTCCAGAAAACAGATTAAAAATTCTCAGTAAGTGGGCATGCCATCATTATCATTCATTATTCCTGTCGATCACACTGATATCTTGCTGCTGTCCATTGGTCAATTGTACAATTCAAAATGAGGTGTGATAGTTTTATAATATAATTTGGCATCTAAATGCACCCAGCACTCTCACTACTGAGTTGCGTCAGCAAGGGCATCCGGCGTAAAACCTGTGCCAAATCCAATGTGTGTGTGTGAATAATTCTGATGAAGCAGACCCCATGAGTGGGACTAAAAAGGATGAAAAATGAGTCATAAATGCACCAGGGCCAAACAGTCTGTTAAGTGTGGAACAAATAATGATCAAGTGCATGTTAAATATAGGCAGACTATGACCCTCTGGCAGCCATATTTGGACTTTGCAATGTCAGGATCTGGCCAGACTTTACTAGCTTTCACCAGCTCACCTTCAAGTTGTTTTTCTTTCACTTCTATGTTTCACTTCTATGTATGTGTTCTATGTTCATTTCTTCTCACTCATTGTCTTTCTCTGGTGGTGGCAAGTATGATTTAGCCACTTCTGGCCCCTCCCCAAACCCATTTTACCATAACTCACCATCCTTCCTCTCAGAGAGAGCTGGAAAAAGGATTTGAAAGATTTCTGTGGTCATATGTTGCACAAATGGGGATGGGTAAGCCAAATTCATAATGACAATCAGTGTGTTTTCTCATGAAAACATGAATTGATTTGTTTTCATACAAAACCCCCACACATAAATCAATTTTGACAGGTGCTTTTGGGAGAGTAGGACACAGTAACTCAACTCAGGCACTTCAGAATTTCCTTTTTTATTTCAACAAATCAATCAAGTATCACACCCGCTGACTTTAGTGCACATCGATCCCAAATTAAATCAGCTTCTGGGTATCTCAAGGCTAAAAATAGCACTCGTTTAAACAATTTATAGTTCAGAGAAAGCTCCATGCTCACAGTGATAAAATTAACTTATTTGTTTGAATATACACTACTATTCAAAGGACTTTATTGGTAAGATTTGTAATGCTTTTGTAAGAAGTTGCTTATGCTCACCAAGGGTGCTTTTATTTGTGAAATATTATTACAATTTAAAATAATTTTTTTTAAATTTTCTATTTTAATATATTCTAAGATGTAATTTATTCGTGACGGCAAAGCTGAATTTTCATCATCATTACTCCAGTCTCCAGTGTCACATGATCCTTCAGAAATCATTCTAATATGCTGAGTTGCTGCTCAAGAAACATTCATTATTATTATCAAACAGTTGTGCTGCTTAATATGTTTGTGGAAAGCATGATACATTTTTTGTATCACAAATCTATTCTTTAATGAACATTGTTGACTTTAAATTATATATATTTTTTGTAACATTATACATGTCTTTAATGTCACTTTTATGAATGTGTCCTTGCTGAAATATTAATTTCTGACTGTCCTTAAAGGGTAAGTTCACCCAAAAATGAAAACAATATAATAAATTACTCACCCTCATGTCGTTCCAGACCAGTAAGACCTCCGTTCATCCTCAGAACACAAATGAAGATATTTTTGTTGAAATCCGATTGCTCGAAAGGCGAATGGAGGCCATTTTGAGCCATCGGATTCCAAAAAATATCTTAATTTGTGTTCCGAAGATGAACGGAGGTCTTACGGATGTCGAACGACATGAGGGTAAGTAATTAAAGACAGAATTTTTATTTTTGGGTGAAATAACCCTTTAAACTTTTGAACAATAGTGTATCTTATGTACTTGCCTTACAAGTGCCATCATAGGCAAGTACAAAATGTATTTTTTAATTTTTAGAAATGTAGCGATAATAATTATAATATTAATTTAATAATTTCAAAAAAATAATGTTGTTTCAGATAATCATTATTGTAAATCTTTTGGTTGTTTTACACAACTGTGTTTACTCTGTTCCATTGATCATGACTTTGGGACTGTTTGGTCTCAGTGGATTCCTCTGGTCATATTGACTTACTTGTAGACTATCAGTGTTTGTCAAATTTCAATGTTTTTTTGTATTTCACAGAGCCACACTTGCGTTATAATACAAGATAAGTTTGATAAAAGGGCCTTTGTCGCAGTGTCTCTGTGTGTTTGACATCACATGACCAGCCATGGCTAGTGAGAAAGCAGACAAACCGTGTTATTGAAACAGTCTCTTGGTACTTCACATGTTACTCAACTCCATGAAAAGGCCATTACTCTCTTTCCTGTCGGCCCTGTTCTACAGTCCATTAGCCAAAGCTGTTCTTACAGTCCCTACAGCCACAGGCACAATAGAGCCGCTGGGTGTGTGAGGGTTATTGTAAGTGTCTGTCATCTGGGATGTTTTGGCTCTGGGATGACCTTTACTCTAATTAGAGGCAGTGAATGACGTCTATGTTGGGTTCCAATGGAGAGCTTTCCTTCATTTTTGTCTTTTACAGCTTTTAAACTGTGAAGTACATGGGAAGTGGAAGATGTCCAGAGAGTTCTTGGAAAATCTGTTGATGTTTGAACTGCACGTTGTAGAGGAAATGTGATATAAGATGCTGTCAGCTGTTGACGGGTGTGAAATAGATGGGGTTTTTATTCAGAGAAATGGAAAATACTTAGAAATGACAAAATAAGAAACATGTACTAGAACACTTTGGCTTTTGCAAACTGCAATAATAAAAAAGGTAAAATAAAATAAAAAAAACATACAATACTATTTTAAACAGCATTATTTTTAATTTATTATACATCCAAGTTGATCACAGTGTGAGACTACATGGAACATTTGTACATTTTTGAATATGTATCAAAATAAAAGGATTAAAACTAAATAAATAAAAAAGTAATTGAAATATTACACGTAATATGTATATATACGAATTATATTGTTTTTCATTTTTGTAATTTTTATTCATTCATTTTATTCATCTTTTTTTTTTCTTCTGGCACCGCGACAAATTCATTGTGTTTTTAAGCTTATAAGTTAAGTTTTTATGTTTTAATTCCAAATAAAATTATATTTCCAGCCTTTAAACCGGGGACCCTTTTCATGCTGAACAAAAACTTTACCATAGAGAATGACCTGACTGCAGCCTGCAGAATGCTTACTCTGATTGGCTCGATCGCCTTTCATAGGCATACATGGTTGATCAATAAATAATAATAATAAATAACAAACACATTCAACAGTACATTAATTATCTTTAAGAATATTCTCTTAAAGAATACTATTGAACATTAAGAATATGCTCTTGCTCCCTCTGCCTCATTTCCTTTTTCAGATTCGCTGCGGTTCTCTATCTTAGGCGTTCAGGCTATCTTCCTTCCGCTGTATTTTTTTCTCTGTGGCGTCTGACAGTTGTTTACCCTGACAGTGCAGTTTAGAACAGCCAGTGCTGTACTCCTCCACCCATGCAGCTCAAAGGCAACAGCATTACGCAATCTTCTCCAGTGTCCGTCACACTTTCTCTCGCTGCTAAAAATATTCATAGCATGCAGTTGACTTTTCAAACGCTGTCCTCCCACCTACATGTTGCTCCCAGCAGAGGATATCACTGTTACCCTGATGTAATGTTTACTTTCATACCCTCTGCCATATCTGACATGTTTTGTCATTTAAAACAGATCCTGTTACAAGATATCGTTCTTGTTTTTCATATTGCTCATACATTATGTAATTTATTTGCTTTTCTTACCATTATCGCCTTTAAACAGTTATTTATGCACCTGAGGAGTTTTTGATATCCCCTGTTTGACTCTTTTGTAGCTTCCCAACATGTTTGGTGATCTCCGCTCCACTTTCATCGCACTCATGATTGGCTCGTACGCATCATCCGCCGTCACATTCCCAGGAATAAAGGTAAATCTGAGTGCTAAGTTTGGATTTATTTAATAAGCTGTACTTAAAATCAGTGATAGTGATGATGATTTTTGCTCTATCAGGTGATCTATGACGTCGGTGTTGCCTTCATCACCATCCTTCTGGTGTGGGCTGGCTGTGCCGGCCTGGTCTTCATCAACTGCTTCTTCAACTGGCCGCTCGAGCCCTTCCCCGGACCTGAGGACATGGATTACACGTATGTAGTCCAGTGTGTCTGTACCATTTAAAAGTTTGCGGTCAGTATGATTTTTTAAAGGAATCAGTACTTTTATGTTACTAAATATTTCTATTTCAGCTCAATTATGTTCTTTTGAACTGTCTTATTCATTAAAGAATCCTGATAAAAACGTATCACTTCCTCAAAAATATGAACAAATTTGAAAACATTAAACATTGATGTTAATAAGAAATGTTTCTTGAGCATTAGAATGATTTTTGAAGGATCATGTGACACTGAAGACTGGAGTGATGATTCTGAAAATGTAGCTTTGCCATCAATTTCACATATTAAATTATATTAATTAATGTAATATATTAAAATAGAAAATCTTACAGACCCCAAACCATGATTTTGTTTTCTGTATTAATTTATTGAAGGTTCTGATGGAACTTAATTGACTTATTGTCTGTCTCACGCTCCACCTGGTCAGTGTGAAGATCAAGTTCAGCTGGCTGGGCTTTGACCACAAGATCACAGGGAAACAGTTCTACAGGCAGGTGACCACCGTTGGTCGGAGACTGAGCGTGGGCAACTCCATGAAGAACAATCCAAAACAGCTGGCCACTCAAGAAGGCAATAAACTCTGCCTGTCCACCCTCGATCTGGAGGTCCAGTGCAAGTCTGAGGAGGAATGTGAGTATCATCCTTATTGACATGTTTTCTGTTGACCGGTCTTGCTTCTGATTATCTGAAAAATGTAAAACCACAACAAAAATCTGGGTATTTTATTTTATGTTATTTTATTATTTTAAGTCATAAGAGATATTTAAAATTCACCATTGCACTTACTCCTTTGTTTAGTAAGATGTTCTTGAACATTTTGAATTCTATTTTTTTATCATTTAAATTTTTTTTATAAAAAATGTATTTCAATTATAAAATTGATAACAAAATGTATATTGTTTTACTGCTTTAATCAATTAAAGGGTTCATGAAATGTATTTTTTATAACGTTTCCTGAGGTACACTTATAATGTTAGTGTGAATTTTACTTAAAAATGTTCTACCCTAATTTTAGGCCTCTGTTTTAAGGGGCGTGTCTGCTGTGAGACGTCAGTGCAAACACCCACTGCTATGATCGGCTAACATCTTTGCAAATGAATTTGAAATTAGTATTACACATGGAACTCTTTCGAATTCGTTTACTACATTTTTTACTGAATAACTAATCGTGAAAAGTGCTGGTCATAGCATTATATTTAGAACTACTCCTGTGGCATGAAAGACAGCAGTGATGAGCTGATGACAGACATATGTCTGTTGTGTGCATAAATGCAGTGATCTCATCATTGCAACCCAATTTCTGCACTCTCACGAATGCTTTCATCATGACTAACAGTTCAAACACAATGTAAATAAGAGATTCGTTGATTATAACAGGAGTTTTGGCAAGAGTCCTGATAAAAACGTGCTGTTTGATTGACAGCTCCAGAGATTATAAAGGAAGGGTTCTTTGATTGCTTTCTGTAATTTAATCAGAATTTAAATAATAGATTATTTTCATGCTACTAAGAGAAACCATGTGAAGTTGAGCGTTTAGTCAGTGGTTTTGTTTTACTGATGCATAGACAGCAATAAACGATTTTGAGACAAAGAACATCTGACTGCACATGACTCATCATAACATCATGTTGTCACATTACCGTCGGGTCCATATCTTGCAGTAAAAGTCTCTTTGCAAAGCCTGTGGCGAAATTGCAACTGATTTGCCAAAGAATCCACAGTGAAATGAACAAACAAATAATACCCTACTGAGACATTCACATAATTGAAAATAAATGACCACTCTGCTAGCATTAGGATTCTTTAGAGGGTAATGTTATTTTTAGTCAAGTGATCATGTATCTCTCTTCTCTCCTTCTCATCTTACTAACACACCAGTGGGCAGGGCTAAAGATGCAATGATGTAGATCAAGGAAATTTGTATTTCTCAATTCATAAGCCCCTTTTAAAATGTTGTCCTTCGGGTTCCATTTTAATGAGCCGGTGATGTGAGTGCCAAATAATTTAAAATTATGCAAGTTGATTGTTAATTATGAAGGCAGAATAGTGGTTATTGGATTACCAAAACTCCTTTATTTAAAATGTTTTAATGTGTTGAACAAAGTCCTTGTTCATCAAATTCAAGTGACTTATGTAATCGTGAAATCATGCATATTTCAGAAAGAATTGGACAGAACACAGAGAGCCACAGCGTCTTCCCCCTCACTGCGCACCCTTTGCCATCCAGACATGCAGGGAATATGCGAGCAGACAGGGGGCGATGTTAATGAACGCTTGTCAGTAAATCCCTTTTATTGTGCATGGGGATTCCTTCATTAGCCTTATGCCTGGTTTCTGACATCTGGAGGTTACTGAACCACTTGATGCTGCAGGCACACGCTGTGTTTGCACTTTGCTTTACTAACCCAAATCTGTGCCATGCAATTATTCCAAATTCACCTCAAACTTGTCAGAATAATGCAAAAGGGTCCTTGCTCCCCACCGGCCCCTTTTTTTTAGGGTTCTGTAACCCTCAACGGGGCTCCCGGTTGGGCTCTTTTGTAGCAAACGGAGCGTGCAAATGATTCAGACCGCGTTCCTGGAAGACCCATGGCAAGGGGCTAAAATTGGCAGGGGTTGAGAAGGTGGCAAGGGGGAGGGCAGATAGCACCGAAGGGCTGTTTTAGAGACGCAGCAGGAGATGTTGTGTGAGGTTGGAGGGAGAGACTGATGCTGATCCCTTCTAACTGTCATCCATAGAGCGCTAATGCCTTCACCACCCTGTGTTTCCATTACTGCAGTCATTTACTTTCAGACTCAGTGCTGGCGGCTTGGAAGTGTGTGAGTCTGAGTGTTTGTGTTCTTAGGGGAATAATGAGGTAGTTTGTTTGTGTGTGTGTGTGTGTGTGTGTGTGTGTGTGTGTGTGTGTGTGTGTGTGTGTGTGTGTGTGTGTGTGTGTGTGTGTGTGTGTGTGTGTGTGTGTGTGTGTGTGTGGGCATGTTTTTGTGAAATATCAGGACACAAATGTGTATAATGACATGGGTATGACATAGGTATTACAAAAAGAGGGTGAAATATGAGGACGTTCCCCATGTCCTCACTTTTCAAAATGCTTATAAATCACACAGGATGAGGTTTTTTTCACAGAAAGTAAACTGCGCAGTCTCCTGTGATGGGTAGGTTTAGGGTCAGGGGCAGTGTAGGGGGATAGAAAATACGGTTTGTACAGTATAAAAACCATTACGCCTATGGAATGTCCCCACATTTCACAAAAACAAACGTGTATGTGTGTGTGTGTATGTGTATCTGAAATCCTTTTCCTAGTGGGGACATTTTTGGGTCCCATGAAGAAAACATGAAGAATAAATCATACTTAGTAATGTTTTTTGAAAATATAAAAATGCTGAAAGTTTTCTGTGATGGGTAAGTTTATTGCTAGGGTTAGTGTAAGGGGATAGAATATACAGTTTGTACTGTATAAAAATCATTGTGTCTATGGAAAGTCCCCATAAAACATTGTGTATGTGTGTGTGTGTTCCGTTGAATATGAGGTGAATTGAGTTCAGATTACCAACGTACTAGGTAACACCACCATGAAGGTCTCTCCATTGCTAGTCGGTGAACAGAAGCATGCATTTATTGCGCTAGAATTAGTGGATCATTAACAAACCCAGACCATCCGGCCTCTATGTTACTGTGCGAGACATTGAAGTGTTGCCTGACTGTCCAAGCACCTGTAGAGTTATTTTCCATGTGAGCAGTATCTGGCTATTTTTAAAGGCATTAGAGCATCCAACCTAAATTGTGGTGACTTAGGGGCCATTTACACGTGTTCAACTAAAAATGGAAATGCATTTTGGTTGTTCATTAACACAACAACAGCGATTTGGGGGCCTGAAAAAGCAAACTTTTGAAAACGGATTTCAAAGTAGGCCTACAAGTTTCTGAAAACTATACCGTTATCGTTTTCGTGAAAAATATCATAAATTAATGCAAATTTGTCAAAACGGTGACGTCATGCGCATGTTCAGTCTATAGGCGGGTAATGTTTCTTTACAATGTAACATTGCCAACTACTGGCCTAGCATGCATAATACAGCATTTTGACTCGGTTTCGCAAACTTTTCTGTTTTTATTACATTGTTGTTGTGTAAACGCACCCTAAGAAGCCAACTGAGTTTTAACTAAAATAGTTTTAATACATGTGTTTTTCAGCCCAGTCCTTCATGCGGAGCATCTTCAGCCCCATATTCATGCTCAGCCTCATCACAATGTGTGTGACTCAGCTCCGACTCATCTTCTACATGGGGGCCATGAACAATATTCTGGAGTCACTTACTGATGGAGACCTAAACAAAGGTATGTGTGTCAAATATTCACAACATGCTGCCAAACAAGTTGCATGATGGTACAGGCTAAAGGCTGTTTCTGTTGCTCCAATGTTAAATGTGACCTATGGAATAGAACGCAACAGTCGGATTCCTTTTCTCCAAAGATAAATAGATTTTTATGATAAGTTACTCAAAGATTAATATATAAATAATATATAAAAAAGTGCTCACTCAGATTAATATACAAAATATAAATATCTAACATTATTATCTAATCTAAATATTTGTGAGGTAAATATACGGAAGCCCTGAACCGCAAAGTAAAAAAACAACAAAAAAACTCTAGAATTTCGAGATTAAAGTCGACATATTTCGAGATTAAAGTCGAAATGTTTCGAGATTAAAGTCGAAATGTTCTGCTTTTTATTCAATTTAGCAGGATGATTTTTTTCCCCATTTACTGGAACGTCACATCATTACTTCTAGACCGTTTATTCGTTCTTTGTGAGAGCGCCTGCTGCTTTAAACTGTCGAAGTTACACTACATAAGGCTCATATTATCATCTCATTTTGGATAAGAATAATCCAAATCCGTCAGGTCACGCATAGGCCTATCTGGTCTCTCTGAATTTAAATCTAAATTTATCCACATTGACCCATATAAATCTTTTACGTGAACACATCCGAAAAAGTGCGGGGATTTTTAGATTATGCTCTCAGGACAGATAGCCTATTAATGTAGGCTATAAAATAATATTGATAAAAGGGTTTATTTAATCATATTCACAATCACAGCAGTTTAGGCCTATAATCATTCTTTTTGAGCCTCGCTAGGCGCTCGCAGTTTGAAAACTCCTGTTTTGACTTTATTCTCGAAACATTTTGATTTTAATCTCGAAACATTTCAACTTTAATCTCGAAATATTTCGACTTTATACTCTATATATTTCGACTTTAATCTCGAAATATTTCGACTTTATTCTCTATATATTTCGACTTTAATCTCGAAATATTTCGACTTTATTCTCGAAATATTTCGACTTTATTCTCGTAATATTTCGACTTTATTCTCGTAATATTTCGACTTTATTCTCGAAATATCTCGAAATTCTAGATTTTTTTTTTTACATATATTATATATACATATATTTTTACTTTGCGGTTCAGGGCTTCCGTATAAATATATATATTTTTAATTAATTTATTTTAATATTTATTATATAATATTAAAATAATAATTTATTTAAAACAAATCACCACATCGTATTGACTTTCCCCCCTTTTTTAGATTTTTCATATACTCATATGTTTTGCTTCAAATCAAACTTTGTGACGTTATGATTCAGCTTGTAGCTGTATGGTTTGGTTTATGGCTTAGAACTCTTTATTAAGATTTATTTGAAATGCCTGCGGAGATTTATGGGAAAAATATTTCTGCATTATCAAGGCTGCTGAAATAGCACTGTTGTGCTCTATTCCTCTTACAGCTTCCTTCTTAAATGTTTTCCTATGTCACTGAGTGATTGGCTGCCTAACAACTCTTAATCAAGCGTTTAATATGTAATCGGATGGCCGCAGCAGGTTCACTTTGCTAATTCCGTGCTGTCTGTCTCTTGTCCTGTTTGCACTCACTTCTGTCGTGCTGCTTGGTGTGTTTTTTCAGTGGAGAGGATGGAAATGGGTAAGACTGCCGGCAAAATGAGATGCATTCTCGATTCACCCTCTCACCTCACCCCCCACCATGTTCCTCCCTCCCTCCTTCCTCCTCCACCTCCTTTCCCACCTTCATTTGACATTGATTCATGTTGTCATGTAAAAGCACAAACCCAGCCCTTGGTGGTTAGAGATAGACGTGATGCATCAAAGTCAGTGCACAGTATAATAGCCATCCAAACATTCATCTGTCCACCCAAACTTCACAGGAACAAGCCATGGGTCATTCTATGAAATGGGTGTATTTTCCATTTTTAAAGGCTGTAAATTTATAATGTTATACATTCTGTGAAACAACTCATTTTCAATAGATCGCATTGTTCCATCTCAAGCTAAATTATTACATTTTAAAGTTAATATATATTTTTATACTTTCATATATATATATATACATATATACATATATATATATATATATATATATATATATATATATATATATATATATATATATATGAAAGTATATATATATATATATATATATATATATATATATATAGGCCAAAAATACAATAATATATTGTCAGTCTATTTTTACATAAGGTGTTGATTAATGATTTATTTTTACAAATATTTTTCACATATTTTTTATAAATCAAAATGGTGGAGATAAAAACAAAACAAAAAGAAATGGAAAAACCCACCAAAGAACTAAAATAGTTTCTTGGTTTTGTAGATGAAGAGATGAATAGATGAATACAAACGGTATTTGTACACTACCGTTCAAAAGTTTGAAGTTCTATGCTCACCAAGACTGCATTTTTTTTATTTTATTATTATTTTAATTTTTTTTTAGCATCATTACTCCAGTCCCTCATGATCCTTCAGAAATCATTCTAATATGCTGATTTGCTGCTCAAGAAACATTTATTATTGTTGTGCTGCTTAATATTTTTGTGGAAACCTTGATACATTTTTTCAGGATTATTTGATAAATATTAAGTTCTTTTGTAACATTATAAATGTCTCTCACTTTTTATCAATTTCATGTGTCCTCGCAGAATTAAAGCATTACTTAATTTGACTTTTGTATGGTAGTGTATGTTTATGTATGTCAGCAGCTTCAAACATATTCTGTTTGACAGAATGTCCCTCAAAACAATGTTAAAACTCCACATTACTTCTCTCTCAGTGAGCACATACACATCTATCTTCGGGGTGCTACAGTTGCTGTGTCTCCTAACGGCCCCTGTGATCGGTTACATCATGGATTGGAAGCTCAAAGAATGTGAGGATGAAAATGAGAAACAAGTCACAAAGTGAGTGCAATGATGAGCGTGCTGCCGCCTAATGCATCATTTTGACACTTACCACCAACCAATTCAACCTGTAATTGTTATTATTACAAGCATAATGTTGCATTGCATCTACGTAATGTACTCTTGGCTTTTCCTTCAGGGATCCTACTCAGCCAAAGAAACGTGACAGACAGATCCAGAAGATTAGCAACGCTACCCGCGCGTTCAGCTTCACTAATTTGCTGCTGGTCGGCTTTGGGATGACCTGCCTGTTGCCCAATCTTCCTCTACAGGTAACTGAGAACAAAACATCAGTCTCACTGCCTGCAGAACAATGTTGTACCTAATGGGAGAGGAAGTGGTGCAGAGCCCCTCACATGCTACTGCAGCGAATGCATTGGGATGTAGTAGCACAACAGCGCCTCCCAGTGGCACCACTGACTGGCTTTCTTTCAAGGCTAGCTGTCAATATTTATGCATTAGACAAAGTAAAAAAATATATAAAGCTGGGCTATTTTTGCCTTGGGGAAGCACTACGTAACTCTGGTTTCTTGTTTCCCTCCCAGATTTTGTCCTTTGTTTTGCACACCATCGTGAGAGGCTTTATCCACTCTGCCGTTGGCGGCTTGTATGCTGCTGTGTGAGTACGGTTTTGTGTTTTGGGTGTTTATTGGTGTTGCTTTTAATCATGATTAAAGAACAATGGTTTTCTTTATGGGTGCAGGTACCCGTCCTCTCAGTTCGGCAGTCTGACAGGAATGCAGTCCCTCATTAGCGCACTTTTTGCATTGCTGCAACAACCTCTCTTCATGGCCATGATGGGACCGCTGGATGGAGATCCACTTTGGGTGAGCAAACAGTCTCTTACTAATATTTAATAAGGAATACCTTCATCTTCATGTTGTTCCAACCCACTATGACTTACTTACTGTGTAATAAAGGTGTGATCATATTGGTGAAATATTGTAGGCAAAAAAGGTCCATTGCCTATTGTCAGTAGTGTAGCTATGTATGAAGCACTGCTCCAGGGTTGCTAGGTCTGCATAACAAAACCCAGCCAATTGCTAATCAAAACTAGCCCAAACACGTTTATGGGGACTTCCCCGGTAAAAGTCTTGTTTTTTGGGGGTGTATGCTTGCTTCAACCCGCTAGACTACAAAAACTACCCGCAGCAACAGTGTAAAAAAAGCCCGATTCCACAGGAAAACCACAGATTTGGCAACACTGTTACACTGCACTGCTCACATCGATGTCACAATCAAACCAAGCAGAATTCTCTTGGTCAACACGGTGAATTCGCATGGCCAACTTGAACACATTGCATAATCTGCTTGAGGAAATTCTTCGCCCTCACACGAAATGTACAATTGTGTGGATACCTCTTGAAATGACTTGATCACGCCTGTGAAAAAAATGGCAAATTTCTCCGTCAGTGAGGGGGGCAACAGATGTCAGTGGGCATCAACAACCGATGCACAAGTCCCTGTCCTACCTTTTTTTCTTTTTCAAAAATCGGTTTCACTCAGACGTACATTACAATATGGAAGAAAAGATCATTTATTTTGTTACATTGTGACTTAAAGTGCATACAAACTCTTAAACCCATTTTATATCTGCTCTACACACAAATCACAATTTAGGTTGTTATTCAGCAAAAATCACCCACAAAATTTTATTTGTGCATTCTCTAATTCAAGCTTTCGTCTATCTGTGTAGGTAAACGTGGGGTTACTGGTCCTGAGCATGCTGGGATTC
The DNA here is from genome assembly GCA_023029165.1 of Gobiocypris rarus. Classification (NCBI taxonomy): domain Eukaryota; kingdom Metazoa; phylum Chordata; class Actinopteri; order Cypriniformes; family Gobionidae; genus Gobiocypris; species Gobiocypris rarus. The sequence continues at coordinate 29,671,733 of CM040911.1, read as the reverse complement.
TGCCTGCCCTGTTATCTTCTGTGCTACAGCAGGCAGCTGCTCAGAGAGAAGCAGGAGCGTGAGGAAGATCCCAAGATCTATGTCCAGATCAACAACGGCACCAACCCCGAGGCCTTCGTCTAACTGCAAACGCACAGATGACAGCAGTCGGAAGAGAGAGCAGGAGGAAGAAGAGTGGGGAAAAGGGGGTGATAAACACCTCCCTGATCCCTTCTTCTGTCTGACACACATACTCACATATTCTCAACAGACACACAAACACAAAATACAGCCAAAGCAACCGAGAGTCTCACAACGTGCCACACAAACACACGTTTACACGCAATGGACTGAATGGACACTGTGAAAGGCAGATGTAGAAAAAAAATGATGCCCTTGTCCTTGAAACAGACAAGGACATCAAGTCTGTATGTACTGCCTGACAAGAAAGAAGAGAATGGCCCTCTTTTCCTGCAATTTTAGCTTGATTCTTGAATTTCACACCATGACGATACAAAAGACAAAGCAAATTCTCTCAGGTTTGAGGAAGCCTGACGATGCTTCCTGAACAGAGTATTACACGCGTCACAAGTATTCAGCTTCGAGGCCAAGCTTGTTTCAGAAATTTTCTGCATTGTTACCTCACTCACTTTATGTTTCTTTCAGCTCATAAAGCTGCTGAAATCCGAGACAAGGACCCTCCATTGCGGTTTGACAAACTGACAAACTACCTTAAAGCAGAATGATTCTGCTTGTTATCTGTCCCAAATGGGTCTTCATTGGAAGTGGACAGATTTTATATTTTAATCTCATATATTCAAGCATGCTTTGGACAGCATGAGCATGAAACTGCAGCCTTTTCTGAACTGGGCTGATTTTAAAGGACGTTCGGACCATGGCACCTGAGGCTAATGGTAACGAAAATTTTAGTATGACAATTGTGCTATTATTTGCTTTGGGCTGCAGAATCCAGTACATCTATGGCTAAGATGATGCATTTTGTACATATCAGTCCATTCAGAAGGTTGTAAAAGCCATGTTGATCTAAAAGGTTCCTGTTAAAGCAGTATGTTGGGGGTTAGCCTCACATTTCAAACAAGAGTGAATGATCTTCACCAGCAATACTATTCCACACAGAGCGTACCCTACACTATACCACTTCCCCATGCAGTACTACTGGTAAAGCTTCACTTGTTAGCACAAAATGTTTCTTTTTCCTTGTATTATTCAGGGTATTTCATATCAGATGTCTTTCACCTGCAAGCTTTGCTTTGTCACGTATGTGCATTTAGGGGTACAACAAATTTGACACAGTGTACTCTCGGTTAAGAGATTAGAGGCCATTATCGTATATATATATATCTTGCACTACAGGGTTCATAATTACAGAGGTGCTTACGTTAGCCATTACAGAGTATATGCGTTCTGTTCCAACCTCATCAGTACACGAAAACCATTTTAGCCATAAAAGATACAAGATTTTTGTGTATGTTCTCAAGCTTTCTGGTCTGGTTACCATTTAACTACGGTGCTTATTAGAGTAGAAAAACCAAGGTTTCTGTGTTGGTCAAATGAACGATACAGAAACCAAAAACAGAATTTAGTTGGCTAATCAAATTAGACACACCTTGTATTGATAAGAACTTGAATTCAATTCATAGCGATTAAAAAAGGGAGATTTTTGAGACATGCTTGATGACAATCCCTTTGGAAGACCCATATTCTGGTAACTTGTAATGGGTTGCAGACCAGTATTGTGAACAACAAAACGTGGTAAATACATCATATTGAGCGAAATCAGGTATTTTAGTCCTGTGACAGATGGATTAGCCTCAACTATGCTCAGAAAACAGATGTAAAAATGATGTAAAATCAGTGAAAAACCTTTTAATCATGAATTCCAGTGTTGATGTAGATACTGTGTTTTGTGTAGATCACTGAACATTTCTCATCAAAACATTTGAAGATGTTACGGTTAGGGTTAAGTTACAACCTCACTCACTTTAACAGTATTTTCTCTGTAGACCTACCTGAAAAGGAAAAAAAGATATGTCTCTCTGTAACTGAGACAAACATTTGTACAAGATCCTGGATGAGTAAATAGGACTTGTGCATGTTGCAATAAATGTGACCTTATTTTATGACCCTTTAGAAGAGGAACAGGTCAGATCCACCCAGCAACATCCACTTATTGTCTGTCACACTTATTGTGAATATTTCATCAGAGCTGAGGCTAGACGTGAGTCTGTGATGGACTGCATTTGGTGGCTTGAACATGCCTGGATATTGCAAGTGAATTCCAATCTAATGCAGTACTGTACAAAGCGTAATGAATGTGAGAGTGAAACATTTCCTCTCGGAACTAAAGAAGTAGCACTTTTTCCTCACTGCCATACCTTTATTTTTCATTCTTTTCTCAGTAGTCACAATCAAATTTTTTGGGTTTTAAATGTTGGTTTAATATACCCCGTTGTACGTGTATGAGGGTGAAAAAAAATGCCCATACGCACAGATGTAAGGGGGAGGAAAAGTTGGAAAGATCAGCTTTAACACCAATGTTTTCTCTCTGTACTGTATTGTATTTTTATGTGTCATTGATTATTTTGTTGATTTATCTACTTTGTAGGTTGTGTTTTTAGTTATGTGTATGTGTACATATTTTTTCTTACTTTCTTTTTTTGTGGGCGGTTTACTGTACTATGCTTTTGGGTTACATCATTCTATTACTATATAGCACCTTTTTGAATAAATGTCCCAACAAATATCAGATACAGTATGTGAAAAATAAATAAAAACTAATTTGTATGAAATATTTGTTTGTGCATTTTTCGGTTATGTAAACTGTACAATAGATGGCAGTGTGGCGACAGATGAAGGTTTCAGTGTTGCAAGTCAAAAGTTTGCTCAACATTATCTTTTTTTTTTAAGGGATAGTTTACCCAAAAATGAAAATTTTGTCATTTACTCACCCTCGTGTTGTTCCAAATCTTCATGAGTTTCTTTATTCTGTTGAACACAAAATAAGATACTTTAAAGGACCTGTATGTAGGATTGTGGCCAAAACTGGTACTGCAAACACTTTTAAATTACTGTATAGGTGTATCCCCTCTCCCCCTCCCCCCTGACTCGAGGTTGGCAGAGAGGCTGCAGGATCCAGCAGGAACATAGGCTGCTACATGGAGCTTACAATGGCAAATGATGAGTCCTACACAGTAATTTGGGTTTTTCTTTCTGTTAATTATGTCTATGCTTCATGAGAGGTATTTTAGGTTTCGTAAAGTTAGACATTTTTTATTCAAAAAGTGTGTAACTGCAGCTGTGGTATCTAGAGCAGAGCTGGCAAACCCGGATGCCCAAACACTACTGACTTCGTGATTGGTAGATCGGTGGAGGGCGGCCCTTCAGGCCAAAACACAACATGTCAACATCAACATCAGTTGAGGGCTGCAACTTCACTTTTAAAATGACAATATCCTGCCCGGACTACTGTTGTCAGTGATATAAGTATTTGAAATTAACATGTTTTCTTAATGTCTAGTGACATATCAGGGCCATTTTATGATTAATTGAAATACATTTCTTGCATACAGTTCCTTTAAAGAATGTCGATAACCAATATACTGTTGACAACATAACTATAAATGGGTGTCGTTAAAATATCTTTGTGCGGTGTGTTCATGTTTTTCTGTCCTGGTGGGGACTTCAACTGCACACAGACTCATGGGGACTCTTGTCACCGTGGGGACCTAAATTGAGGTCCCCATGAGGAAACAAAGCTTATAAATCATACAAAATTAGTTTTTTTTTTTTAATGTAAATGCAGCATGTCTCCTGTGATGATTAGGTTTAGGGGCAGGGGCAGTGTAGGGGGATAGAAAATACGGTTTGTACAGTATAAAACCCATTAAGTCTATGGAGAGTCCCCACCAAGATAGTAAACCAGACGTGTGTGTGTGTGTGTGTGTGTGTGTGTGTGTGTGTGCGTGCGTGCGTGCGTGTGTGTGTGTGTGTGTGTGTGTGTGTGTGTGTGTGTGTGTGTGTGTGTGTGTGTGTGTGTCTTTAGCAAAAGAAAGAAACTCATACAGGTTTGGAACAACGAAGGGTGAGTGATGACAAAATTTTCATTTTTTTTGGGTGAACCCTTTAAGTTATTTATTTTTATTTTTTTATTCTTTTGTTGTAATTTAATTAAGTATAACGATATATAATGGGATGTCGAACAGGATGAAACCTTAAAACTGAATACTAACTCACATACAAAAAACTAAATAAGATTTCCATGTTTATAAATTGTGAGTTTAATATTTTATCAAATATTTAACACTAGATATAGAACAACACTTTCATGACAAACATTGCTGTGGCACTAGTGCTGAACATAAATTGACGTGGAATGGAGAAAGACTAGTTATCTATAATCGTAAAGCTGACTGGAAAGTCAGGTCTGGGACAGATAGTCTTAGATTTAATACAAAAACAACTTCACACCCAAATCCCTTCTGTTGAGGTCCCATCCTAAATTTAAAACCAGCGGAACAAGAACATCTACTTGACATCCATGTGGACACACAGTCACAGTTTCTATAAACCTGTGTTGTTTGTGCTCAGCAGTTAAATATCAGTGCAGGGTGTGTCGCAAGCTTCTATGTGCGGCTCTTGACCAATAAGATTCGCCTATGGCCCGGTTTCCATTCTAGTGGGTGTGGTTGCCGTGACGACGCGGCGATCCTGTCGACATCTTTCAGGAAATGAATTTAAAGAAATTAGAAATCCAGGAACTTGAACTGAAACGGGTCGCTGCTGGGAGGACCGAAAAGTCGAAGAATAAACCTTCTTTAAACTAGTTTGAATGTTGGGCACGCGGAGCCGAAGGAGATAACATGTTAATAAAGGAATTGTAAGTAATTTAGTAAGATTGAACTGATCTGAAGTTTTGATCTCGCGCTGAACTTGAGTTTGGGGCGGGTGTTTGGTAACTTTTGCACAAATGAAATAGATGTATGTTGGTTTTATTTTGACAAATGAATAATGCATGTTAATGAATTATGGAGTTAATTAAATTATATAAAAAGTCTAGAGTTTGATCTATTGTCCTGTTTCGGATTAACGTTATATTATTTATATTACAGTCAATCCAAATTAGTTTCCAAAACAGTGTATTTGCTTTTCAAAGTGAAAGAAAGCAAGACATTTTTTTTAAAGTTACAAAACTCATACAAAGCTGCAGGTAGTATGAATGTGATTGTCACATGCTACCGTTCTGCCGGTCACGCGTCATAATGCACCGGTGTGCACGTCACGTCAAAGTGCACTTTAAGACTTAAAAGCATGTGCTGCTAGTATATAGTGCATATACATATTCAGGAATTAGTCCTCTAACCATATTATGACAATACTATTTACATAACAAGAAAATGAAATGCTGCCTGATTTATATGAACTGTAAAATATTACATTAGACGTCTCTACGTTGACGTTATGATGTCATTACAGCCATAGTGGCTTTTATAATACTTGATTTAGGAGGTTTTTGTATATTTGTACGGTTCTTGAATTAATAATAAAATAAAATAAAAATACTTGATGTAGGCTGAATATGTTGATTTAAGAACATTTTAATTAGACACGTCATGGAAAACCTGAGAATTATCGTGGGGAAGAATGTGGGAAGTAATCCTGGTTTTAAAAGATTAGTATGCATTTCTTCATCAGTTTAACTGTTAGTGTGTTTGTATTTTGTTGCTTGGGTGTAGTACAATTCTCTGGAGCTTTGATTCTGTTTAGTATGCAGACATCTACCTTTTTTTTGTTGTTAACTTTAGTTTATGCGACATATCTCACTCATATCTTATTCTAGTTTGAGACCACTCAATGAAGTAAACTCATTATGAAAAGATATTATCAGGAGATGGCTGTTTCATGATTGTAAAGAGACATGGGACAGGTTACGAAATAAAGCAACTTCAGTTCTAACTAAAGTGCTGTAATTTATAAGGTATTATTAGTGCCTTTGTCTTCAGACGGTAAAAACAGGGCTTGTGGGATACAAATAAATGTGATTATGAATGAACAAAGAGTTCAAAGGTCACCATGGCATTTTTGCTGACTTAATTGTCTTTCTGTTTTGTCTTTCAGTCGAGTTGTCTTGCCCATTTCTGTTGAAGAGGTATGTATTGTAATTTGTCTCTTTTCTTCTGATCTTACTGGTGCTTTGTTATTTATATTTATCTACTTTAATCTAGTCATAATTTGAAAAGTTCTTGAGGCCCATGGACGTATTTTGGCATGATGACAGTTTTTCTGTTACTCCAGTTTTCCAGACTCCGCCCAGACTGTTCTGATGGGCAGGAGTTTAGACATTGAAAATGATGAATTGAAAAACAGTCTGAGGTTTGTGGGAAAGTGGCCTTGTTAACTGCATGCCTGTATACAGTAGACAAGGACAGCCCTGTAAATAATTGTAATCTGAGACCAGGCTTATCGCACATTATCAAGTGTACCATCTTTGCTCCAGCTTACCAAGCAAAGGTTGAATTTGTTTATCCCTGTCATTTTCTTGCCCTCGCTGTTGTAGTATTTGTTTATTCAGGTTGGTGTGTTTTTATCCTGGATATCTGAGCGTCTTGCTGCCATCGTTCTGTATCTTTTGTGTTTGAATAAGAAATCATTGTTGAAAAAGTCTATTGTTCTTGTCTAAACGGCAGTAAAACAGACACCAGTTTGGCATGTGTAGTTGCATTCCTTTCTCTTCACCTGTGCAAAAAGCCACATAATATAGACTGGTGGAGTATTAAACTACCCAATCAGCTGAAATGGGAAGCACACAGGATATTACATTGTGGAAGCTGGTTTTGTAGACATGCCCAGTGTAGTCAGAGAGCAGAGGCTGCTGGGAGCTACATGACTCATTTGTGTCTGGATGTCAGTTTTTTTTTTATATATCATTGAACGTTTTATATGCACAATATATTAGTACCTTAATATTGTTTATCAGCCTATATTTGAGGAATTTGAAGGTTTTTTTAATGGATATCATCGATGTTGTGCATGCTCAAAAACCCTTAATTATAAACCCTGTTAAATATAATTTTTCATTCTGTGCATTATAATTTTATGCACTAATTCAACATGTTACATGACTTGTTGACAAGTTAATGTCTTACAGGTGTCAACCAGAACTTTAATATCACTGCAATCAGTTTTTCATACTGTGTACATTATAATTCGGATGCCTTAATTCACTTGTGGCCTTTTAAAATGATTGTTTTTACGGTTTTATTTTTTATATTTTTGTAGAAAATAGTATGGATTTTTAATTTCAACAAATTATTGGATTGTGTCAAACATTCAAAATAGTTAGGGCTGTCAAATCGATTAATCGTGATTAATCTCGATTAATCATATCCAAAATAAAAGTTTGTGTTTACATAAGTGTGTACTGTGTGTATAATTATTATGTATATATAAATACACGTGTGTGTGTGTGTGTGTGTGTGTGTGTGTGTAATGAAATGTTCACATTTTTCTTAAATATATGTGTGTGTGTGAGCGTGTATTTATATTTATATATATATATATATATATATATATATATATATATATATATATATATATATATATATATATATATATATATATATATATATATATATATATATATATATATATATATATATATATATATATATATATATATATATAACTAGAGGTGCATTTGCATTGGCTAGAAACATTAGTCACCAGTTTCCCTCTGTTTCTGTCATCAGATTATAGGGTCTGAACACTTCCTCTATAATTGTAACTGTTTGTTTATGGCACACCAGCCTGTATATGGCTATTTATTTATGTAGATGTTGAATCCTCTCCCAGTACTGTACGCAGCCATGACATGACACAATACATTAATTTTTAATGTGGTTTTGTTTGTCATTATACTGTAATTTGCATATGGCCAAGTCAAGTTAACAGTATTCTCTCACATACAGTACCAGGTGGGTCAGCTGTTCTCTGTAGCAGAGGCTAGTAAGAATGAGACAGGAGGTGGAGAAGGGGTGGAGGTCCTGAAAAATGAGCCCTACGAGAAAGAGGATGGAGAGAAAGGACAATACACACACAAGATCTACCGCTTGCAGAGGTAACAATCGTAATATTAATTATTCAGTGCTCTGATGTATTTTCAAGTGCCATGGTATTATGATTCTTGTGCCATCATCAAGCAGAAAAATGGGTCATAGTCTGGGATTCTCAATCTCTCTCTGTCTTATGCAGTAAAGTGCCAACTTTTGTACGGTTACTGGCTCCTTCATCTGCCCTGAATATCCACGAGAAGGCCTGGAACGCATATCCCTACTGCCGCACAGGTACCACACACAGTAACACAGTTTAACCCTGGAGCTAAATGTACACGATACATGAAGCATTATGGATCTATTAAACACAGAACTCATAGGAATGAGCAAATTCACAGTCTTTTTTCTTTTTCATGTGATCCCTACATAATCATTCATCGCTCCAGTTCTTACGGTGAGTATATGAGACATACGCGTGTAACTAAATGAAATATTTGCAATTAATTTCACTATTAATAATAGTCTTAATCAGCATTAACAATTCTTTTAACAAGTGAACCGGTTTTACTCTTATCTATACGCTACCCTTCAAAAGTTTGGCGTCTGTACGATACAGTAAAAACTAATATTGCAAAATATTATTACAATTTTAAAAATGAAATGCTGCTTAATATTTTTGTGGAAACGGTGATACACTTTTGAGGATTCTTTGATTAAATAGAACTTTCAAAAGAGCAGAATTTATTTGACGTATAATTATTTTTGTAACACTATAAAAGTCTTGATCAATTCTTACTAAATAAAGGATTCAGTTATTTTTATAAAATAAATCTTACTGACCCCACACTTTGAACAGTAGAGTGTCTGTATATCAAATCTGTTGTGTGTGTGTGTTTTTATAGAATGAGTACATGAAAGACAATTTTCTAGTCATGATTGAGACGTGGCACAAGCCTGACCTCGGTGAACAGGACAATGTGAGTAGGCAGTCGAAATTATTCAGATTAATTACACATCATCACCAAAATAAGCATGACATCGATTTTAAATGACAAGTATCTGTAAGAATCGAACCATGTCCTTTCTGTTTTTTTGAAGGTCCATAAACTTGACCCCGAACAGTGGAAGAAGGTGGAGGTAGTACACATTGACATTGCTGACAGATCTCAGGTGGACACTAAGGTAAAGAAAACTGAGTGTTTACTTTCAGTGCATGATCGAACTTTAAGACTTGCTGACAGTTTAAACGTCTTTACAGGACTACAAACCAGACGAGGATCCAGCCACATTTAAATCACAGAAGACTAATAGAGGGCCATTAGGACCTGAGTGGAAGGTCTGCATGCTTTCTTTAATTGTTTCTAGATATATAGCTCCAGGATTTTTTGTAGAGATCTGCAGTTGATCAACTTTGTTCCTGTGTGTTGCAGAAAGAACTTCCTCAGAAGACGGACTGCCCTCATATGTGTGCCTATAAACTAGTCACTGTCAAGTTCAAGTGGTTTGGCCTGCAGAATAAAGTGGAGAGTTTCATCCACAGGGTATAAATCTATAAAACACCTCATGCTGTGTTCAGTTTGACTCAACATAATGTCCATCATGGAGGTGCAGTTTAGAAAGATAAACAGTTAGTGTTTGTTCATTTTATTAGAGGGCTTGGTGTTTGTGTGTCAGCCTAGTTTGAATGGCGTGACTCATGAAACATTAATGTTTGTTTGGTTTGACTTCAGCAAGAGAAGCGTCTCTTCACCAACTTCCACAGGCAGCTCTTCTGCTGGATAGACCGGTGGATCAATCTGACCATGGAGGACATCCGTCGCATGGAGGAAGAGACACAGAAAGAACTTGATAATGTGAGTTTAACAATATATATATATATATATATATATATATATATATATATATATATATATATATATATATATATATATATATATATATATATATATATATATATATATATATATATATATATATATATATATATATATATATATATATATATATATATATATATATATATATATATTTATTATTATTATTATTTTTTTAAACACTGAACAGAGTTACAACAATCATTTATAATATTCACAGGTTTTCAAATAAGATGCAGTACAGTATTATTGTTAATTAAAACTATTTAAAAAATGTTAATTGAATAAAGCTGAAATAAAATATAAATATTAGATGAAAAACTGTTCAGTGTAACTTCTGGTAATTTGATTTTCTATTTAAAGAGAAATTAGTGTTTTTTTGGGGGGGTGGGGGTTCTCATTTTGAAAGAAAAAAAATTAAATTAAGCTTTGTATTTTCTTTTTTGTTCAAGAAGACCTGGTGGGGAGGGTTAACTAAAGGGGCATTTCAGGGCCGCCCACACACTTGAAACCAATATTATAAACCAATTTTTTTTTTTTTTACCATGAACCAAAAATGTGCTAAATTAAGTCTTGTTTTTCCGTTTCCAAAACAAAACAACTAAAATCAAACTCTTTCTAATTTCTCTTTATCGCTTTAAGTAGAAAATCTAATTACCAGAAGGTACTGTACACGGACCAAAAAGTATTTTATTTACATTTAAGATCTAAAATCTCATTTAATACTAAAACAAAAATAAATTAGGCTAAATAGAAAAGAACTAATAAAAATGACAAAAGCATGTAACAAAAGGGAAAAAATAAAAAGATAAAAGCTTATTAAAAATATGAATAGTATATAAATACTACTAAAACAACACAATGCAGTATAGATCCAGTGCTGAATGACCTTTGCCAGAGGAGAGATTTAATCTATATTAAATTTATGGATGCACGGATATTAATGTTCTGGCTGAGTTTTAAAAGTCCAGATAAATGGCGACTATTATAATTTATACTGTTTGCCTAAATAAATAAATTGAAACTCTTAAGTAGAATCATTCAGCTCAAGTTCATTTGGGCAACATTATAATGTACAGTATAAAATAACATTTAATTGTATGGTTTGGTAAAGATTACATTTAACAGTGTTATTAAATTAATGTTTTAAAGATTAACTTTAAGTGAGCGCTAGATGACAGCAAAGGTCTAAAAGTAAAATGGGAGTGGAGCATGTATAATTAAATATCCAATTTTGCCAAGTCTGAAATTGTCTTTTTTTCTTTCTTTCTTTTTTCTGCCCATAGATGCGAGAGACCGAACCAGTGAAAGGCATGTCTGCCGCAGACGAATGAGGCGCTTGTTTATTAGGACTGTGAGTAAAGCTGTGCTGATGGTTTATGTTTCAGAGTGTTTATTTACACCATGTGCAAATAGACCACCTTGTTGGCTGATGCTATTTACACTAACTCTGTCCACCGGTTGTCTGATTAAGTTGAGTTTGAATCCAAATTTTACCAAACTTATTGTCTTTTCCCATCACATATCAGTTTAATTTAAATAAAAAAAAAATTAAGAAATTCCTAATGGGTATAGAATAGTGGGTATAAAGTGTTTAAAGGGGACATAACATGCACCGTTTCAGCCAATCTCATGTTAATCTTGAGTACCTATAGAGTAGTATTGCGTCCTTCATATCTCCGAAGAGTCTTTAGTTTTATCATATTTATAAAAGCTGTACCGATTCTTTCTGAAAACAGCCGAGCTCGTACAGGCCTGCATTGAGCGGAGCTAAAGAGACACAAGCGCACACGCACGTTTGTGTTGTTTACATTATATGCACAATTAATTCCAACAATTTTTTTTAACATTTTGGCTGAGTTTAGCATGAGAATCCAACTCTTTAACAGTGTATATAAGTCAGAATGTATACACTCACCTAAAGGATTATTAGGAACACCTGTTCAATTTCTCATTAATGCAATTATCCAATCAACCAATCACATGGCAGTTGCTTCAATACCTGTAGGGGTGTGGTCCTGGTCAAGACAATCTCCTGAACTCCAAACTGAATGTCAGAATGGGAAAGAAAAGTGATTTAAGCAATTTTGAGCGTGGCATGGTTGTTGGTGCCAGACGGGCCGGTCTGAGTATTTCACAATCTGCTCAGTAACCGGGATTTTCACGCACAACCATTTCTAGGGTTTACAAAGAATGGTGTGAAAAGGGAAAAACATCCAGCATGCGGCAGTCCTGTGGGTCAAAATGCCTTGTTGATGCTAGAGGTCAGAGGAGAATGGGCCGACTGATTCAAGCGGATAGAAGAGCAACTTTGACTGAAATAATCACTTGTTACAACCGAGGTATGCAGCAAAGCATTTGTTAAGCCACAACACGCACAACCTTGAGGCGGATGGGCTACAACAGCAGAAGACCCCACCGGGTACCACTCATCTCCACTACAAATAGGAAAAAGAGGCTACAATTTGCACAAGCTCACCAAAATTGGACAGTTGAAGACTGGAAAAATGTTGCCTGGTCTGATTACTTGATTTCTGTTGAGATATTCAGATGGTAGAGTCAGAATTTGGCGTAAACAGAATGAGAACATGGATCCATCATGCCTTGTTACCACTGTGCAGGCTGCTGGTGGTGGTGGTGTAATGGTGTGGGGGATGTTTTCTTGGCACACTTTTGGCCCCTAGTGCCAATTGGGCATCGTTTAAATGCCACGGCCTACCTGAGCATTGTTTCTGACCATGTCCATCCCTTTATGACCACCATGTACCCATCCTCTGATGGCTACTTCCAGCAGGATAATGCACCATGTCACAAAGCTCGAATCATTTCAAATTGGTTTGTTGAGTTCACTGTAAAATGGCCCCCACAGTCACCAGATCTCAACCCAATAGAGCATCTTTGGGATGTGGTGGAATGGGAGCTTTGTGCCCTGGATGTGCATCCCACAAATCTCCATCAACTGCAAGATGCTATCCTATCAATATGGGCCAACATTTTTAAAGAATGCTTTCAGCACCTTGTTGTATCAATGCCACATAGAATTAAGGCAGTTCTGAACACAATATTAGTATGGTGTTCCTAATAATCCTTTAGGTGAGTATATGTTTGAGTGTGTATATATATATATATATATATATGTATATGTATATGTATATGTATATGTATATGTGAATGTGAATGTATATGTGAATGATATAGAAGCCTAATATACCTGCCACCAAAATTGAGACAATATTAAACATAGTTTCCCTGAATATGTGTGTGTATAATTGTATTTTGTATTTTCAGATGTTGCAGTTGCTGCAGTATGATGGGCTGCTCTGTCTCTTCATGCTCCACTCCAGTAGTTTCTCTCTTTTCTTAACATCTGCACACAGGAGATTCTGTCCAGAGGTGTTTCTTACACTAATTAATATCAATTTTTTTTTTTAGCCCATGTTTAGTAACTTTTATGTTGAAAGTGTCTCCATGTTTATGCTGTTTTTTTTTTTATTGCTTAAGTTGACTGACATCAGCACTTGTGTTTTAAATAACCCCTCACTATCTGTGTCACCAGCATGTTTACACATTTCTCTAGCAGACGTTTCCACCCTTGAAGTATTTGCTTCAGGTTTTGTTTTGCCTTATGCCTCATGACAAACCACCAAGAGTTTATCGTATTATAGGGCTGCAGCTGACCCATTGTTACTCATAAGCCACTTACTCAGGACTTTTTGTAGATTTGAAAGGACTGAATTCGCATAATGTGGTAATACCAGGTTTACAGTAATGGTGTAAAAATAAACTTGCTTTAGTTCAGTTGAACTTCCACCCAAGGTCTAGGGAGGTAAATATCATGTCATGTTGGATTGGAGATGTATTAGCACATGTTTTGAGAGATGCATTGTGCCTTTGTCATACGATGCTTAAGAACTGTATGTTTAAACGGTATTCAGCTGCTCTGTTCCACTTTCTCCTTAAGACTCTGTGTTTACTGGACTTGGATACGATGTAATACTTGTTTCATAATTGTCTCATGACCTGATAATGATTATTAAAAAGAATTTATATTATTATTAGCTGTAGAATGTATTTATTGGGTTTTAAGGTGTGGTGATAGTGAGAACATGTAAATATAAATGAAGGCTAAATAGAAAAAGAAACCCAAAACTAATAATAAATGACAAAAGCACATTCAAATTGGAAACTGAAAATATAAAAAATAATTCAAAATATTAAAACAATTATTTGGAGTTTATTTGTGGTCATATGTACATCTATCGTTTAATAACAACATGTATTACATCAGCTTATAGTACCTATTTTCTTATTTCAGGATGGTTTCCTTTGATCCCATTAGCTGCTATTTAATGAACTATTTAACATTCTTTTGTTATTTACAAAGTGATCAGGTAACAAGCACAGTGACAGTACTATTGCTTTAAAATACACTAACTGCTTTATATAATGCACAAACTTAACAGTCTAAACAACGAGTCATCAGCGTAGTAGAGCAAATGGACTCCACCAGTGATGTCGATTTACAATCTACAAATAATTTTAATGCAATTGACAGTTTGTGCTACACTCTCTTAGCTGCAGTACAAAATAAACATGAATTAACATAAGAGGGTATGTTGAAAGATCCAGTAGAGCTTACTGAAATGTATTATATTTCATGTAATCGCTCAATCAGTGTTTTAACCGCAGTTTGTAACAATGTGTCAAGTAACATTTACCTCAGAAAAGCCATTCATTGTCCATAAACTGTAAAGTTGGCAAGATAGAGAATGTACTCTAGAGAGGAGCATTTTGCAAAAAAACAACAACACTATATTATTCGTGATAGATTTTGTGTTGATCTCAGCATAGAGTAAAAATGGACATAGGTATTTGTTGTTCTCTATGAGGCTGCAGTCCAACATATGGTTTTCAGTATGGAAGCACCCCACCTATGGCAACAGGTTCTGCTGGGATTGGATGGAGAAAAGGTCCTGGTTTTTCTGTTAAACGTATGAAGAAGTCTTGCAGGGCCTCTAGGTCAAATGGATAGCTGACCAGATGGCAACCATATTAGCCTTGTTTATGTAAAGATCTCACATTCCTTTACCATGAGCTAGATGATGTATTCTCTCTGTGGTTGGTTAAAACTTTTTACCCCTTTACATCCCATGTATATATTCTGCATCACTGGCCTTAATAAAGGAGACTCTTTGAGATTCTATGAGATTCTTTGAGATACTCTCCCTCAGCGCTGAGACTTGTTTATTCAACTGCCAATTCAGGATTGGGATGAGGCATTATACAAAGGACTAAGAACCTTTCAATCTGTTGGCTCGTTCGGGATTTCTCCAGATAGGTAGGAATTAAAATGCTTAAATGCATCTTACTGTCTGTTGAGAAATTTATACTTGTATTTGCGTGCCGAACTTTTTTCATATTTGTTAAAAGTGGATATCCTCGTATTTTTGTGATAAATGCGGGAAGAGTGAAGAGGGACTGATCACCCTTTCATTTTTTGGTGTTATCCTCACAGATTATTATTTGTGGGAAGGGAATAGATGAGTTTGAGTTAAAAAAAAAAAAATATTTTTTCTCATAAGCCTATTTCAGTGGTATCCTCAGTTCTCTTTGGCGGTTGAATAAATAATAATAATTTTAATTGGCAATTCTCTAAAAATTTTAAAACTTGCATGAAAGCAGATATCTTTGTTGGCTGTTTCAAATGGGTGACACAATTAGTCGACCATTAATGGGAGAAACTCCCAGGGATTTTATGAATCGCAATAATAAAGTGTTGTACACAGAGCCATATCTATCTAATCTCGCGGGATGGTCAGAAGGAAAAATACAATTAGATCCGTTTCCCCGCGATGGTTCTTTCAAAGAGGAAAAAATGCGCGCTGCAAAATATATGATTTTTAATCATTGGGGTGATCCAGAATGGTCAAGCTATATGAAAGACGCATACAAAGTCTGGAAGAATAAATAAATACATAAATAATAATAATAATAATAAATAAATTAAAAAAAAATGAAAACCTATTGGGACAAGGGTCCAGATTTGACAAAACAAGATAGCTCTAGCTCTCTGACTGAGCTGAAAGGTGAATGCTCTAGCTCTCTACCAGAGCTGAAATCTGATATCTCTCTTCCTCTCGCTTTATTCTGACTAAAACACTGCCTGCTGATATCACGGAGGAAGAAATGATTGAAGGAATTCATTACTTAAATCCTGTATACGATACACCGCCCGTTCGTCGTGTTGAGACTCAGAAAACTCCTTCGAAAACCCTTGATTTTTCTAAACACTCAATATTTGTTGATTCCGATGACGAGGAGGATGACGAGTGGGTATGGGCCAGCTCAGGTAAGCTCAAAGAGTTTTTTAAGCAATTGACTGCCTTTTTGCTAAAAGTTTCTTCTGGTAAACAAGACATATCACATGCAGCAAACACTAAACAGAAAACTGGTGAAAGCCCTGTTGCATTTTTTAACAGATTTAAACATGCTTGGGTTGATGAATCTGCGATTCCAATTGAGCAAAATTGTCCGTTGTTCTTGAATACGTTCCTAAATAACATGAATAAGGACACGGCACAGTTAATTTGCATAACTACTCCAAATATCACCACAATTTCTGTTGATGAATTGGGACGCTTGCGTGAGCTTTCCTCTGCGGAGCTTTGATGCCTCCATGGGGAAAACTCCAGCAATGCTACAAATTAACTCTGCAATAAATCCACGCTCATCTGTAAATGTGAGATGTTGCTTTTATTGTGGAAAACCTGGACATTTGAACGAGACTGTAGGAAGAAAACATGGGATTTAAGGAAGAGGTCAGAAAAGCAGATGACAAGAAACTTTGGTGGCTCTCAGCGAAAGCCCCCAATTGTGCTCTCTCCTGCTCAAACTGGGAGACACAATCCTGCCTATCCCACATCATGGCCACAATGACTGAGCTCCAGTTCAGATAAGCCCTCTTTTGATAATTTTTCATTGATTTCTTTGAATTATCCGAATGTGTCAACTGTTTTGCCATTTATTGAATTAAATGTTGACCATAAACATTATGTTTTTCTAATTGATAGTGGTGCCACCATCTCATCAGTATCTTCTCTTGTTTATGAAGGCCCGATTACAGGAAGGCATGTGAATTCTGGGAATCAACGGTGTTCCTATAAAATGTGAAATGACGCCAAGCTTGATTTACTTCTAATGATATCCCTTCATTGTTTAAAATGAATGCTTTTGCAATATTACCCGATTCTCCATTCTGCCTTTTGGGTAGAGATTTGATGCATAAATTGGGTATTCAAATTCACTATGACGCTGATTCTCTGCAAATTATGTTTCCTGCAGCCTACTCTCTCACTGTTGATACAGGAAGTGTGCTCCTTGAGGACGAGACTGCAACTGAGCTCAAACAGGAAATTGAAGGCGTCAACCCCAAGTTGTGGGCGGCCCATAAGGATGATGCAGGATTCATCGAAGTACAGCCCTATGTCGCTAAGCTAATAACAGACAAGCCTGTTTATCAAAAACAATACCCCCTCACAAAAGAGAAGGTGGATGGTATTATCCCTGTTATTGATAAGTTACTGGCTCAAGGCATTCTGGTGCACACTCATTCACCTTATAATACACCAATTAATCCAAGTAAGAAAGCAATTGGTTCTTGGCGTTTAACTCAAGATTTGAGAAAAGTTAATGAGTTAGTGACTCCTTTGTCTCCAGTTGTACCTGATGTGCAAACTGTAATTAATTCTATACCTTTTGAACATTCATTTTATACTGTTGTAGATATTTCTAGTGCCTTCTTCAGCATTCCTGTTGATCGCCGGACTCAGCCATTGTTTGCTTTTACCCTAGAAAAATCACAGCTAACATGGACACGACTTCCACAAGGGTTCAGGGATTCTCCGGCTGTTTTCTGCTGTAGTGCACGCAACGCTGAAAGATGCCAAGCTTCCTCCAAACACCTGTCTGCTTCAATATGCAGATGACATCCTCATCACAGGTCCATCTGAGGACATGTGTGCTGCTGCCTCTAGAATTGTCTGTAACATTTTGGCAGAGGCTGGTTTCAAGGCATCCAGAGAGAAACTGCAATGGGTTCAGAGGAGGGTTGAATACCTTGGACATGAACTGTCACAGGGCAAGGTGCAATTGTCTGCTGACAGAGTGAAAGCTATTGCTACCTTCAAACACCCAACAACAAGGAACTAAATGCAAAGCTTCCTGGGACTAATTAACTACTGCACGTCATG
The DNA here is from genome assembly GCA_023029165.1 of Gobiocypris rarus. NCBI lineage: Eukaryota > Metazoa > Chordata > Actinopteri > Cypriniformes > Gobionidae > Gobiocypris > Gobiocypris rarus. Next base: position 29,653,562 of record CM040911.1, on the reverse strand, counting down.
AATGCCCAGCTGTTCTAATCAGGACAAAATCCTGTGCAATGCTGGGGGACACAGAGGAAATTACATGGACAGCGGAGATGGACAAAGCATTCAGACATTTGAAATCCTCCCTCACAAGACCTCCTGCACTCGGCCTCCCGAGTTACATACAAGACTTTCACCTGTACGTGCATGAAGGCGGAGACACAGCCGCGGGAATCCTGGCGCAGAACCACAGAGGTAATTTTCGTCCAATTGCGTATCTGTCTAAAACTCTTGATTCCGTAGCAAGGGGACTTCCTGCTTGTTTGCATGCAGTGTCTGCCACAGCGATCATGGTACAGGATGCTGAACGAATTTTGTTATCACATAAATTGATAGTGCACACGTCACTTCAGGTAGGAGTCATTATGAGCAATATTTCTACTCAACATATGACTGCTCAACGCCGTTCTGGCTATGAGGCTATATTGTTAGCTACTGCTAATTTGATTCTGAAACCAACTTCTGTTATTCATGGCCCTACTGTACATTTGCACAGGTTGCTGACGCAAGGTGAATTTGAGAGTGACGACCACGATTGCCTGACCAGAATCCAAATTTCGACTGCCTGCAGGCCAGATGTTTCTACATCTGTCCTGGAGGAGGGACAGGACTGGTGCATTGATGGATCCTGTTTCAAGCTGAATGATAACAAATATTTGTGTGGATATGCCATTGTTGAATTACCTGATCGTGTAATTGAGGCATACTCTTTGCCATATAGGTCAGCACAAGTTGCAGAATTAATTGCTTTGACGAGAGCTTGTCAATTGGCAAAAGATCAGTGTGTCAATATATACACTGACTCCAAATATGCATATATCATAGTCCATGATTTTGCTAAATTATGGGAAGAGAGAAATTTTAAAACCTCAGATGGAAAGCCAATTGCTCACCATAGCATTGTAGCTGAGCTCATTAACGCAGCTCAGCAACCATCAAAACTCGCTGTTATTAAAATAGCAGGACCTGTGTCAGGAGAAACAGATGAAGCCAAATGAAACAGATTTGCAGATGAAATAGCAAAATGGGCTGCGAATAAAGTGATATTAAGTCCTCATGTAAGTGAAAGGGGCACCGATGTGCCTATGATGAATTCATCATTGACTACTGATTTGGACATTAGAATATTACAAGCTAACCCTACGCAAAATGATTTGACTCATTGGTTAGACAATGAGGTAAAACCAGATCAAGCTGGAATTTTACGAGATAAACAAGGTAGACTCGCACTACCTGAATCGTTATGCTATGTAGACATTATCATGGTGTATCACATGTGGCAAAAAGGAAGGTGATACAAATGCTGAATCAATCTTACTGCATAGCAAATGTTCGACGAAATACTCTTTTGATTTTGGATGCTTGCCTGGTGTGTGCTCAAACCAACAAGCACAAGGCAATTAAACCTGACTCTTTACCACACCCTGAGCTACCATTCCAACACTTGCAAATTGATTTTACAAACATGCCTCGGAAATAAGAAATATTTGCTTGTGATTGTTGACAGATTTTCTAAATGGCCGGAAGCTTTTCCATGTGGAAGAGAAAATGCACAGACGGAAGTTAAAGCTCTAGCTAAAGACATCGCAGCGCTTTGGCATACAATCGGTTATAGATAGTGATAATGGAACTCCGTCTTTCTAAAGTCACACAATTGTTAGCCAAAGAGCTTAATATTACCTGGAAATTTCACATACCATATAATCCGAGATCAAGTGGACAAGTTGAAAATCTTAATCGGATTATCAAAGATCGTCTTAATAAAGCATGTCTTGATACAGGCAGAAATTGGGTTGATTTGCTACCTGCCGTATTGACAGAAATAAGAATGTCACCATCAGCAACAACAAAGATGTCTCCATTTGAAATCTTAATGGGTAGACCTTTCCCGACCCCATGGGTCAAAGGTCGCGCTGGCGATTTTTCCACAGGTGACACGGAGGTGATCATTACGGATTATGTGGATCCCCTAGTCAAAACTTTGAATAGCATCAATGCTAATGTGTCTCTCTCTCTCCCTTTACCTGCAGAAAAGCCTACTCATCCTTTCGTTCCAGGACAGCAGGTGCTGATAAAGTGTCTGAAGCCCACAAAACTAGGAGAACCGGTATCTGGGGCCCGCCACGGTGATTGCTGTGACGAGAACAGGAGTTGACGGACTTCCAGCCACAGTGGATCCATGTCAGTCGACTGAAAACAGATCCATCCCAGGGAATGTTCTGATCGACGCGAGGTGGAAACCAGTGTGCCAAGGAAAGATTTGACGGAAGGAGAACCAAGGCGTTCAAAAGGAAAAGAAGAAAGAAAGTGCTAGATATATAGAACCAGCAATTATCATTGGAGCTCTCCAGCCATGATTGCTAAAGTTATATTTTATCTGGTGGTGATGGTGAATGTACTTATTATTATACAAGCTGCTGTTAGCACTGGTAATGAAACTTGGGAAACATCATGACGATGAACCACATGCATTGACAAATAGAATTTTAAAGTGAATGAAGAAGAATTCAGGAAATGTTTGCTGAAATGCTAACGAAGGTAAAGAAAGTGATTGTATGTGTATGTAAGTAATGCTGAGATCTGGGTGTGGCAATTTTATTGCCAAAAGGGGCAATTGATAGATTTTGTGTTGATCTCAGCATAGAGTAAAAAATGGACATAGGTATTTGTTGTTCTCTATGAGGCTGCAGTCCAACATATGGTTTTCAGTATGGAAGCACCCCACCTATGGCAACAGGTTCTGCTGGGATTGGATGGAGAAAAGGTCCTGGTTTTTCTGTTAAACGTATGAAGAAGTCTTGCAGGGCCTCTAGGTCAAATGGATAGCTGACCAGATGGCAACCATATTAGCCTTGTTTATGTAAAGATCTCACATTCCTTTACCATGAGCTAGATGATGTATTCTCTCTGTGGTTGGTTAAAACTTTTTAACCCCCTTTACATCCCATGTATATATTCTGCATCACTGGCCTTAATAAAAGGAGACTCTTTGAGATTCTATGAGATTCTTTGAGATACTCTCCCTCAGCGCTGAGACTTGTTTATTCAACTGCCAATTCAGGATTGGGATGAGGCATTATACAAAGGACTAAGAACCTTTCAATTCGCTTCTGGCAACAAGTTTTGCGAGAATTTCAAACTTAACTTTCCTCGCTAGGCTTGCTTGCTTTGAAAAGAATTCATCCACTCTTTCCCGTCGTTCTGCAGCCAATGAAGCGGCTGAGGCCCTTCATGAATCTGGATGTCAAGCTTGAGAGAGCGAGCAGGCCGATTTCTCCCTCTCTTGCTCTCTCTCTCTCCCTCTCTCTGTCTTGTCCGAGCGTTTGTAGTGCATTGATTCTCCTGCGGAATTTCTTCATGATAATAATTTGTTACATTTATAGAGCACTTTTCTAGGCACTCAACGCACTTTACATATAGAAGAGGGGAATCTCCTCAACCACCACAAATGTGCAGCTTCCACCTGGATGATGCGATGGCAGCCATATTGCGCCAGAATGCCCACGAGTCCAGAGGGAAGCAATGCCTTTTCTTTTGGAATGTAGGATATTTATCCAGGCGGCCTACATTGAGCTTGTGGATGTTAACTCGTGCTACTGAGAGGTTTAACAGCGAGTGAGTGGCCTGACAAGGCTCACGATTCCACTTGGCTGACTAGTGTGGCAGCCTCTGACTTCACCAACCTGGTTGGATCTGTTGAGCATGGCTATACTAGCATTCCAGCGGTTGAGGACATGATGTCTGCTCTTTTGCCTTCTTCCACTCCTTCTTGGAAGTCCCCCCTCTGCTCCCTTCTAAGCCCTGTAGGACCACTTCCGCCCTCGTGGACAAATCCTACATGGCAGCTGGCCAGGCAGGTATGGAGCTTCATGGGTTTGGTGGCTGTTGAACGCCATCTTTGGTTGAATTTCACCAAGATCCATGAAAATGAGAAATTATTCCTACTGAACACCCCTATCTCCCAGTCAGGTTTATTTGGAGAAGCGGTCAGCTCAGTGGTCGATAAATTCTGTACTGCTAAGATGCAATCTGCTGCCCTTAAGCAGTTCATGCCTTAGAGGGCTTGTGAACCTCCCACTCATGCCCAGGGACCGCCTCGCACTCAGAAAAGAGCTTCGTGGGAGCATTCCTGATCTTCAGGTCCGGTAAAGGAGAGCTTCCCCCATCTCAGAAGGGTGGGACAGACCTCTGAAGCATATCTGTTCCCCCTTGAGATGCTCTTCGGATCGAAATCAGTTATACCTGTGCCATGCTTCAGGATACAGAATTAGGTTACTAACACCATCTTCCTGTATTGAAGGATGGAGATGCTTTTGGATTTTCCCCCTCAATACCTCTTTTTGCTCAAGCTCTTTCACCCGAGACAGGAGACACATCTGGCTTTCTCCTCGCATTGGATGCTCCAGCCTCTATGCTTGACCCTAGAATGAGAGAAACCTCCTCAGTAGCCCTTATGGGTCAAATTTTCGCTGTCAGAGGACACCTTAGGCCCTCCTCCAGCAACTTTAGCTCTGTGCCTCATTGGCAGCCACATATCCTTCCAGAGCCCACTCCTATGCAACCCTTGTCTTACCACCTGACAGTGTGAAGGCTTCTGCCAGGTGTGTCGGCTGGGTTCTCCACACAATCCAATTCCGATACACTCTCCAGTGCTGCAGCAATCCTCCTTGCTTCGATGGGTTCATCCCACTGTCACGAACAGTGTCCTAGAAGCTTCTGTTCTACAGCAGGTGGCCCCTGCTCGAGTTTCCAGTCTCTGTGCGTGCTTGGCTCATTTCAGGCTCAACCATCATGTCGAGGTGGGCTTATGTCGCAGACTTCTGGGGCTCATGGCTGCAGCCTCTCCTGCTGCCTTTGGGTCTGCTTCATATGAGGCAATTCCTGTGGTGAATGAAGCTCAGGGGCATTCGCCCTTCTTGGTCAACCTTCCGCCTTCTGAGTGTCATGCATTTGCTTTTTCGTGCTCTCTAGACAAAATGTGCAAAATTTGACTGTGGTTCTCCCTGACTCATCCAGTGCCTCTGGGGATAGATGACTTTGCTCATCGATGGATGGATTTGAGACTAAGCAATCCTTGGAGTCCTTTTCAGAGTGAGGGATGGTTTGAGGGTTTAAGCTGCAGCTATAGCTGCCCACTGGGAGTCAGACGAGGTCCCCCTAGGTATGCACCATCTGGTCTCTTGTTTTATCCATGGAGTTAAGACGCTTGAGGCCTGCTCGTCCTGTTAGTGTTCCCATATGGGATTTATCAAGTGTTTTGAAAGGGTTATTGGAGCCTCCTTTCGAACCTTTGGAGTCAGCTCCTGACCGGATTCTGACTCTCAAGGTAGCGCTTTTGTTAGCATTGGCCCCTCTCAAGCATGTGGGGATCTGCTGGCTCTTTCTGTGAGTGAGCCTTGCATGGAGTTTTCTCCAGGTCTTGTGAAGGTGTTTCTCGACCCAGGCCTGGTCATGTCCCAGGTTTTGTCCATGTCATTTCGCTCTCAAGTAGTTGTGCTTCATTCTTTCTGTCCACCTCCTTTTCCTTTGTGGAGGAGGATAGACTTAATTTGCTTTGCCCTGTGGCATATGTGGACTGCTCTAGCCAGTGGCGTGAGTCGTCTCAGTTGTTTTGTATGCTTTTGGGGGCGGCTGCAGAGGGCTTCACCACATCTAAGCACAGGATCTCTCATTTGCTCAGAGATACAATTTCTTTGGCTTATGAGGCGTGGAAGCTCCCTTCAACTCTGGGCATTGAGCTGACTCTACTATGAGTATCCATCTTCTGCATCTCCCCAGGCTCTTTTTAGAGAAGTTTCTTTTGAGGATATTTGTGTGGTGGCAGGTTGATCCTCTCCCGACACTTTTATCAAATTTTATCTCCTAGATTTGGATGTGTTCCATGGTTCTTTCAACATTAGCTGGTCGCTTTGGTCCTGGTTGAGTTTGGTCTGGCTCGGAAAAAAAAGAGGGAAGAGAATACTTGGGCCAGATCTGGCAGCGCTTAGCTTGGCGTGTGTGTGTGGTATATTGTTCCCATTGCATCATTGCTACACAGCTTTAAATGAAACTATTAAAGAGAACGCCTCAGGTTCCCTGTGTAAACCCATGTTCACTGAATAGGGAACGAGATTCTGAGTTCACTGGCAAGCTCCTCTCTCTGCCGAAGGGTCTGCTTCTTCAGTGGAAAAGATGAGGAGCAGATGGCACGATCACTGTATGAGAGTGGGAGGGACAATCAGCACCAATCCTAAAGGCGTTCCCATTGGGTCATCGCTACACAGAATCTTTTTCCTTATTCAGAGAACATGGCTTAAATCTAGTTCTTTTTCTGTATTTTTTGCCTTTCATTTCTGTTCAAACAAAGTTGGATATTGTTAGTTATGCTAAATTCCCTGTGCTGTTACTCATTTCTAAGATACTTTGCATAAAAGCATCTGCTAAACAAATAATGTAAATCATATTTTTTTGTCCAAAGGAAACACCCTGTGAAATTCAATGCATAATACACGTGTTTTCTGACCTCCAATAATCCCACAATTAAAATGCCAAAAATATAAAGAACAAATCAGACAATTAACTTTTTCTTTTATTTATTACAAATGTACAGCTTATGAGTCTTTATTACGATTTAAATGGTTTTGCTTAGTCTTTTTATTTAATTTCTTTAATCTTACAGGTAGCCTCTGCTAAACAAATATTTCCCATCAGATAATCTCTCATGTAAGAAAGAGTGATAACGAACAGTCATAACAAGTACAGTGCAACTAGTATGACAGATCACAGAAGAGAGTGTGCATTAGTCTTTAAAAATAATTTCACCGGTGCATTATGTGAGCCATGTATGCATCTGCAGCAGGATGCCTGGGAAAACGTCTACCTACTACTTTGAAAGGAATCAGATTCAGAGTTGGACATAGTGTGTGTGCAATGACTCCCTTTCCCATATACCTCTCTGAATTTAGTGCTTTTTAAATAATGTCCCAAGCTCTTTCTCCCAAATCATCATCACAGTAATCCATCACCCAGTGACCATCCTGACATGTTTAGTTGAAAACGAAAAATCTGGAAAAGAAATATATATATACTTGTTTATGCATACACGGTGTCTACTCACCATGCGCTTCTAGTGTGGAAGAGTTACTCGAGTACTGATTAAAGTCAGTCTAGCAGATGTGCAAAGGCAATGATAAGAGATTTTCAGACATTCTTTTTGACACATTTTCAGGGGACACTAACATTATCCCATTCCCCAAGTTTAAGAAACAAGGCAAAAACAAAAAAAGTGGCTTAACTTAAAAGGCTGTTGGGTAAAACAAATATGGAAAACAAAAGGAAGTTTAAGGCCCGTAGCATGACATCTAAAATGCAAAGTAACTATACAAAAAATACTTGTTCACGCTCGCACACAAATGTGGCATCAAGCCACGGGTGGAGAAACGTTCATCTACGTGTGCGTTCGTACTGGAAGCTCCAGTTAAATTCCTCTCCCATGAACATCGATATAGCGAGGGGCTCATTCCCCCCACAATTCTCCACCAAAAGTGACCGCGATCACACTGACTGATGCCACAGAATGTGACTACTCTGGTCCTGATGCAGCAGATGGACATCACATGGTTTTCCTGTGACTGTATCTGAAATGTTAGTGATGAGAACATTGATAGTGGTCATCTTCAACCATCAACATTCACATGCTTGTAGCTTATAGAACATAAGGGTCTTCTTACATTAATAAACATTAACTACACATATGCTTGATTTAAAAAAATCATGAAATATAAAGAACTGCATGAAATCAAAATCAAATATTCTCAAATGGAAAACAAAAAAAACCCACCACACAAAAAAAACAGCCTGGTCCTGAAGTGAAGAGTCATCTTTACTCCGCTCAACTGATGAAGAAGGCCATTCGATTAAGTCAATAATTTGCTTAAAAAGAAGACTTGTCTTGTCCTAAACTAATAAGCTGAAGACGATGTGATTGTGCTAACAAATTTGCATTGTTCTGATACCAAAACCCATTAACGTTGGGATTGAGATGAGATGAGAGGAGCCGGGAAGAGATCCGGCGAGCCTTTTCTGTACATCAACCCCAACCACTGTCTTTGTGCTTGAAGACAACAACAAAAAAAGAGGATCCGCAACTGTAGTCATCACTCCCCTCTGCTCCTTTGGCTAGTGTTCAACGCACTTTGACAACAAATAAAGAATGTAGTATACATTGTAAAACACTGTGTGAGTGAACCAGTGCTTCTACCACTGGAGGACGGGAGTGTTCTGGTTAGTTTACACAGGTTACTGTCCACCCCTGTTAATGTTCGCAAAGCTCTGTGTGATTTCAACTTGACAAACCAAAACAAAAATCAAAACAGACATCAATAATTGTAACAATAATGCAAAACATAAGTCATAGTCATTAAAATAACTCCAGTGTGTTGTTGTTTAAAGTCAGTACATATGTCCCCAAGAGAAACAGGCCAATGGAGCGGCACTTAAAAACACCAAATGAATCAAATGAGAGAGAAGAAAAACTGAACATTTAGGAGGAACATTTCAGGTTCTCTGATGGTTAGGAGTGCTTGAGTATTTCACCAAGAGAACCAAACAGTAGCCCACCATCAGCACTGAATTGAGGGTCTGCATGTGTAGTGTTGTGTAGACAAGAGAACTTCCTCCTGAAAAAACAGAACTCAAAGAAGAAAAGGAGTGTAAGGAAAACCAGGCCGCTCCATTCGGCTTCTCCCAAACATTCCACATCTCTGCGTCCGGGTGGCCAAAGCTGGATTGATCACCTATGCATTAGACTTTTCTTTTCCCATCTTCGTTCCCTCACATCATTTTTCTATCTACCTGACCAACGATTCCCAGCCGTCAGTTTTTACTTAGTGTCTTCCTCCTCTCCCGTTTCTCAGTCTTTGCCCCTGCCCGCTGAACCCCAGCGTGCCCAGTGGGTCACTGTTTTTTCTCGCGGGTAGTGATGGTGACCAGCTGCTTGGCAGCTTTGGCGATGTCGTAGGCGCACTGGATGACCTGCTGGGTGAGCAGCTGGTAGTCCACTGTGCTGGCAGACGAGTCGGAGGGCGCCGCTTTACGACACTCTACCTGCAGGCGGGACGCACTGGCCGCCAGGAGCTTCAAGGAAGAACGTACTGCATCCAGCGCTGGTCTCTGAGAGAAGCAGACAGAACAGATTCAGTGCTTCTGGCTCGATATCATGAGGCATAGTATCATCATAAGACGCATTCATTTACCTTGGGAAACAGCGAGGCCATTTCGGTCACAGCTAAGTGAATTTTCTCTGAGCATGGCACAAAACTGCAACAAAAGACAGATATTAAAATGGGTTTCTGCAGCGAAACGACACTGCAATCAGCCATGAGGGATAACAGTTAGGGGTGTGTGATATATTTCGTCTGCAATATCGTAATTGTTGTTTTAACGATGTACGATATGACATTATGGAGTATATCTCTCACACACACCCAGAGTGCATGCATGTAGAAGTGCATTTAGAGTGCACGCTTTCACTGCGTGGTAGTCTATAGTTAATAAATATCACACGACGAGTGCAACTTTTCACTAGGTATCAGCATAATAACAATGGGATATTGACTAAACAAGTTAATATTAAGTGACTTACATTTTAGACACTATATTGCCTGTTTTTGTTCTATTTGGCCAATGAAAATACTTCAAAACAAAGCCACAGGACTATCATTGCATCTCTGAGAGGCACGCTGTGTTTCCTTACTGAATGAATCAGCATTTTGAACGAATCAGTTGAATCAATGATTCAATGACTAAAATAGATTAAGAAAGTCAAATGCTTCGTTCCTGAATGAATCACCCGTTTGAATGAATCAGTTGAATCTCAATGACTCACTCAATTACAGTGACTTGCTTGATTTCAATTTTAAAGTATTGTTTTAAATAATTTCAAATATCAATATTCAACGTTTTATGTATTAAACATCTAAACATTATTTATACATAACTGCAGGTTAAATGCATATGTCACCTCTGAGCTGAATTTAATGCCACTTGAGATGCAGTTTTTGTGTTTCCTCTCCATTGCAAAGATGAATTTTGTTGATACTTTTTTAATTGAATAGTCCTATTGTGTTATAAAAAGGTATAAAAAGGTAAAAATGCCCATAAAAGATTAAAGGTCCTGTTCTTTAGTTAGTGTGTAGTGTTGCTGTTAGAGCATAAATAATACCTGTAAAATTATAAAGCTCAAAGTTCAATGTCAAGCAAGATATTTTATTTAACAGAAGTTCCCTTTCAAAGCCTACAGCGAACGGCCGGTTTGAACTACATCCCTGTACTTCCGGCTTTAATGACGTCACTAGAACAGTATGTTGACTAACCCTCCGCCCACAGGAATACGCAAAAAAAGGTGCGTGGTCTTGTTGCTCTCCCACGTGGAGAAGAGTAAGTGTTGCGTTTTTAGAGTGTTTTTGTAGTCATGTCTACAGTAACATTGAGCGCATGCATCTCCCTGTTATGGTAAGAGGCCTGACCTTTCTGGGCAACGTGCGCTAAGCTGCTGTCGAATCACAACACGGGAGCCGCTGGCACAATCAGAACTCGTTACATATTTCTGAAGGAGGGACTTCATTAAACAACGAAATCATCAGGCCGTTTTTTCATCAGGGAAATTTTTTTACACGCGAAACATGAACACATGTTATATTGCACACTGTAAACACAATCAAAGCTTCAAAAACACATGAAAAACCGGAGCTTTCAAATTAATTTACATTTTTCGGAAAAGATGATTTCTGTCACTGCTGTGAACTGACCACCAGACAGAATATGAAGAATATGGTAACACTTTACAATAATTGTATTAGTATGGTTGTATTAGTTAACATTAGTTAATGCATTAGTTAACATGAACTAACCATGAACAACACCTCTGTTCAGCAGTAGTTTATCTTTGTTAACGTTAGTTAATATGACTCCGGCTGTTCATGGTTTGTTCATGTTAGTTCACAGTGCATTAACTAATGTTATAAAGATTTTAATAATGCATTAGTAAATGGTAAAATTAATATTAATAAAGATAAATAAATGCTTTTTAAGTGCAGTTCATTATTAGTTCATGTTAACTAATAATGTTAATTAATGAACCTTATTGTAAAGTGCTACCAAGAATATCATAATAGTCCAAAACCTGCCAAGGTTGTCTAATTATCGTTATCCAGAAAATCCCAGAAAATATCAAAAATGAGATATAATTTTTTTGTCAATATCACACACCCCTAGTAACCCCTTTGTCTGTTCCAGTGGGACGTACTGAATTATGGAAAAAGGCATTTCAGTTTGCTGCTCCCTCTGCTTGGAATAACTTTCAATTGACATTGAAACTTAGGGAGCTGGTTTCATTGACTAGTTTCTTTGACTAGTAGTCTTTTTTAACTTGTTGGTGTGTAAATATGTTTGGATGGATGGATGTTATCTGCTAAACCCACGTGAGATGTGTTGCTGTCACTCTTGGCCAGGACGCTCTTGTAAAAGAGATCTCAATGTGCTTTTTTTCCTGGTCAAATAAAGGTTATAATAACAGTCCATCCTACCTGTCGTGTTTGAACTCCTGTGCAGCTCTCAGGAGCTCCTGGATGTTCTTGGTGACCTGCTCAGTTTTAAGGATGACGTCCTCTGTGCAGGGCAGCGTGGGGTCAGGGTCACCGTCTGTGTCTTCCGCATCCCCCCTGCTGTCCTCCTCACTGCTGCGACCCACACTACAACACCACATAAAAAAACAGCAACATATGAACACATGCACGCAATAAAAACACTCACATTTCCATACAAAAGGCATGACATTTTTTACATTTATAAGTTATAAGTAGCTTAGTAATAAGTTATTATAATAACTAATAAAAAAATATGATTACTATTTTACTGTAAATATGTTTAATAATAATAAATTACTATTGTACAATTTGTAATATTATTTTTACTTCCAAAAATAATATATATTATAATAACGGTTAATACTTATAATCTAACAATTTATTAAATAAATAAATTATCTATAATCTAACATTATAATATTATTACTAATATATTACTTTTGTAATATTACTATTGTACTTCCAAAACTAGCAAAATAATAATAGTTATTATAATAACTAACTTCATTATAATTAGTAATAATAACATAATATATTGCATATGCATATTATATAGTTTCTTATTTTTTAAAGAATATTATAAATATAGACAAACATATATAACTCCTATGATGTAAAAAAGTAACATTAAAATAGAAAAATCAATTAAATGTATTATATAAAATTTAAATTTATTACAATTAATATATACATTTAAGAATTAATATAATAATGGTAATAAAAACTTAATATATGAATATAATTTAAACAATTATAAATATATTAAAAGTACAACAGTAATACTAAAAAAAGAAATATATTTCTTTATTTCTTCATGTGTTAAGAAATGTTCACACTAAGAACGATAACTATAACAATAACTATATTAGTGTCCACACCAGCGGATGATATCATTCTGTTTATTCTAAGCGTGCTACAGTCTTCTTGTCTGTCACTTTAAATGCTCAAGCTCTTTAAAGCAGGATGGATTCTGATTGGCTGTCAGTGTTTTTATTGTTCATCAGCTGAAATGTTTTTCTTAAAGTGATTCCAACGATATCGACACAGTTGTGGCGTGAACTCGTCTATTCTTTAATATTGAGAATTTTTTTTAAACTATATCTTATCGTTATGGTTATCGTCCTTGGTGTGAACGGGCCTTTAGAGCTTTCAGTGTGACAGTTTTTGCAAATGAAATGCAATTAACCTCTGTCCACAAAAAATTGTGAAATGATGCTAATGTAAAAGACAGAATCTGCTCTGCTTTGTTTGCAATGGTGGCTTGCACTCACCCAAGGGAGACGTCGTATGTTTGAGAGTTGTCATAGTCACTATCGGTACCACTCCCGTATTTCTCTCCTGCTCTTGGAAGCTGGACAGGACAAACATATGCAGAGGTCTGTCACACATCACAGTCTGCAACTTGCAAGTCAGGGCAGATATGAATGGAAACTGGCACTCACATTATATCGTCCGTCAGTGGAGGCTGACAGGTGCGCTCCTCCGTAGGGGGTGGGACCCGCAGGGGCGCCCTTTCGCACCTGGACACAAGCAGAACGAGATTAAGAGGAGAAAAGCTGACAGACAGTCAGCAGGCAGAGGATGGAAAGAAAAGAAGAAGTCATCTCTGCACAGGACTGTTAGAAGCAGCAAAAACGCTGTTATACTAATGACTGTCATTCTGTTAGATAGAAGTAACTTAGAGGTTTTAGATATTGCAGTCGCAGAACAGCAAGCTCCTACATTAAGCTCAAAAGCCAAACTGAATTAAGTGCAATAACTCATCCTTTTCTCGGAACTAATTAAAATACTAAAAATAGACACTAGCACATTACATTACTTGCAAAACAGTGCAGTTAATAAAACAGGCACAAAGTTGCATCCTAAATAACCATGACTAATAAAAAAATAAGACTACTACACACTGTCAGCTATAGCCCAAAAATTGAATATTTGCATAATTTCAAAAGCAATTAAAGCAAATAAAAACAAGGCACTCGAAAGACTAAAATACATCCTACAAATCTATGAATATCCAAAAACAAAGGATGATTTCCCGTTTCAGTGCTATCAGGAGCAGCACGCTGATTCAGTGCACACTACAAGAAATCACTTCCTTTACTGTTTGATATGTGCCATGCAGCTCAACTCATTTTAGTGTCACTAATCAGGTGAGCAATAAATCAATTTTCTAAACATACCAGACATGTCACATTGCACAAGAAAAGCATATATTTGCATATCAACCATTTTAAGAAAGACACAATGCAATTCAAGCCAGTTCTACCGTCCTATGCTACATAATGGTGTCTTAAAATGTATTGAGCTGCCTTCCTAAGCAGCATTTTTGATCATCACAGGCAAACCTGGTATTAACATTCATGTTGGGTGAGCAAAGACAGAATGTGATCAGATTTTACTGAGGGGAGGGTCTATGATTCTGTGATAAGAACCACATTAAATTATTATTTTTTTTAAATTCTGCATGTTAATAGAGCTACATAATAATAATACATTATTATTTACTATAAAAAGTCAATAAAATGATGCATGTCAATAAAGTAAAACAAATAAAAAACACACACATATACATACATAGCATTATATATGTGTTTTTATTTTATTTACTTTTATACTTTGTGTGTGTGTTTGTGTGTGTAAACAGTACCTGTCAAAAGTTTTTTAAATTTTTTTGAAAGAAGTCTCTTCTGCTCCCCAGAGCTGCATTTATTTATTTATTAAGTTAAAATATTTTAATACATTTCCAAATGTAATATAGTCATGTGATGGAAAAGCTGAAGAAACATTTCTTATTATTATCATCAATGTAAAAAAAAAAAAAACAGTTGTGCTGCTCTATTTGTGGTAAGATTAAAAAAGAGGGAAATTAATACTTTTATTAAAAAAAACAACAAGAAATGTTTCTTGAGCACCATATCAGCACATTAGAATGATTTCTGAAGGATCATGTGACCTGAGAACAGAGGAATTATGCATGTCAATAAAGTTAAGATTAAAAGAGTTAAAAAGAAAAATGTGGAAAAAAAAGCAAAACATTTATGTAGGAATACTTAACTCTTTCCCTGCCAGCGTAAAAAAACAAAAAAAATGTTATTAAGTTGCCAGCCACCATCACGGACCCCAGAATATTTTGTTGTATGAATATCCGGACATGCAATATATCAAAAGAAAGAACAGATCCTCTGCTTAAAAAAAAGAAAAAAGGTTTTATTCTAGCTTAATGCAATTAAAATTTATTTTAAAAAAGCAACATTTCGAAAAAGCTGAGAAAATCATGTTTTTGTCAAAGACTACATCTGGATCAGATTCAAAACCATGATTAAAACATAGATGGAGTAGATTGAGTCCATCAACAGCGCCAAAGCTTCACAGTCCCATAGCTCATCCTGTGTCAACATTTCATTTCAGTAACACTGGGCAATTGTGATTTAATGCTGTTTAATGTTAATGATTGCATTATTTTACATATGAATCTGCGAACATATTCTATCCCTAGTTTCTGCTTCTTTTTGATCCAGAGATTCTGTACGTATCATAGCACCCCCATTATATAACAGTGAAAATACGGACAGCCGGAAATTTCCATCAGTGGCAGGAAAGAGTTATGAACTGCTAAATGATAATAAAGATATTCACAATTCTAGCCAGTCCACTTATGATCAAATCATCCAAGACAGTTGTTGATACCAGGTGTAAAAGAGACCCATAATGACCCGAAATCCTGTCTATTTAGGCAGCTCACTCAGTTTGGAGACAGCCAATATCTAGAAACAAAAATATGCTGTCAGAGATGCTGTCTGTCCATAAGGTGGCGGTAGAGAGCAGTGAGTAAGAGTGAAAGCAGGTGCTCCAGGCAGAAGCAGCACATCAGTGTGGGTTCAGGTAAGCAGGGGGAGAAAGAGAGTTTAAAGTTTAAAAAGATCAGGCCGGCCACTAAAGCTCACACTTACGGGGCTGAGAGGCAGCAGGCGGCCCGTCAGGGGGTCCAGGGATGGGGTGAGAGCTTTGGGGGTGGTCCCCACGGGCTCATACATGGAGAAGGCTTGCCTATCCCGGCGGAGGGGAGTGGATGAGGGTGTGTTTAGGCCGGAGTCTCCGCCTACCCCTCCTCCACTGCCTGTACCCCTTACCCCACCAGACCACAGCCCTGTGCCACCACCCCCGGTCAGAACGCCCCCAGCCCCAGCCTGGGCCCCCCGCAGCACGCTGTTCTCCGTCTGCATCCGCGTGATCTACAGGGATGGAGGGGCATCACGGGGAGTCACAAACACATACACAAACACAAGGACCAAAGAAAACACAACAGTTGCAGTGTGGATGGTTACGTCATGCTGGGCGCGACAAAATGGGGTCATTCTGATAGACAGGAAGTTTAAGGTTGTCTGAACAAGGAAGGGCTTCATTCTCAGTGAGACATACATGGTATATGATAGTTGCACTACTGTTCAAAGGTTTGTGGACAGTAAGATTTTTTAATATGTAATTAATACTTTTATTCAGCAAGGATGCATTAAATTGAGCATAAGTGTAAGTAAATACATTTATAATCTTACAAAAGAACCCTGAAAAAACAAATGTATCATGTTTTCCACAAAAAAAATATTAAGCAGCACAACTGTTTTCATTATTGATAATAATCCAAAATGCTTCTTGAGCACCATTATCATATTAGAATGATTTCTGAAGGATCATGTGACAGCTTTTGCCATCACAGGGATACATTACATTTTAAAGTATATTAAAATAGAATACAGTTATTTTAACTTACAATATTGCTGTTTTTATTGTATTTTTGATCAAATAAATGCAGCCTTGGTGAGCATAAGAGACTTCTTTCAAAAACATTAAAAACATCTTATAGACCATAAACTTTTGAACAATAGTGTGTTAATACTCTTCTGCTCTGCTTGGGATGAGTTTGTGTAATGTGAGCTGTAGCTTATAGAAGCATTTAATTTCTATCTGTGTGAAATACTCGTATTTTCAAAACAAGGACAGTTTAAATCAATTGGGTGGGCGTACCTCCTTCTGTAGTCTCCGCAGCTCCTCACTCAGGTTGTTGTTGACCTTCATGAGCTGTTGAACTTTGGCCTCTGAGGAGGCCAGTGCTTTCTTCACCTCCAGATACTCCTGTAGTGTGATGGGCCCATCTGACAGGTCGGACGAGTCCATGCTCTGATACAAACAACACAAATCACAATCTACTGTCAACAGCAAAAGGAACAGATTTGGAAAAGGTGATATTTTTTCCAAATGACATGCAAATTATAAAAAACTGATATAATTCATAATTGTGTATTACCGTTCAAAAGTGTTGGGTCAGTAAAAAAAAAAGAAATGACTGCTTTTATTCAGCAAGGATGCATTAAATTGATCAAAAGTGACAGTAAAGACATTCATGATGTTACAAAAGATTTGTTCCAAATTTATACATTTTTAAACATCAGCCTTTCCATTTTTTTTGTAAATCTCACCAACCTCAATCTTTTGAATGGTAGTGTAAATTTAAGTCAAAAGAACGCACCACAATTCTATACAACTTTTTCTATTCATCATTTGCCATGCAAAAACAGTATGTTCAACCTCTTAGAAAACTAGCAGCACAACAAGTCAGATAATTTAAGGTACTAATGTTCATATGTATATATATACCTAACATTAATATGGAGATTTTAATGAACTTTATCATAAAGCATTACCAGAATGGGTAATGTAAAGGAATATTTTCACACAAAAAGCACTAAAAAGTCAACAATTTTGAGTTAAAATAAATGATTCTGCAATATGACCAACAGCAGTGCTACTGGAGAGGGTGTTTCAACCAGACAGAGATGTTTACTTTGTGCTCTTCTACACTCAGCCATGTCACTTCCGTTGTGTGGAGTGAGCATGCTCAGACACAGCTTCCTGTCTTCAGATGCAGAACAATAGCTTCACTGATCACAGCCTTGAAAGGGTATGATGTCATTCTGCAAATATGAGGCATGGCTGCTGCTACTGCTCTTCCAGTGGTGCATGCTGGGACATGACAATGCTGGCTTCTGTACTATTAAGTAAACTAAATTTCTGGTCTGTGCAACAACTACCAAGGCCTAACCTACAATACAAGATTCCAAGATTCAGTGAATCCTCTAAACTTGTTTCACCAAAGGTTTTAAGATGTTCCTTTATTCAATCTGGCAGTTTAATTATTAAGAACAATGGACATCTGGACAACTCTAGGTGGCGCACAGTGATGATTTTCCCTAGGTAAACACACCCAGTGACCATTTGATGAGCTTACCTTGGCCCGGTTGTTGCGCTGGGTGTTGTTGTTATTCTGTGCGGTCAGCTCGCTATCTGTATCTTCATCAGACGCTACGCTGTCATAATCGTGCTGGTCATCGTCTGCCTGACTCAGATCCAGCGGGTCTGAAAAACAACAAACACAAACACAGAAGATAACATCATTAATATGAAGAGAAACCGGCTGAGCCATATCTATCTTTTACTGAAGCTGCATTATTAATAAACTCCTAAAATTAGAAAATAAAAATGTGGGAGTCTCACCTGTGGGGCTTGTCAAGCCTTTTCCATGCTGCCGCCGCTTGGCATCACTGAGAATGTCGATGATGAGGGTGGCGAATTCTCGTGCATTAAAGCGAGCCAATTTCTGCCGCCCCTGCCATTGACAAAAATATACATGAATAAATATGCATTATATAGAAATATTTTATAAATACTAATTGTTTAAAAGTTTGGGGTCAGTAAGATTTTTTGTTTTAAAGAAATTAATACCTTATTTAGCAAGGATGAATTAAATTGATGAAAAGTGACAAATACATTTATTATGTTACAAAAGATTTATATTTCAAACAAATGCTGTTTGAAATGATTTTGAACTTTCTATTTATTAAAGAATCACTGTTTATGCAAAAATATTAAGCTTCACAACGATAATAATAAGAAACAATTAACAAATCTTCATTTTAGAATGATTTATTACGGATTACATGACTGAAGACTGGAGTAATGATGCTGAAGATTCAGCTTTGCAATCACAGGTATAGGTTATATTTTAAAATATATTTCATATTTTCATATATGTAAACTGAAAACAGTTGCTTTAAACTGTAATAATATATTTCACAATATTACTGTTTTTACTGTATTCTTGATTCAATAAATGCAGCCTTTGTGGGCATTAGAGATACTTTAACGTAAATAATCTTACCAATCCTAAACTTTAGCTTTCAATAATGTAGTTTTACAAATAAATGATATAGTTATAAACCAACTCTTACATTCTTTATACACATTTTTTGGCAAAATTCATGGAATTTAGCAGAATGCTTTGAAACTTCACAGAACATGTTAAATGGAGAGAACATGCTTTTTATAACCGAATACGAAAGTTTCGTGGAATGAGTAGAATTTTATGAATGATGGCCATACAGGAAATCTGCGGGAGTCTGTGCTTGATTATAGAGTGAAACTTGCTAATTTGATAACGTTTTAGTTGGGTACTTGTTCACTCTGCAATACATATTACAGAACAGTCTATTTTAGCTGAGGCGACTTGGACATATAAAAAGCTGGAAAACACTGCCACATCAACAGTTCGGTGTTCCAACTCTTGACCACTGGGTGTGCGAGTCCCTCCTCCCATCATCTCTTTCCATGTCTCATGTATACGCACAAGAACAGGAAATTCTCAGCCTGGCCAATCAGCCCGCAGGAAACGTGCCCCTGAGTGAACGCACTTAGTGGTCTTGCAGTATAAAAGAACTATTTCAAGCAGAAATACAGAGAAGGTCATGCAAGGATGCCAGTGGAAACACAGAGGGGGAGGGAGCCGTCGCGTGTCTGCAGCAGTCACGCAGCTGGAAAACATCCATTCGTTGGTTTGCTGGCCAAACCTGAGCCTCAGACGTTCGAACAGCTACAAAATGTCTATTTTTAGCCCTGTGTCTGCTGCACCCCAGATATCATCTCTCTTTTGTGCCTCCATCAAAAACGGGCCCGCATGGAAGTGACGGCGGCGTACGCAAGGGGGCAGCAGGAGCGGAGAGCTTCCTCCCAAACATACTTCAAACACATCCTCTGAAGCTCAGGAATAAAATGCTGTGCGTGTTACCTGGTTGCGTGTCGCTGAGTATTCAGGGTTGACGGGTAAGAAGGGGACGGCACTCCGTTCGGTCACAAGCGTACTGTGGTTCTGAGTTGTCAGCCACACTGAGAGAAACAGAACGGACAAATATAAACAAGATAAATATAAACAAACAGACTCTGATGTCGTAACCCTGAGGTTTCAGAGAGTATGCATCTACCCCTCCCGTTCAGTTTGTGTGTGCTTGGCCCCCTGCCTCGCTCCCAGCCCTGCTTACCATCAGATTCTCAGTCTGCCACCCCAGCATGCTACCTCTTCTCCTCTACAACCAGGAACGGGAGTAGAGAGAGTGAGCGAGAGAGAGAAGGAGGAGAGAATTCCTGCGGCACTCCCTTGCTCTCGCTCCCTTTCACCCTCCTACCATCTAAGCGCCTCACCCTCCCTTCTCTACAGGCAGTCTGCACCGCTAAAGTCCTTCTATAGTCAGTGTTTATACAACACACCGATCACTGCGTCTCCAGGGACACGACTACAACTGTCCTCACGCCTCTGGACAGCTCCATAACTACATTAGGGGAGAGTGAGAAGCAGGGAAAGCTGGGACAGGAACAGATGGCGGTTTGAGTCCTACCTGCATCATTCTCTCTACGGTCCACTTCGTCGTACACATCCATAGCCAGCTCCTCGAACAAGCGGTTATTTAACTGTGTCCACACACACAAACATATCAGTATGTGGCATTAAGATTCAAGTATAGGGAAAAAAAACAAAAACAAAGTCACAGCAAAATCAGAGCACACACACAACAGGAAGGCATCAGTGAGAAGACAAAACAAAGCAACATGCTCCAACAAGACACTAAATAAAGATTAAATGCATCTCAAAGTCTGCATAATTGATCCACTGAGTTTCTAAGCATTTGTCTTAGAGTTTTCTAAGAGCTTGTCAAACATATTCATCTCAAATCTCTCGAGAAAAGAGGCTAATGCTGTATCCCATTCCCGATCAGGAATTCCTGCATCAAGTATGTTTTGGACCAATGAGATTTCAGTGTGGGTGGAGCTTCCTAGTGCAATAGTCCAGAAATAAAAACCAAATGGCCAAGAAAATGTTCTGTTTACTTGATAGAGCTGGTTAGAAAACCCAGCAAAATCCGCATAAAATCAAATTGGACCTTGTTTACTTTGTTAGCGGAAATTACTACTTGTGGTGACCAATTAATATGAGCAAGTTAATCCACATAAAACATCGGTTTGCCTTCATAGTCTTTAGTCAAAATCTAAAATTTAGCTCCCATTCCTTCTCTGATTACATCCTTTTGACAGCTTGGGCAGATCATCCTTAACCACTCCCCGCCCTCTATTTTTTCTCATTAAAAATCCATTTCCTTTGGACATATTTCAGAACACTAAAGTAAATTTTGACGCAACTTCCCAAAGTATCCACCTTATTTTGCAACATGGGAGTAAGCTGATTTCTGTGAATGTGCCGATTCATTAGCTGCTATAGGGAAATAACTAGAAGAATAACAAAGTGCAGTACAATTTACGCTATAATCAAGTGTGTTTATAATTACGACAATGCGTTCAAATAATATGTGACCCTGGACCACAAAACCAGCCATAAGGGTCCATTTTTTTAAACTGCTAAATAAGCTTTCCATTGATGTATGGTTTGTTAGGATAGGACAATATTTGGAAATCTGGAAATCTAAAATATTGAGAAAATCACCTTTAAAGTTGTCCAAATTATTAAGTCCTTAGCAATGCATATTACTAATAATATTATATATATATATATATATATATATATATATATATATATATATATATATATATATATATATATATATATATATATATATATATATATATATATATATATAGTAATAGTAAGAATTACCAGTTTATATATATATATATATATATATATATATATATATATATATATATATATATATATATATATATATATATATTCACAGTCGGAAATTTACAAAATATCTTCATGGAATATGATCATTACTTAATATCCTAATGATTTTTGCCATAAAAGAAAAATCTATCATTTTGACCCATACATTATTGCCACAAATATACCCATGCAACTGGTTTTGTGCTCCAGGGTCACATATGGTAAGAATTACCAGTTTGCAATATCAAGCAGCATAATGAGCTGTTTTGACCAGCTAAAAATAACTGGAAGAGGATGACACAGAAAGTCCCAGTGAACTGGAAGTTGCAACTTTTATTTCAGTGACGTGATGTATTTCCAAGTGAAACAGAATATTGAATACAGTTGGAGGGGAGTGGTTAAGGATATTCAAACCCAAGCCGTCAAACTGACATCATCTGAGAAGGAACGCCAATCCGCAGCAAACTATTTTTTTTCTGTGTATTAATTGTTCACTCTAAGACCAGTAATGTTTGCTAACAAAGTAAATAAGGTTGATTTTGATTTCATGAGGAGTTGAAGGCCAGACACATTTAATTTACAAATGGCTGCGCCCGCTCTTACATGAAAAATAAAGTGGATACTTCGGTTTGTACATGTACACTAAGGTATAAGGTTCTTTGCTCTATTTAGTTTCCGCCGCCCCTTCCCATTGCTTCACAAAGAAAATAAAGAACAAACAACAAACTACTGAAGACGACAACAACAAAAGATGCACGTGTTGACAAGCACATGGGTGAGGGGGTAAGAGATACACACAACTCTAGTTTAAACGACTACAAAGTCTTTTTTAATGCTCATAATTTCTGGAGAGAAATAGCGCCTATGTCACAGTACCAAAATTCCAGTAGTCGGTACCAATACCATAAAATTTTACGGTACTCTGTACCAATTTCGGTACCACAGCTAAACGTTTTTTCTTTGTTTTTTCATTTAAAAATGTTTTATTAAATGTATTAAGTTATAATTATTATTATTTATGATGATAATCATTATAAATCAATAATACAAACATTTAAAGGCTGTATGCCGTTTAAAAGTAAACATTGTTTATAAAAAAAAAAAGATCAAGTGAAAAATAATCAACCATCAAGGCATAATAATTATTAGTAGAGACGTATTATTATTACATTGAGACGACAGTTTATGTGTTCGTGTCCTCACATAGTGACGCACGGCAGAGACTACAAAGATAGCGAGGGAGGGAGCGAGCAAGCGAGCGTGCGTGTGAGCGCAAGCGCCCGCCCGCGCATTTGCACCCGACTTCATTCACAGAGACGCAGAACATGCAGGAGTAATATTTAAATAGTATTTTGCAGTTTAATATTCACAGACACTTGTATCGGCTACAGTCTGGAGCCCTGCGCTTAAACATGGAAGCGACTGAACGCAGCTGCGGGTACCGCGGGAGTCGGTACTACAAGAAATGCTGGTATCGTCACATTTTTTTAATTTCAGTACCGACTTGGTACCGAATTACCGGTGACATTCCTAGCGCAGACACTGGAAAGAAAAATGGAGACGCCTTATCAAATGGAGAATACTCTGAAAGGCTATGAATTTTGGCTGTACACACATTGGTGTTTGCGTAAAAACTGAAGTTGATAAATACATAAGTTTAACTTGGAAAAGCTTTTATCACCTGTTGCTTTGTGTTGTGCCTGTCTAAAAACTCAAATTCCCTTAATTCTGTGTAGCAGCTCATTAACCTGCATCACTCACCGCTTGAAGCTTCTTCTTGGCTGCCTTGGCCAGTTCAGAGAGGTCCAGGCTACGCAAAGACAAAGACACAGGAGTAAAAGGATGCTGGAGTCATGCGGACAGAGAAAGATGAGGAGAGAGGAAAGCAGAGAGGTGGGAATGAGGAACTGGATGAATGGATGAAGTGTGGGAACGGGACATGGGCAGCTGAAAAAGATGAGGAGGAGACGTACTTTTTACCTTGATTTAATCCATTAGGAATTAATTGGATTGTGATGCTCCATGCTAGAATGTGATCACCTAAATGTGAATTTACCAGAAGTCAGAACTGAATTATTGCATTAAACTTAAGCATGAAAGACAACATTACCAACAACAGTACGCTAAAACCAGGGTTATTTTTAACTAAAACCATTAACTAGTTGGCTATTGGTTCACATTATAGCCTGCGTGGCCAAGGTAAAAGGCCAATTTTTTCTGAGGTGGAGCATTGAGTGATAATATGCACTTAATTGTGCACAACAAGACAAGGAAGATGTATTTAGGTAATAACGATCAACTTTGATTTCATGTTGACTTTAAAAGTGTAAATAACAGGATAATGTACAAGTGTAGGTATTTTCTCCAACTCCTGCCTCATCCCTTCAGACACCCACATCCAGATGAAGGCCATGTGAGAAAGAAAGAGCAGGGTTTATGGAGAGGGGGATGAGAAGAGAGAAAAAGAGATACCTCTGCGTCGGGCACTTAGGGCGAGCTCTGCCTCCAAAAGCGCAGCAAGATGGAGAGAACAGAGAACGAGTGAGCGTGACCGAAAAGTGAGCAGAAAACAGACAGATAGAGAGAGAAAGAAAAGGGATAGACCCCCATATCAACAGTACTTCTGGACAGGTCAGTAAAGTTATCTCGGCCGCGGTGCATTTGAGGTGTCAGCGCTACAGAGGTCGAGGACACACTCTCTACCCTAATGCAAACTGATTGACCGTGTGGCGCAACCTGCTGGCCAGCACACTCAAATACACCCGCTGCCAACTGATCTTAGTACACTGTATCTACCCTGTATGGGCAGCGCAATGGAAAAGACTTGAGGAAAGATATCATGCATAATGACAGGTAATAAATTAAACTGCACTGATGCGTTTCAATATTTATACACAGTATTATTTCTATTTCGAATCAGACACACTCTCATACACAATGTACCTGTCCGCCATCTGAGGGATGATATAATGACCGTTCTTGTGATCTGCAAAAACACAGACATGTTGAAGTTTGCATTCTCATTTGGGAGGACAGATTGTTTCACACCACAAACGCAACATTTTTATTTCAATTAACAGGTTACAGTATTCACACTGCATGTGTAAGCCACACAACAGAAGCTTAGGTGTAATAAGAGTTAAGCTGAGCCTATTTTTGTGTGGAAAGCCCACCGAATTTGTTAGAAATGCACTATAAACCTTTGTAACAACACTAACTGCAATTTGGACTTCTATGAAGCAACAACAATTTGATTTATTAAAGGAAAAACTGAATACTGTAAAACAGGTCATGGTGATTGGTTATAATATTCTAAAGCTCACCTGGGCGGCGTCCACACAGGTAAAAGGCCAGTCTGTCCGTGAGTTCATACTGACACTCCACCAAGCGCTCTGCGAGCTCCACATGACCCGCTTGCCTGCAAGAACATAGTCACATCACAAACTGAAGACTCTAGATCACCATAAACCTACAATAACAATAATAATATATAAATAAATTATCACACAAATCAAATATAATACGCATACGCAGCATCCGTTTTTCCCTGATTTGGCTAGGGTTACATTATATGATCACGCTCTTATTCACGCAAATGATTTTAAACCATTCAAGTGCCACAAGACAAATGTCTGTCACAGAAAGATGCGCCAGTTCTCGTTCGCACTTGAACAAACAATAACACAGAATTATGCCAAAATGCCCATTATGTTGACTATTCTCATAAGAGCAGTCTTAAATGAGTTAAAAAATGTCTTAAATTAACTTAAAGAGTTGTGAGAAAATGAGATGCGCGTCATGTTCGGCAGTGGCAGGCAGATCTTAAAGTCTCAGCAGTCTAATAAACCAGTTGCTGTGATGTCTGTCATTAATGTTAATCAAAGAACAAAGGTAACAGAGAAATGTTTAGCTTTAGTAAGGATTCATTTATATATTATTAATTATATATATTTAATTCAGTATATAATTATAATTTATACAGTTAAGTGTTTGATTACTTCATTCAATTTCTGTATATTTATCAGAGACATCAGTATCAGTATCAGTGATACTGATATTCTTTCACAAAAAGATGCCATTAAATATTTAAAATATACTGTCTTTAAGTTGTTTAGACATTATAAGAGTAACTGTGAAATTATTACAATATAAAAATATTAAAAACCTCTTTTTAGATTAAACATTTTAATCACGTTTAATTACAGAAAAAGAAAATAAATTATTTATATATGTATTATGTATATATATATATATATATATATATATATATATATATATATATATATATATATATATATATATATATATATATATATATGCATTAAATTGAGTGACCAAAAAGGAATGTATAATACAAAAGATTTCCATTTCAAATAAATGCTGTACTTTTGAACTTTTTGTTCATCAAAGAATCATGTAAAATGTATCCTTTTCCAAAAATATTAAGCAACTGTTTGTTATATAGTATTGTTAAATATTAAGCAACATTGATAATTAAAAAAAAGTTACTTAAGCATCAAATCATCATATCAGAACGATTTCTGAAGGATCATCTGACACTGAAGACTAGAGTAATGTACCAGCTTTGCCATTATAGAAATACACATTTTAAATTGTAATAATAATAATAATTCACAATATTACTGTACATTACTGTACAATTGTACACAATATTACTATAATATTATTTCTGATCAAATAAATCAACACTTGGTGAGCATAAAACAGACTTCTTTGCAAAAACATCAGACAGACAGACAGACAGGTCAGGAATGAGGAGCAAGTGATCCCTTTGTTTTGAATTTACCGGGCATAGTCTATAGGTGTGCGGCCATTGATATCTGGAGCTCCTGGATCCGCCCCATACACCACCAGCAGCTCGGCCTGCAGAACCTGCCCCGCTTTGGCGGCCACATGCAACGGGGTAGTGCCCTTTTCCTGTGGAAGGAACATCAGATGTTTGACCACCGCAGATTACAGGCCCTGTTCACTCTGCTGTTTTACAATCTTTGCAAGTAATGAAATCTACTTTTGTTTTTCAGACAATGTAGTCAATATCTGATGTACATTGCTTCCCATAGTAACATTTTTAGAGGAAAGAAAGGACAAAAAACTAAAAATATTTTGGTTTAGAAAATATTTATGCATTGGATCAGATTTGAAAAAAATAAATAAAAATGTAATGTTCACAGTTTGACACAGAAACAGATTCTTTGTGGTATCTAACAATCCAGTAATCATAAGATCTATTTTAGTTATGATGTAGAATAACTGACGGAACAAAGACAGAACTGTGTGAGATGGCAGATCTTACCGGGTGAAAGAAGTTGGCTTGTGCCCCCAGTGACAGCAGCCGTAAACACGTCTCCAGACTTCCTGTCCGCACACTTGAGTGCAGTTGCTGCAGGCAAGAACAAGAGAATAAGCGGGTGAGTGAGAGAGAAAGACAGAGGGACCCAGCAAGCAGACCTCCTGTGTAACCTCTCATTAGAGCTGTTCAATAGCACTGAGGAAGGCACATTTATTCACTAGCAGGGTGTCATTTTAAGGGGCCTCCTGCAAGGGCACAGACAGTGGGGAGCAGAGCGAGGCTGAGGAGGACAGATGGAATGAGATCCAGAGGGAAGAGACTGAGATAAAGAGTTTAAGGTGATGTCTTGATGTTTCACCTTGCTGAGGTCCTTCGTAGTGACCCCATCATCATCACGGCAGGGCAGCTTGTGGACAAAGGCTAACATCTGGTACTTGGCGCGAATGAACTCTGACTTAGTGGGGCTGTGGGGTGAGAGATAGAAACATAGATACAATAGATCAATTACAAAATCAATGAATCAATCAATACAAAATGGAACACTTGGTCCTGCCTACATTAATGCTGTCAAGGCTGTTTATTATAAGAAAGAAACAAAATGACTGACCCCAAACTTTTGAACCGCAGTGTATATTGTTTCAAAATATTTATATTTTAAATAAATGCTTCTCTTTTTCTTTTGAGTCTTTATTAATCAATTAATCTGTTCCAACATTGATAATAATAAAGAATGTTTCTTGAGCACCAGATCATCATATTCGACTGATTTCTGAAGGATCATGTGAGAATGAAGACTGGAGTAATGATGCTGAAAATTCAGCTTTGCATCACAGAAATAAATTATATTTTAAAGTATATTAAAATAGAAAACAGTTATTTTTCAATTGTAATATTTCCCAATATTAGAGTTTTTTTCATGTATTTTTTTATCAAATAAATGCAGACTTGATGAGCATAAGAGACTTTTTTCAAAAACATTAAAAATAGTAATTTTCCAAACATTTGACCGGAAATAGATATATTTTAAGGGCTCCAGACTGCCACCAAATGGTTGAATTTTGCTACCAAAATTTGAGAGTGTGCAACTTAATTTTACATGCAGTCGCACATGTGCAACCAGTAAATTTGGGCGTGTTCATTTAACAGATCACTCCAATTACATGCTCTCTAGAATGCTTAATTTTGCTGACGTGACACATGAGATCTATTTAACCAATAAAGTAATTTTTTATCAGTTTTATCAGTTTTTTAACGAACGACATGTACCAGTTCGTTCAATTCGTTCATGAACTAGATCTCTCGCTCAGACTCCAAAGCATCTCGGTCAGTAAAGGGCATATCACTGAATTCAACAAATCACATGCTCCATCACATCTCATACTCAAAACACTATTGGCTCGAGGTTTTGTCATTCTTTGAGTATTCATTAGTAAGACAGCGGAAATTAGCATGCTGAAAATGTCGCCCCTACATTTTCTGGTTGTGCCCCTAATATTTTCAGTTGGGGGCCACTGTGCTCCTAGTGAAAAACGTTAGTCTGGAGCCCTGATTTTCATTGTGATGCCTGTAAGAGAGATTGTAGATCTGATTGTAGATTTTCTCAATGCACTCGCTACTGGCAGATGTGGAAGAAAGTTAATTTTGGATCCAGATTATGTTTCTACTTGATTGTATTTAAATACCTAACACTTTATTACTTCATTACTTTAATACCTAATACTCAAACTTTCATCGCCTGTATGAGCGCATGATGCATGAATAAGACTGGGCTAACCACTGTGCCACTGCACTGACAAATTACACTTTAATTACTCTGTATTTTACTTTATATTACTTTATTTTACTATATATTTACTTTAAATCTCCTCTCATTTATTCTGAGTGAGCATATTTGCTAGTCTGGTCTCAGTGGTCTGCTATTACACGGAGCTCCAGGAGAACAATTATATACTGCACAGAGCAATAAAACAAAAATTACACCCCCCAGTCTTCTGTTTTTATGACATTCTGGTATATGATGCATGAATGGATGATGAGATGGCTTACTGGACTTTATCTTGTGGGTTTGGTTTCCTGCGCCCACTCTGAACTTGTGCTGGATCCAGCAGGGAGTGTTCCCAGATCGAGTTAGCGCCGTTACTGGCCAAGGTCTGCACCATCTGAGACACATGCACGAATTTGTTAGACTATGATCCAGCAGAAATACGTGTGTGAGAGAGGCTCTTTTAGTTACCTGCAGTAAGGAAGGAGGCCAGCCACTGTGTCGCAGGTGTTTGACGATGGAAATGTGTCGGCCCAGGCTCCGGTGCACTGAACAGCATTCATCACAAATCAGAACCCCTCGGTTTATACTGCTCCAGCCCGGATCTGAACACGCATAAAAGTACATTTCATCGGAGAGAATAAGCAAAAAACAACATCAGTCGAGGGCTGACTTCTATAAAAAAATAAAAACGTTCACAAAAACAATGTTTTTATATTCCTGGGCCTTCTCCCTACATCTTATATAACTTAATTTGTTTTTTAGTGCTATATTGAGCACAGTTGTCATCGATTCTGCAGATAGAAAATGTCACCAAGTCTAGATGGGTAACACAGATGTGGTTGTGGAAATTGTGGAATGATTTTTAAGACAATTATAAACAAAAGACAAAATGTGCATTTATGTATTTATGATTCATTATTAAAAGTTGCATAATTTCCAAATTAAAAACATAAAATGTGAAAACAATGTTTAAAGAAATGATATCTCTTTCTGACACATATACACAAATGCTGCAACAAATGAAATAATAATAGTATCACTTTTGGTGTGGCTAATGAAAATAAGTAGACATCTGAAGTAATGGCATAAAAAAGCTTTATTGCTGGTCCACATCATACTGCCCTGCTCTGAATGAGCTTATCTTAGGCAAAGGGCAGGGTACGAGCATAGTCAGGACTCGGGATCAAGGTGACATTCAGGTAAACAGAAAATTGTGACAGAAGTATGCCTCTGGCTGCCATAGGCCCCTAGGATCTAGCTAAAATTAAACCAGCACCCACAATGCTTCAAGCACATAATCTCATCCACAAAATCTCACTAAGCAGGGGCTTGATATGATTAGAGTGAGAGGAAGATTATTCTGCACTGATGTAAACAGTGTCATAACATGATTATTGATTTCCCGTATGAATGCAAACACAATATGCCATCTAAAAATGGAAGATGTTAATACTGATATGTAGACAGTAGGCAGGGTTGGTCGTTTTTTTTTGTTTTTTTTTTCGGTTTTCAAATTAAAAAATAATATTGTAAAATATTATTACAATTTAAAATAACTGTTTTATTATAATAAAGGCCCATTCACACCGAGGAAGATAACTATAATGATAAAGATAAATATAGTTTTAAAAATCTTTCTAAATGTAAAAGAATAGCAGAGTCCACATCACAACTATAACGGTAACAGCACAGAGGATGTCATTATAATCCCTTTCAGAACGATTTTTCCAGCCGATGAACAATAAAAAGATTGACATCCAATCAGAATCCATCCTGTCATCTTTAAAGAGCTTAGGGTAGGGACACACCAAACCGACGCCACAGAATTAGCACTGATGAAAGCCGACTGTGCTGTCGCCTCACCTGCGCCGGGGCAAAAAAGCTGCACTAGTATGCGCGTTCTGCACCAGTGTGTAAATGAGACAACTGTCTATTTCTGCAGATATATTCGTCTATATTCATCATTCAAAAAGGGAAACCGATGCTGCAGGCTGCAGATACACAAACCGTAAACAAATCATCACACACTTACAGTTTTGAATATCAATCCTGTTGATCACTTTATTTATTCCACTCAGCTCATGCTAATATTAAAATCTTTGCCCAGGAACACTCGGTAATATGACGTAAAATTCTATCTACGGTCTTTTATCTGTACATTTTTGACTTTGCTTGCTGTTTTGCTTTTATTCTCCAGCACTGACTCATTCATTAAGCTGAACAGCCAATCAGAAGGTTACCGTGCAATGGTGTGGACGCTATAGTTATTTTTCTCTGTGTGAATGGGCCTTAAAAGTATGAATTTCTTTCAAAAATAAAACACTTAAAAATACTGACCCACCCCCTCACATTCAAACAAACAAACATTTTAAAGATACAATCATATTCTCTTTTAGTGGAAGTAATAGAAGGAGGAGTCATTCAATGTAAAAAAGAAGAAGCCTGAATTCAAGTAAATTAAAGGCTTATTTTAATCCACCAAATGTTCATATTACAGCCAACAGTTTAAATCTTGCATGTGGTGAAGAACTTAAGATTCATTGGCTTAATTGAAAATAATATGGCATTATTAAATCACTTTTGCTGTCTAAATGTGCAGACATTCTCAGAGATGGAGCTGAGCACCTGCATGAGGGAAAATCAATGATGCCATACTTCTTAACTAACATGCTCATCCTTCCTAGAAGTGCTTGAAACCATTAACAGAACCCCAATCACAAACCTGGCTTTCTCTCTGCTTCTAATGAAATTCTACATGTACACACTCTTAAAGCTTACACACACACACTCATTGCACACGGCGCCATTCAGTCCTCAGTGACCATGCAATTGACAACCTTCCACACATTCATTCATTCCCATAACACATTTACCAGAATGTATCTGTCTGTCTGCCCGCCACCCCTCCTCCTGCTCTCTCAGTCATCAGTTCCTCACCTTCTGACACTCTCACCATTAGCTACATTTAAAACACGAAAATGAAAAGCTCCATCAGCAACGCGGGACAGGCCAATGCAAGAACAAGGAGTGTGTGAGGATGCAAAAAGACACACAAGCGATCAGATGTGGAGTGATCGGTCAGGGGCATTTGTGACAGTGCTTGAGGCCGACCTTAGAGCATGACTGCAGGTAGCTGAGGTGGTAAACAGAACTAAACTGTCAAAAATGAGACACACTCCCACATCCACGTACATTCCTGGAGAGAGAGCAGCTGTGGATGAGGGAGCAGCTGTCATACCCCCCGTACCACCCCTTGGTCCCCCCTTGGGGATGGTAAAGCTAAATGAGCAAGGCCAAGGGTGGGCTAGAAGTGACGGCACAGCTGAGCGGCACCAAAAATATGTTTTGAAAACAACTAAAGGCTTTATTATGTCTGTTTTAGGTCGTTTAAACTGCTGGTAACTTATGAGCAGTACATTTTGGGACAAACGACTATAAGCCGAACAACATAAATTCAGGGTCGACTTCCATCTTTTTCACGTTAGTATTTTAAAAATTGTGCCTCGCTCGAGGGCACGTGTGATGGGAATAGAAATGGTTATGAACAACTCAAAGATATGCTCAACTATGTAACAACCTTTCTGCAACCTTGGTCAGTGGAAACCTATACATCAAATAGATCTACGTATCATTGCTGCTAACTATGATTTTTGCCACTGCTCATGATCATAAAAAAAATAGTAGGGTGAATTCAGGGTGATTGGGTCCCTTTTTCCAAGTCATCTCAATGGCAAAATGTGTCCCAATCACCCTGAAATCACCCTACCTTAAACTAGCATAAGCTTGTTTGAGGTTTTTAGCTGGTGTCCTAGCCTGGTCATGATATTGGTCTGTTGGCTGGTTTGATGGGTTTTGGGCACTTATCAGCTGTTCATGCTGAGAGACCAGCTACACAACAGTTTAGCCAGACTGGGAGATCAGCTTAAACTAGCTAAGACCAGTAAACCAGTTTAGGCTGGTTTAAGCATTTGTGTTGCTTTTGAAAATAATAAAGAATAAGAAACTAATGAATTAACTATCAACAATATACAGAAGCACACAGAAATATTCTTGTTATAATATATATATTATAAATCAAATAAATTATGTATCATACAATGCCATTAATACTTTGAAACAGCACATAGTACAATAAATAAACAAAACAAGTTTAATTAACATACAGGAAATGTGTAACTAATCAAGATCTACCCACAAAACTGTTATCTAAAAGCAAAGTTGTGTACAAACACAAGCAAATACTGACCCACGTCAGAGTTTGATGTGTCTTGTCAACCTGCTAACGCTAGTTTGCTAACTAGTCTTAACCCAAGTTCAGATTAACTAGATTCGAAAAAAAAAAAACAGTAACGTTACCGGACAAACGGAAATAGTACTCCATAATGCATGCATTTAACGTTTGTCAACACAGGAATGAGTTTTACTGAAATACAAAGAAAGGGAGTCATACGAGAGTCCGCAGGCTACTTGGCAACCGAGCCTACTGTCAGTTAGCATCGTTCGCTTGAGTCGTTTTCGTGCTCGATATCAACTAAAACTCACTTTGAATCAACATAATTATCTGTCAATACAATGTGTATATACAAGGGCCGGCCTATAGTATAAATATGGTGCTTTTAATTGACAGCAGTCCGCAGGCTAGTAAACTGGCTTAGGGTGAGTGCTAACAAGCAACGGATAAAACTTTAGCAACGGAAGAGTAACGTTAGCTGCAATTAGAAGATCAAATTTATAGCCATACAAGTTTTGTAAATAGATAAAATGGTCTATTTATGTGTAATTGTTTTATCGTATTATTAACCATGGATACATAAAGTAGTAAATTTAGAGTAGGTTTAAGGGAGTAGATTTGGTGGGCCGCAGTATCGTCCTTAATATTCGGCCATTTTCCTGACGCGCTTAACCGAGTATCCCTGCGCATTTGAGGGCTTGCTGTTCACCCGCTTGCCGCCGCACTCGACCGAGTTCCGGACAACCATAGCTCACAACAACGCCTCTATCCATAAATCTCAGCCTTACCTGGTGCACTGCAGTCGGCGCACACCTCGCTTCTTTGGACTTTCCTGGACATCGCTGAAACAAAATCTACCGCTTCCAGAGATTTTAGTCCAATACTTAAGATATATGGCTTGATGTCCCCCCAGGAGCGACGTCTGCTATTTTAATGCCGCCCTGAATGTCCGGAAGCCGGCGACGAGCTCTCCAGCGCTCCCGGTCCTCACCCTTCACTCTCTCCTTCCTTTTTTCTGCGGTGTAGCTATTCTGTCTTAACGCTGCAAGGACTTTACGATTCTTCTGAATGAATCAAATTTTCAGAAGGCCCCTTACCCTTACGTTATCAGATTATTTAATTTTGGGCGTCCCCACTAATCCTTTTCCCCCGACCATTATCCAAGCGCCGTCTCTGTTTCGGGCAAAAGTGGGTGGGAATAAGAAAAGTATGGATACAGTACACGGTTTATTTACATCCACTGCCCTGTACACTTCTGTATGGCGGGCTGCATACTCTCCCTCTCTCTCTGACGTCTGTCTCTCGCTCTCTCGCTTTCTTTCTCTTGCCCCACCGCCGTTATTGCACAGGCGGGGGCAGACAGAGCAGAGGGACCATGCAGTCATGCACCAGGGTAGCTGAATTTTGCATAACTTTATTTGCATAGCCTACCTACTGTCCCCGAATTAATAAAAATAAGCAGGCCTATAATAAATAATTAAATAAAGTATTTCTTTAACCTTTTTTTTTCAGTAAATTGAATGTGGTAAAAAAAACAACAACAACAACGCCTACACAGTAAAGTATTTTAATATTCCACATTCTATTCAATTCTATTCGATTCTAGCCATTCTAGCCAAGTCAAGCCATTAAAATACATTTGCTTGTTTGTTTTTTTCTTTCTTTTTGGGTAGACTAAAGTGAAGAATGTGCTTCATTGTCACAACTGTAACTACAGAAACATAAACATACATGACAAATGCCTTTAAAATTTGCACAGTATCTCAATAAAACCTACAAGAAATCTGCAAGTATAAAATCAAAAATTTTACTAATAAAGCAATTGGGGCAAAACTGAAAAAGTAAACCAACATGCATATCTTTTGAATTGTACATTTTCAGCTCATATTTGAATTTTACTTTTACATATTTGGAATTGTATATGAATCAATTAGTCACTTAAAATAGGGTTGCCACTGGCAACATGTGACCACTGACATATAGTAATCTTGTTTAATGTGAGAAAGCACAAATTTGAACATTTGATTATTGCAGTTTAGCCTGGTTAAAATGGGTGGATGGTATGGATTTATTTTGATGGGCAGACCAACTAAAACATTCAGATTAAAACTTGACTGGTTATTTTTATCTCAGTTATAGGTCTTCTATTTCACAAAGCAGAAGTTCACGTTTCTACACTGTAAAAAATATTGTTGGTTTAACTTAAAAAAAGCAAGTAACCTGGTTGCCTTAATTTTGAGTACATTTAAATTAAACATTTGAGTTAATACAATGAAGGAAACTGGTTTAATGAACAGAAACTCATAATAGTATTGTATCTGAACCACATAAATTGTTGTGATAAATCATGAAAATTAGCACTATGTGGCATGTTTCACTGCATTATAACAAATAAAACACACAATCACCCAATATGTTTACAAAATCTTGGAATAATATTTGAATAAAGGGTGATGTTGATTCTGAAAAATGTTCCTTGTCAACATTTTAATTCAACGAATTCAAAATTTTAAGGCAACCAGGTAACTTTCTTTCTTTTTTTTTTTTTAAAGTGTAATTGATTTGGTCTTATTTCAGTCAAGGTTAATAAGGCTCTGGATGATATGGATAAAATAACACATTGGTGGGCTATTTAAAATACCTTTATAAATTGATTAAATTGGCAAAGATCTGTTCCATTATGTTAATAGAACGGAATTCTAATGTATTATGTTCTGTTAAATTCTATGAGATAATTTTTTTAAAGAAATATTAAGACAGATGGCAGCATGTTTTCTCTATATATTTTCTCCCATGGCGCAGTGAGCAGCATCAGCATCATGTATGACAGAATCACACACCGAAGTTCAATGGCTCATAGGTGCGAGTCGCTTTGGAGAGCCCTGCCTTTCCCTTCAGCCTCCGCGAGCGAGCGAGCGTGTGCGCGCGCGTTTGAGTGAGAGAGGAGAGGGAGAAGAGACTGAGGAGTGGAGAACACAACGGGGAGCATTCAAGCACACGCGTTAGCTTTAATTTGCCTTTCAACATAGAAACATTGAATGCCAAGCTACTATCCAAAAAGGGATGCTGGATACGAAAAGGGAGAGAAATGCCATTATCGGTCGTCTCAGCAATAATAATATAGCACGCGCCCTTTACAAAAGTAACTGATATCGCACAAAAGCAGGGAAACGGAACGGGAAACGAACTATGCACTGAGGATGATTTCTGCCAGACGAACTCCGGAGAAGAGTTGCTTCCAACTGCATTATCTGGTGTGGCATAACAAACACCGGCAGCTGGAGAAAGAGCTCTCAGCGCGCGAGCAGGTAAGATGCATTCGTTTCCGCGTGCCTGTATCGCGGCGGATGATGCTGCGAGGAGCGGGCCGTCCGTTTGACCAAGGAAACTGATTCTGGTACTTCAGTCGGCTTGTAATCTGTGCTGTAGGGGCGAAAAGTGATTTTTCATTGTTTTCTGATTCATACCTATTCAGATAAGTGGTTGTTGATGATATGTCTACAAACAGAAATGCATGTCAAAAAAACCTCACACCCTGGCTGTGTCTTCAAACCTAGTGAGTTGCCTACCTAGAACGCATTTGGGGCGTATCGTAACGTTCGAACGCGTAAAAATGCTGTCTAGGTAGGTTGCTCACTATAGGTTTCGACACTGTCCATATTCCCCAAAACCTGCTCGTGTTACGCGTCTGTCAATTTCATGCGGAAACATGATCAGAAATGCAGTTCAATTTGATTTCGATCTGAGATGGTTTAAACACTGAGGCTGCAGAATAAAGTGGCTTTGCATACAAAGGCAGAGGGTGAATAATGCTTACAGATCAGCCTACGTTCTTAACTCACAGTTCCTGAGGATAGATGGTGTGTCAGGAGAGGGTGTGTTTGTCTTTCTGATCAGCCTTCTTCAAAAGAATTATATATCCAATACATTATTGCATGATGAATCAGTGTGGAATTATTCTGTAATGAATTTTAATTTGATATTACCTTGCAGCTCTACAAATAGGCAAAAAGACAATTTGGAATAGTTAAATGTAGAGGAGGAAAGGAATAAATAAAATCAAATAAATAGTAAATGGCACACTAAGCAAACAGACCGATTAAAACATGGCTGGTTAATTTATCTCAGTGACATTTTGTTCTATAGCACAGAGCTGAAGTTTTATACTGATTTGATTAAACTGCAATCATAGTATAAGGTTAAATAAAGGAACACTGATAATATCAGCACAATAGCCTAATTTTTATAATTTATTATATTCTATCATTTTTATTCTTTTAATAAACTATCAGCACTCAGTTTCACAAAATTACACTGCATCAATGAGATATTAAGAAATATTAAGAGACTGGTGGCAGCAGGAGATTCTCTCTCTCTCTCTCTCTCTCTCTCTCTCTCTCTCTCTCTCTCTCTCTCTCTCTCTCTCTCTCTCTCTCTCTCTCTCTCTCTCTCTCTCTCTCTCTCTCTCTCTCTCTCTCTCTCTCTCTCTCTCTCCCCCCCCATGGTGCAGTGAACAGCATCAGCATATATGACAGAATCACTAATTACACACTGAAGTTCAATATCTCATATACAAGTTCATTTTGTAGAAGAGTGATTCTTTATGATCAACCACCTTCCTTCAAAAGAGTTATTCAGGTCGGCATGAAATGAAAATTCACCCTATGTATTTTCTAAATGATGATCTTATTGTAAATGATTCATCCATGCATGTTTATTTTTACAATTGTTTTGGCATCTTAATCTTAAATCATAATGTCACGACTTTCAGTCAAAAGACACACTTCTCTCTGGTGATGTATGCCTGACTTCTCCAATCATTTAGTCGGCCTAAATCCACCTCTTCCTTACATTCAACTGTTTGATTGAACCAAGTCCCTGCCCTGCCCTGCCCTGCCCTGCCCTGCCCTGCCCTGCCCTGCCCTGCCCTGCCCTGCTTTCTTCTTTTTTCCCTCTGATAATCCATTTAGATGTACATTACAATATGGAAGAAAATATCTGTCACTACTTCATTTACATCACAACTTTAATGCAATAGTGAAATAATGAAATAGTCCACAAATCTTCTATTCGAGAGGGGAAAAAAACCTACAAATAGACCAATAGACAAAGAATGTAAAATGGGTGAAAACAATTAATTCAATAAAACATTGCTATTTAAACTTATTCCAGCTAAAATAAAAGATTTAATATTATACAATAGATTCATTAAATAATACGGTATCACATTATTTAGGGTCCAATTCTCACTATTAACTAGTTGCTTATTAGCACGCATATTACTAGGAAATTGCCTGTTTATTAGTACTTATAAAGCACATATTAATGGCTTATTCTACCCTTAATCAAACATAACGCATAAACTAACAATACCTTACTAATAAGCAGTAATTAGGAGTTTATTGAGGCAAAATTTGTAGTTAGAATTGGACCAGAATCTAAAGTGTGACCATACTACACAATTTGTAATAGCTAAGTCCTATTATAAAGCTAAATGAAAAACACAATGAAAAACAGAATGCATTTTTTTTCTGTAACAAGCAGAAGATTATGTAAGAAAACTAACTGACATTGCAGAGCTGAATTAAATGTCCATCTCAGGTTGTATAAAGGCCGGACACACTAAAAGTTTTCACAGCGATGCCGTAGATAGAAGAACCTTTCAGTGTGCAGTTCGTAAAATCACTTTTTTTCTTAGTGTTAAGAATATTTTAATTGTAAATAACCTTTTGTGCCATGAAAAGGTTCCATGAATGTTAAAGGTTCTTCATGGAACCATGGATGCCTATAAAAAAAACTTTATTTTTAAGAGTGTATGATCTTTGTCAGACTTTCACTATTCTAGTTTAACTCCCTGTCTTATAAGTAAATAACTCATTTGTCTTCCATCTCAGTTACAGCAGCCATTCATAATTCCATATTTCCAAACCCCAAACAAACTGTAACTCACTCCAATACCAGCCATCTTGTCCCTGTGCCTGTTTTTATGACTCAGGCTGACGGTAATAATTCAGAACCCTAACCCTCTTCATGATCTCTGCGATATAAAGCACTTCCAGTTTAGTTGATTTACAGGCCGCTGACAGCATAATCTAGCCACGTTTGGCATGGTAGGCTCAATGAGTCAAAATGAGTCCCTCCAGGGACGGCACGAGGCGCGAAGGGAGGTCAATGCTGTCTCGATTGTTCCTCTTCAGTGAATGAGGCACGTAGCCACCCTGACAAGAGGAAAAGTTGCTGCACCAGCACACAGGATTATAGGGTAGATGTTAGGTGTCAGTGAAAGAACAAAGAGGGGAAACTTAAGCTATTAGGGCAGAAGAGAGCGAAGGGACGTGAATAGCAAAGAGATCGGGTGGTGGAGGAGGAGGAAAAATAATTTACCAAAGGGAAAAGAAGCTCAATTTGCAGTTTGCTTTGACAGTGTCATAAAACAGTCACGGGGGAGGAAGTGGACAGATGACAGCTTGGAGAAGAGTGGCAGGAAATTGAGAAAGAGCGAATGGAGAATGGATAGAGTAGGTGATTGAATGAGGAAACCAGAAAGA
The DNA here is from genome assembly GCA_023029165.1 of Gobiocypris rarus. NCBI lineage: Eukaryota > Metazoa > Chordata > Actinopteri > Cypriniformes > Gobionidae > Gobiocypris > Gobiocypris rarus. The sequence continues at coordinate 29,614,056 of CM040911.1, read as the reverse complement.
AGAGCCTTGCCGGCTGATGTATTTACAGAGGCGAGTCCACAAATAAGAGAAATTGTTGAGCAACATGTAGATTTGTATTCTTTTGAGTGAAGTCAGCAGTGCCGGCCTCAGCAAATACACAACAACACGGGCCCTCCATCAGCACATTTGCCATTGTCTACACATCTGTTCAGTTTTCTCGTTTGATATACTACCTCTCTCTTCAACGCTCGGCCCTCCTGCACTCCACCCGTAACCCAACACTAATTGCGACAGAGCGTTGTCACAGGGGACGAGCGGTGGGCGGTGGGGAGGGGTTGCTGAGATTTGGTTAACTTATGAGAAGCTTTGGTAACACTGTTCTGTCATTAATGATTAAAAGCGTTGTATTCTGCTGCCTGCCCAATAGTTATCAATGTTTCTTTGTATAGAAACACTACGCACCTACAAACTCATATTCGCATGACGTCACCATTTTAACAAAGTCGCATTTTTGTTGTTTACATGGAGACGATAACGGTATCGTTTTCAAAACTTGCACTTTGAAACACATTTACAAAAGCTTGAGTTTCAGGCCTTCAAAGCGCCGTTGTCGTGTAAATGAACGTCTAAAACACATACAAAGTTTTCAGCTTTTATTTAAAAACGGTGTTGTGTAAACGGCCACTTAGAGTCAATCTGGTGTTTGAATGTGTTGTGTTTGTTGACGCTGTTATCAGGCTCCTGCGCAGTCTTTACACTCACGAGCACTTCAATCCTGCTTAACGCTGTTGCGGAGACTCTCTGTTCGTTCAGGTGAAATCACCAAACACAATGCACACGAACGTGTCCCTGCTCTTGAAATACAATCACTGGTGAACAGCTTTGGTTTTAATGAGAAAAAAAAAAGAATTAATAAGAACCCAGTCATGTTTAAAAGTTTTACCAACAGACCATGAGGGCACGTGAACAATTAAAGCAGACTTATGTATTTATCCACTGACATGAAGAATCTCCGTACTAACAATATATTGTATTACTGTTGATTTTAAGGATGAAACTATCACGCTAAACAAATTAAACTCAATGTACAAAAACAAATGCCCCCTCCCCCCCTCCTCACACACACACGCACGCACGCACACACACACACACACACACACACACACACACACACACACACACACACACACACACACACACACACACACACACACACACACACACACACACACACACACACACTCCTGTCCCACCCACTTTTTTGAAAACAAAGTTACACCACTTCTTCTGAAGGATTTGGTAATACTTGAGTCATGAGTCACTATGATCTTCACTTTAGAATTAATTATACCTTTTGTAGCCTATTATTCACATTAATTCTGAACCTGTATATAGTAGGATAATTTTAAGTCTATGGGAGACATGAAAAAATAGTAGTTACTGATTAGATAATAGTAAATGATCTCATTTAACTGAGCGCTACTTACTAATTAGTTAATCAGAGTTTCTTGATAGTTAATAGCAGTTACTAGAATGTTAATAGTGCGTTACTCATTTGCTCGTGTGTAGTTATATATTAACAACGAAACGGTATTCTAAAGTGTGACCGAAGCTTTCAACAGCCTGACAACGACAGTGGCAGACAAAGCTTGTAAATGAAAAACAAGGAGATGAAAGTATTGACTGTATATTTTATTAGAGTTTATGATCTGAATTCATCTTGAAATAATAAGTAGGAACACACAATCAAACATACAGGTGCACACACATAAAAATCGAACTATTTTACATGACCCGAGTAGGCGTCTGAACTGTGCTAGATTTGCCTGCTAGAGAATACTACAAGGCTCTAATTCATCAGCACTATACTCATCTCTGTGATTTACATAGATGTTTGCTTTTCCAGTAAACATTCCCCTATTCTATTTTGGATATGCAAACATAACCTCAAACCATATAGTGTGAAAACCGTAGGATGTATGACACCTAAAGTGCGTCAGTATTTTGCTTTTAAAGGGATAGTTCCCCCCAAAATGAAGAATACTCACCCTCATGTTGTTCACGCTCCCAGTGTTATCCTAAAACAAAAATGACAACTATTAAAAATAATAAAGCTGACATCAAATATAAAAAAATGATAAAAAATTAAAATGAAAAATGTTGCTTTTGCAATTAACTGAATTAAAGGGGAAGTTTTATGCCCATTTTTTCAAAGATGTCATTTAAGTCGCAGGTGTCCCCAGAATGTGTCTGTGAAGTTTCAGCTTTAAATACATTACATATCATTTATAAATCCATGCTGTAAATACTAATTTCGGACTACAGTCAAGAACAGGCTGTTGTGCATGTGCCTTTAAATGCAAATGAGCTGCTGTGTGCTAATTCAACATATTAAATATTTTAATATTAACTAAAATAACATTGGTCTCTGCAAACCTGACTTTCTTTCCTTTGTGGAACAACATACATTTAAATAATTGTATCCATACAATGAAAGCCAGTATGGTTTTGAACCCCATTGACTTTCATTTTATGGACAAAAGCAGTTGAAATATTCTTGAAACTATAATATAAACAAATAAGAAACAAAATATAACATAAAATATAATATTTGATTTAAATATCATTTTTGAGGGAACTATCCCTTTCAACATAGAAAGTGTTTCACTGTGACCTCTTCCTCTTATCTCAACCCGCCAGCTCTGTGGCATTTACTGGAGAAAAGCAAAGGACCGGCACAATCAGATTGCTGGGATATCCAGAATGGATGCTAAACTGGCCATATCCGAAATAGTTTTGAGTGTGAAATGGAGCTTTTACATAGTCCTTGATGTCCCATTGTCATGTTTCCACTGCGTTTTCCCACTGACATTTAGTTAAAAAGTGATGGCTGAATACCATTGTGTTTTGGTTCAAGCTCCATTGGTTTCTGCCTCCCACACTATGAGGAAGCCGTCTCAGCCCTTATAGCCTGAGCCCTGGATGCCGATCTCCAGAATACAAACCACACCGTGGGTGTGTGTCTAACTCCTGTGACACAATAGTGCATAAAAAGTCGAACAAGGACCCATATTTCTCATTCCCTCCCTCTTCCTTCCTCACAATATGTCTGCCTAGACTTATTTAAGGAATCTGTAAGTTCTTGTTCACTTCTCTCCTAGGTTGCATCCTTGTCATCGCAATTCATTTCATTCTTCTGGCACATCACAGCCTTTAAGTGCTTCTGTTCGTTCTGCCTGTCTTCAAACAAATGCTTATTTAAGTGAAAGCGCTGAAGCACATGATTCCATTTATGTGCAGAACAGACTGTTTGTGTGTATATCTATGCATGTATGCACATTTTATGCACACGGCCACACAAGAGAGCCTTTGCAAAGCCTTCAGCAGAATCCATTGCATGCTGTGATTTGCACCCCCCCAACACACACATATGATTTTCTTCTGCCTGCCTCCCACATACACAGTTTGGACATCCAATGAAAGATTGATGTTGGTTTAAGTAGCTGCCAGAGAACATTAGCCAAGGCAGAAAGAGTGCAAGAGCAGATGCACCAGCCAGAAATGACTATCAATAATGCAGTCTCCAGCAGGCTGAGAGAGAGCGAGAGAGTGTGGAAGAAGAGATGGACAGTTATGTGGAAGAGCATCCATACTTAAATGTGAGGAAAGATGATGTAATATTGTCTATTTCAATGTGGTGGAGAAGGATTAGTAATTAACATGAATTTGAGTTAGTGCACTTGTGTCTGATGCAGTGCATGCATGTCAGCAGGCAAGTGTGCTTGTTACGGGCCTGTCAGTGAGATGAAGTGTAGGTGGGTTAGACAAGTTCTGGTCAGAGCAGGAGAACTGTAATGTGTAGGTGTTTCAGGTAGGATTCTGCTATTATTGTTATTATTCCATATGCTGACCCTCACTGCTCAAGAAACCTTACAAAGATTTACCATGGTAACTGTAGTTTTACACACACACACACACACACACACACACACACACACACACACACACACACACACACACACACACACACACACACACACACACACACACACACACGCGTTGTGTTTCTATGTTTTATGGGGACATTCCATAGGCGTAATGCATTTTATACTGTACAAACCGTATTTTCTATCCCCCTACACTGCCCCTGCCCCTAAACCTACCCATCACAGGAGACATGCTGCATTTTACATTTTCAAAAACATCACTTAGTGTGATTTATAAGATGTTTTCCTCATGGGGACCAAAAATGTCCCCACAAGGACAAAAATTTGGATATTGCCATCTTTGTGGGGACATTTTGTCCCCATACCGTAGGGATTACCAGTCCACACACACACACACACACACACACACACACACACACACACACACACACACACACACACGTGGTTTAACCATAAACACTTCTTATTCATATGGAAAATGACTGAAAAGTTTGAATTTATAAATTTTATTTAAAAAAATTATTAATATAAATGTCATACAAAATAAATAAATTAATTCATGAAGCCATATTCATTTATTGTGTTTTTTAAAGTGGTAACAGTAAAAGAAAAGAAGAAAATTTGAGTTTCCCCATGCTAAACTCACCACAATCATACTAAGGTATTGTGGGTGGTTACCAGAGTGTTGCTAAAAGGAGAAGTAAAGTTTCATTAGTGGTCTGTAGTGTGTTGCTATGTGGCTAGCAAGAAGAAAGTACCTTTTAAGTGTATATTTTTGTCCATAGATGTAGCTCTTCCTCCTCCTTTACTGCTGAAGCTCATGTCCATTTTAGTGTCTGCCCGTTTGCATGAAAATTGCTTGCTTGAAAAATATTGCTTACAAAGGTAATAGCACAGCTCCCCTTAAAGAAAACACAAAACATTTTTACTACTGACGTGAAACCACAACCATTTAAAATGGTTTCATTAATTTATTATCAAATTAATGAACAAAATCAATACAATTAATACGCAATAAAAAAATAAAGTGAGTGCATTGGTTTTTTGTTTGTTTTTTTAAACCTGCATAGTTTAAGATTTAATTAGCACAACTGATTTGAGGTGAGTTAGGAGACAAAGAGGTTTGTTCAAATCCTTAACTTGTGATTAACACCATTAACTGTGGGGTTTAGGTGGAACACATGACAAGAGATTACATTCAGTGTGGCTGTCTGTATTTGTATGTGTGGTGATGAGATGAGATAAGGGTCTGACTGTGTTTGTGTTATTGTGTGTGTGTGTTGTCTAGCGTGTCTCAGAGGGGTATATTTCAGGTCAGCAGAAGGCCAGTCTATAACAACTGATGTTTCCTGAATCCTTCTCCTCTTACAGCCGCTAATCTGTTTTACCGAGTTACATGTTTCTTGCCATCTCTCCCTGAAGCTCTCAGAACCAGTTATCAATCTCATTCAGCTCCTCACTTGTATTCACTCCCTCACTGGCTAAAGCATGTACACCTCCTGCTGACAGTTATCTCCTTCTCTCTCCCTTTCTGTCAGTCATCTAAGCCATCTCTAGTGTCAGGGTTGATTGGAGATCCCCACAGGACTGATGTGAGAGCCATCATTCACTTAAAACTGCAGTTTTCCCTCCTTGTCCTGCATCTCCTATATCCGTACTCCTCATCCAGGGTTACCATAGCAACCCCACCCCCACCGCCTATCCACACCCTTTTTTCTCGTAGCACTCATCTCGCTCTGGGGACCAGGCTGCTGTTTTCCTAGCTAGAGGCCCTCAAGGGGCCGCCGGGCCTCAGTTGTTGCTGTTGAGTACCGTCATGATGTTGCGAAGGGGGTCAGCTAATTACGGAGCAGTGTGTCGGACACACAGGAGTTTTCTGTGACAATAACAATAACATGATTGTGACATAATGTATATACTGTATATGCGTGTGTTAATTGTAATGGAGAGACCTTGGAGTTGTCTTCCATCACAATTTTTACTGTGCTCTCACTGTTCCAATTGCATTTTTAATAGTTATGTAGAGTTTGCTATTTAATATTTCCTGTTTTAGCTGAGTGGGCGTGGCCTTAAAGAGAGTGTGAACTGAAGGGGAGCACAATTTTTTTTGGAAATGTTTGAGCAAATGTGTGTGTTGGTTTTATCCGTCCTATTTATTGTATTTATTTGTTTGTTTTAACTCTTGTTCTTTATCAGCTTGTGTATTTATTTATTAAACATGGAGAGGCAAGAGTTCATTTAAAAAAATCGTATGCTCTAATTAGTAAGTGGGAAAATGTGTAGTTATGCTGCCTTCATGTGCTTTCGAAATTATCGTGAATACGAGTTTCCTGGTAAGAACTTAGACATGAATTCCCTCTCAAGTTGGATTTACCACTGGCAAGTGTGGGGATCATTTTGATACCCAAGTTCCCGAGAAATAGTTGTCAATAAATGGGATGCTAAATATCATTTAGGCTTTAATAAGATTTTCCCAATTAATAGGCAACTAAACCTGGTTTCCCTGGTCCCTGTTCTTACAGACAGCAAAGCACTTGAATGCGACGAACTCGTAATCACGACTTCAGAAGTGGGAAGTAGGAAATTTCCGATAGCAAGTGAAGGTGGCATTAAGATAGCCGTCATTAGTGGATTGGTGGACGGATCATGGTTTTTGAGGGAATTTGAACAAGGTTATTGTAGCGCTGCTTGAACGCCCTGAAACTCTGTCCTCAAAAGATGACTGTTAAACTATACCCCTGTTCACAGCCTAACTTCACCCACTGGCAATATTGGAGACAGAGGGGAGTATGACAAGAAGTGAGTATGAGGTCTCTGCGGAACAAGAGTGGGTGTTTCTAAATTAGTGGGTGTTTTCAAACTGATGGGTGTTTATAAATCACGCAATAAAAATTATTCCCTTCACCCGACCCCACCCCTAACCTTACCCACACTGTGACGTGGGCAAATCAGGTAACACAGTTGAAAAATTTGAGCGACAGTCCAGTGCTGCTTCTCTGTAGCCCAGGTCAGGTGCTTCTGCCGCTGTTTCTGGTTCAAAAGTGGCTTGTCCTGGGGAATGCGGCACCTGTAGCCCATTTCCCGCACATGCCTGTGCACGGTGGCTTTGGATGTTTCTATTCCAGACTCAGTCCACTGCTTCCGCAGGTCCCCCAAGGTCTGGAATCGGTCCTTCTCCACAATCTTCCTCAGGGTCCGGTCACGTCTTCTCGTTGTGCAGCGTTTTTTGCCACTTTTTTTCCTTCCCACAGACTTCCCACTGAGGTGCCTTGATACAGCACTCTGGGAACAGCCTATTCGTTCAGAAATGTCTTTCTGTGTCTTACCCTCTCGCTTGAGGGTGTCAATGATGGCCTTCTGGACAGCAGTCAGGTCGGCAGTCTTACCCATGATTGCGGTTTTGAGTAATGAACCAGGCTGGGAGTTTTTAAAAGCCTCAGGAATCTTTTGCAGGTGTTTAGAGTTAATTAGTTGATTCAGATGATTAGGTTAATAGCTCGTTTAGAGAACCTTTTCATGATATCACTTTATTCTGATTTGAAATCCTTTTTAGTACATTTAAATAATATATATTATTTTATGTTTTGGTATATTAAACCCCCAAAATGTCAAGCGGTGCAACTATCGGACAAATGAACAGACTAAGGAAACTATTTAAAATGGTGTTTTAATAAGAAGAAATTAAAAACTAAACATGATGGCATCATTTTAGGTTTAAAACCTTTCATATTAACACATTTTATAAAAAAACAGTATAGCTGTTGAAATAATTAAAAAACTTTTGTCCAGTAATTTGTATATTTTCCAATATCAGGGTGGCACAACTGCAAATGGCTCTTTTACTATGAATTGACAATGTAATAACAGTAAACATGATATCGCATCATCCAGAGGATCACAAATGAGTGGCATAGTGAATAGGTTTGTAAATCTCTATCAAATACTGGTAAAAAAAAACGCTAATCTCAAGTATGGGTAGGTCGGTACACTTTCCATGTCAGGTGGTACTACAGTACATACAACTATTTGGTTGCACTGCCTAACATAAACTCGTTTTAACACAATGTTCATGACTCAAAAATATCTGTTTTGAAAAGATGTTTTAAAAAACACCTTTTTTGAAGCTTTATTTGTCAATGACCCATAAATATAGCTATATATAAAAACTTAATAATACAAATGACAAAACCATAACAGAATAACAATAGGCTAACTTAAACTTAAATTAAACCGAGAACTAATAATAGTAAATACTATAATGGAAAATAAATAATACTTAAAATAACACATTTGAATTACGGCTAAAATTATGCCAGGATGTTACAAGTGCTGGGTGGATTTTAGCATTTTGATAGGCAGTTGCTATGGTGGTTCTTTACTGGCCTAAGTTAAAAGAGCCCATCCTCGAATCGCTTTGACGTTCTGGTCTCCATGGCTCTGATTTCTTCTTCAATGCATTGCAAATCGATTTTTGGCTATTTTATCACCCACCAGAGAAAATCAGTCTGAAAGCTTAGAAAAGTTAAATGTGCTATGTACTGAAGTTTAATACAGGTTAGTTAAGGGTTTTTTCATGAGAAATTTGTCATAGCCATAGTAGCACTACTAACTTTGGATAAATAATGCACACACACACACACACACACACACACACACACACACACACGGACTAAAACGAAGACACACACCTTGTGTGAAGTGTAAATAAGTGCACTGAGTTAATTTAGAGAACTCCAAACAGCTCTCGCGGCACAAGTTAAGCCCTTGGGTAATAATATGTTTCCATTACCACACGGCCTATCAAAATGCTTCATTAAAAACAGCAAACATGGCTCACATACAGGTCTCTAAATAAAGCTGTCCTGACTCTCATTTCTGCTCCACATTCACAATTCACCATGCACTGCCTGTCATGACCTTGCCTTCGGAGAGTACACTTATAAATATGGACACGACCACAGCCGGCCAACTCATCAAATAATGATTAATGGGTCATCCTGCATCTATAAACACAAGCATATTTCCTGAAATGTGTGGTTGTGCGTGGAGGTGAACAGAATGATTGTTTTTTCGTTTAGATGACAGTGAGTGATGATCTTATTATAAATGATCGTCCCATAAGAGAATCATAAACTCTTTTGAAACTCTCGAGACTGTTGATTACAGAGTTGACTGGCTTGGAAGGGAGCGAGAGATTGAGAGAGATCACTCGGATGAGAAGCTGGAGGAAACATTATGGCACGCCGCTGGTTTTCACAACCGTGGAATCACAGTGTGCTTAGCGCGGATCTCAGTTTGAGTGTAGAAGCATTTCTCACCGTGGCTGTTGGGTGCCATGTGACGCGGTCTCTGTCATGTTCGAGTGTGATGCCTTAATTATCGCCTGTCACTTCTCTTTTCCATCGCACTCTTTCACTATTACCATCTTTTCCTTTTACCTGCTATTCTTTCTGTATAGGTGGCCAGAATGGTGCTCTTTCTTTCCTTATTTCTGAAGGGTTTCTCAAGATTCTCATATACAGCAGTTAAAAGGATAGGTCACACAAAAATTAAAAATCTGTCATTTACTCATTTACCTTTTTTTTCATAATCTGCATGACTTTCTTCAGTGGAACACACCAGGATATTTTGAAACTCAATGGAGTTCTAAACAACACTGGACCTTAAGAGATATACAGGTCCTTCTAAAAAAATTAGCATATTGTGATAAAAGTTCATTATTTTCCATAATGTAATGATAAAATTAAACTTTAATATATTTTAGATTCATTGCAGACCAACTGAAATATTTCAGGTCTTTTATTGTTTTAATACTGATGATTTTGGCATACAGCTCATGAAAACCCAAAATTCCTATCTCAAAAAATTAGCATATTTCATTCGACCAATAAAAGTGTTTTTAATACAAAAAAAGTCAACCTTCAAATAATTATGTTCAGTTATGCACTCAATTCTTGGTCGGGAATCCTTTTGCAGAAATGACTGCTTCAATGCGACGTGGCATGGAGGCAATCAGCCTGTGGCACTGCTGAGGTGTTATGGAGGCCCAGGATGCTTCGATAGCGGCCTTAAGCTCATCCAGAGTGTTGGGTCTTGTGTCTCTCAACTTTCTCTTCACAATATCCCACAGATTCTCTATGGGGTTCAGGTCAGGAGAGTTGGCAGGCCAATTGAGCACAGTAATACCATGGTCAGTAAACCATTTACCAGTGGTTTTGGCACTGTGAGCAGGTGCCAAGTCGTGCTGAAAAACGAAATCTTCATCTCCATAAAGCTTGGAAGCATGAAGTGCTCCAATATCTCCTGATAGCTAGCTGCATTGACCCTGCCCTTGATAAAACACAGTGGACCAACACCAGCAGCTGACATGGCACCCCAGACCCCAGATCACTGACTGTGGGTACTTGACACTGGACTTCAGGCATTTTGGCATTTCCTTCTCCCCAGTCTTCCTCCAGACTCTGGCTCTTTGATTTCCAAATGACATGCAAAATTTGAGCAACAGTCCAGTGCTGCTTCTTTGTAGCCCAGGTCAGGCGCTTCTGCCGCTGTTTCTGGTTCAAAAGTGGCTTGACCTGGGGAATGCGGCACCTGTAGCCCATTTCCTGCACACGCCTGTGCACGGTGGCTCTAGATGTTTCTACTCCAGACTCAGTCCACTGCTTCCGCAGGTCCCCCAAGGTCTGAAATCGGTCCTTCTCCACAATCTTCCTCAGGGTCCAGTCACCTCTTCTCGTAGTGCAGTGTTTTTGCCACACTTTTTCTTCCCACTGACTTCCCACTGAGGTGCCTTGATACAGCACTCTGGGAACAGCCTATTCGTTCAGAAATTTATTTCTGTGTCTTACCCTCTCGCTTGAGGGTGTCAATGATGGCCTTCTGGACAGCAGTCAGGTCAGCAGTCTTACCCATGATTGCGGTTTTGAGTAATGAACCAGGCTGGGAGTTTTTAAAAGCCTCAGGTTAGAGTTAATTAGTTGATTCAGATGATTAGGTTAATAGCTCGTTTAGAGAACCTTTTCATGATATGCTAATTTTTTGAGATAGGAATTTTGGGTTTTCATGAGCTGTATGCCAAAATCATCAGTATTAAAACAATAAAAGACCTGAAATATTTCAGTTGGTGTGCAATGAATCTAGAATATATGAAATTTAAATTTTATCATTACATTATGGAAAATAATGAACTTTTATCATAATATGCTAATTTTTTGAGAAGCACCTGTATTTCTTAAAAACATCTTCTTTTGTGTTCATCAGAAGAATGCATCCCAATGTGCATGTACATCATAAATAGAAGCCTATGTAAGATTAGAATTAGTGTAATGTTGTAAAGAGTATGCCAAAAGTCTCCAGATGGTCTACTTTTTCCAGTAGATAATCTATCGGCTAATATTGCCCACAACCCATAGCACTTTGGAGGAGGATTCGGTTCAGAACTAGAATACGAACAAATAAAAAGTGTAAAAAACTACAAACATGGCAAATGTGCACAACCAATGGTTAAATAGAGCAGTTTAAATGGTGCTGTATGTAAGTTTTTCACTTTACTAAAGCATAAAAATACCATAATAAGCTTGCAGATATGTAGGGAACTTGCTAAATTCACTACTTATTTTTTAGAAAACCAATGCTACAATGCCAGTTATTCTACTTTGAAATGTGCGTTCTGTGTCGGGATTGTCTGTGTTTGTTTTGGTCTGTGTGATACCGCACGCCGGTTTACCCAATAGTATTTTGACACCCCAGGTTGCCAGTTGAACGGAAATCACATCGTATTGCAACCATGGAAGCCAGCAAACAAACTGAGTGTCCCATTTCTCATTTTTAGGTTTCAGAAGGGTCCTCGCGAGCTGTGGCTGATATGTGCCCTCAATGCGCACTTTTGCCGAGCATGCACTGGTGCGAGCTTCACATAGTTAATGTGGCGATATGTCATGAAAGTGCGGACTCGTAGGAAGACCTCAAGTATTTATGGTGCCATTTGGGACAGGGCCTAAACACTTGTGGTCCTCTTCTGAGTCTGCACTTCCATGACTTCAGGAGTTTCGAAGCAATCCATCAAAATTCTCATCTTTGTTGCTTCTTCTTCATATGCGAGCATCATTTGGACTCGAATAACATCCCGTAGTCCAGTAACTTCTCTTCAAAAAGTTACAAAATTAACTGGAAAAATGTTACACGGTCAAAAAACTGTATCGCTCCAATATTGCATCACACAAAAAAAAAACGGCCATTGCCGGAAATTATGTCATCGTCAAAATGAAATATTATATTACACATTAAATGATTTACTCATACTTATTTATCAATTGCTTAATAAATATAATTATTTATTCCACATCTATATAAGAAACAAATAACATATGGCCCGTCATCTAATTGGATGAATCCTTCAGGATTTATGGGAGATATGCGTGTCACGTTCATTAACTTGGGGGGGAAAAAAAACATTATGACACCGAAACCCCTCATGGAAAAAGAAAGTTGTCTTCTTTACAACTGTGACAATGATTGCTTATCAGGATCAACTAAAAGCTGGATTTTTAAAAGTATGTGAGGTCTGTTATTGTAGGGACATTGACACATTTCCATGCCCATAAACATGATTGAACAAAATAAACTGCGATTGGTTGGTCAGTCAGATGGACCAGCTGCTATGAAGTCCAGACATTCTGCCGTTAATACTAGAGTAACAACTTTGATGAGGTACAGTGATGAACAAGAACATTTTAAAAATGGGAAAAAAATTATCTTAACTGTTTATGCTTGTATACAGGAAAAAAATATTTGAGGTGATAGATGGGGGAATGGGACTCAAGGTCTTTTTCAAACCTGCATTTTAGCACAAAAGCTCTGCATCTCTGGAGAACATTCATCAACCACTAGTCCACAGCTCTGACAGATCCCTGTTTTAGGGCAGAAACAAAAAATTGTGTTCGTCAAATATTTTACTGCATGAAGTGGTCCGTAAAACAAATTTCTCTCTGTTTTAAAGGTCGATTTAGAAGTGTTGGACCCACGGGGTCGGACTCCTTTGCACCTGGCCGTGACACTGGGTCATTTAGACTGCGCCCGTCTGTTAGTCCAGTATGGAGCCGATGTCAGCAAAGAAAACAGAAATGGCTGGACAGGTAATACAGCAAGAAACTCCAGCCACTTTGCATTTTGGGTAGGGATGCACAAATTCTGGCCAATATGATAAGCTGATAATTATTTAAACGAACGTTGAACAGTTTGGGTCGGTACAATTTTTTTTGTTGGAAATTAATACTTTCATTAAAAAAAGGATACATTAAATGAATTAAAAAGACACTGAAGACATTTAAATGTTACAAACGACTTATATTTTAGATAAATGTTGCTCTTTCTATTCATCAAGGAATCCTGAACAATTTTGATCAGTTTCAACAAAAAATATTAAGGAGCACAACAGTTTTCAACATTGATAATAATATGAAATCATCATATTAGAATGATTTCTGAAGGATCATGTGACACTGAAGACTGGAGTAATGATGCTGAAAATTCAGCTTTGCATCACAGGAGTAAATTATGTTTTAAAATATATTAAAATAGAAAGCATATAGATTATTTTAATTTGCAATAATATTTCACAGTATTACTGTTTTAGATTAAATAAATGCAACTTTGGTGAGCATAAGAGTTTTTTGTTGTTGTTGAAAAAAGTCTAACAAAGTCTTACCAACCCCAAAGGTAGTGATGGCTGATAACTGATATCTGGCAGCTACTGTAATTCTATTATTTCAATAGTAATAATAATAATACATCTGATTTATATTGCACTTTTCTCAAACCCAAAGCAACCCAGCATAATAAGAATAAAAAGAAAGTCATTTTGTTTAAAATAAAAATAATAATAAAATTAGTCATTTTAAATGCTATACAGGTAGATTTAGGCATCCAACAATGTCATGTACAGAATAAATTATTTTAATTTATTTAATTTATTAGTGTTTATTGATTTATTAGTGTTTTTAAATATTAACTTTAACTGATTGTTTAATGATGGCAAAGCAAATGAATAAATAAAGTAAACAGGATAAATATATCATGCATCCCTAATTTTGGTGTCACTTTAAACTTTACCTTCTGTCTGTCAGTGTTACAGGAGGCCATTAGCACACGTAACCCGGAGCTGGTGCGGCTGGTGCTGCGTTACCGTGACTACCAGCGCACCACTAAGCGACTGGCAGGGATCCCGCACCTGCTGGAGAGACTCCGACAGGTCAGCCCCAGTTGTGTCTTAATAAACCCTGAACCTGTTAATGACGAAACAACAAGCCATGGGCTTAACAAACAGCATCGTAACATCCACCTGCTGCCTGCACACCTGAGCCCTCATTCCTGTAGATTGCATACAAATAAACAAACAGGTTTATGGGGAACCACTGGTTAGTTTGCTCTCTTTTCCTCATCCTTACCAGTCTTTTTTCAACCTTGAGTTCCCCTGTAGCTTTCTTCCCTTTGTTTATGATGGATGTGCGAGCTCTCTGGTTCTCCCCGGTCCTCATCTCTCCGGGAGTTTTATTATTCATGTCTTTCCCTGCAGAGCGATCCGTCTCTCACTTTCTGCCTCCCACTGTACGCTCTAACCTTCTCTCTCCCTCTTGTTCGCCTTGTCTTTCAGGCGCAGGATTTTTACGTGGAGATGAAATGGGAGTTTACAAGCTGGGGTAGGTCATATGTGCTGTAATCATGTGTAAATGGTATGTTTGGACAGGCACTTCCTCTTTCCACGTCCTCATGTCCTGCTATTGTTGAACTCTCCCTCTATTTCCAGTTCCGCTCGTGTCTCGTATCTGTCCGAGTGACACATATCGGGTATGGAAGAGTGGCCAGTGCCTGCGGGTGGACACAACACTCATGGGATTTGAGCAAATGACCTGGCAAAGAGGCAATCGCAGCTTTATATTCAAGGGTCAAGGTGTGTGCGAAGGCTGCTTTGTTCCTGCACTGATTTTGTTGCCGAATGGCCTTTATTTTTCTTTGCCTGTGTGTTACCTTCAAATCAGATTGGGGTTTGATCTGCGCTTTTGTTCTCGATGCCACTTCTCGCTCAGCTTTCTTTCAAACAAGCCATCATTGGCATGGAAACAACCTCATTCTCACTTCGCCACAGTCTCTAATTGGCTTCCTTCCGTTCGCTCTCTCTCCACCTGTCATTCAGACTCCAGCGCCATGGTAATGGAAGTGGATCATGACAGACAGCTGGTGTTTTGCGAGACGCTGCCGTGCCACAGTTCCTCTCCCGCCTCCCCCTCCCCCAGATCGTGCACAACCGCTTTGAGCCTTCTGGGGGCGCTACAGCCCAGCGATGAACAGGTGGCGGCCCGTCTATCTGCTCCCGTGGTGGCCACACAGCTTGACACCAGGAACATCTCCTTTGAGAGGTGAGCACATAATAACAACTGCCAAGTCATTGTCAGCAATTAAAATTTTAGACAGTAAGGGCATCGTAACCTTTTATTTTGGCTTTACTGTAAAGCTGAGAGTGTGAGCCAGCACTTTTGGGATAAGCTTCATCATAAAATGTGTGATATTGGACTCACCTCTGTCTGCACGGCAAGTCGGCCATCTGGTAACGTGCCCGGGTGTCTCTGCAGGAATAAAACAGGCATTCTTGGCTGGCGAAGCGAGAAAACAGAGGTGGTGAACGGGTATGAATCAAAGGTATGGCTTATATCACAATAAAACATGTTTTACTGATAATATAATTTGGAATAAAAAAAAGAAAAGAAAGCAAAACAGATGCATTTTCAGTAGTTTTCATTATATAATTGAGAATTGAAAACTATAATTTATATATTTAAAGTTATATATAGTACAGCTTCCTTTTCCTGCGTACATACAGTCAGTGGCGTACACGTGGGGTGGGGTTGGTTTGGGTTCCCCTTTTCGTGAAAGTGCCCTTTTCGATCGCACCGCAGTGCCCCCACGAACACGATTTCTCATTTCTTCTGGAAGCAATTTAACCAACATAAATGGACTGCATAAATTAAAGATTAATCCTTAACAAAGTTACAAAACGTATGTAATCAAGAGCAGTAAGTGATTCCCTTGTCTTTTCTTGTTTGACTAACATTAAAAACACAGACAGCAGGAATATTAGGCTGCTGTCACTTTAAGACATAAAACGTTGTCTTTCTTGACGGTTTACATTCACTTAAGACATAACCTACTACTTTTGCTAGGATACTCGCCAAGACGGACATGTTGACATGATTTTTGTGTAAATTTGTCCGTTCAAGCGAAAGACTTGAACAATATCTTTTTTTGTCCACATTTTTTGATTATCGCTGTTGTAATGAATTGGAAAGTCAGAATGTGTATTCTTCAACAGAAACGTACATTTGTATGTCTGCTTTAACACATTGTTATTTTAAACAACCCATATACCAAGAATCTATACCATACTAGCCTAGAAATCTAGACGCACCCTAGCGGCAGCAAATCTAATTTGTCGCGAGTGTAGTCTAGCAACTCTCTGTAGACCTGCGAGCTGGAAAACCAAACTCTGGTCAGGCCAATCACATCGTGTATAGAGTTTGTGGGCGGGCTTAACATAATGACGGCAGAGTTGCGGAGGTTCCGCGTGCTACTTGCAAACAAAAGCTGGCAAACGGCGGTCTTTCTAATCGGCTTTAGCCGTGACTCTGGAAGACTTGGAGTTAAGCTTTTCTTTGAGAAAATAACAAAGAACGGCACTGAAGAAAAGAAGATGTGTTCAGAGTTTTGCCGACCGGATAAGGCGAAAGTTTAATCTATTAACTAGCTCCGCTTCACGTTGCGCTGGTTGGTTGTAGTGATATCCAATTGCGTGCAGAGGGAATTTGAAAGACAACCGTTTATCCCGCCCCTCGGATTGAGCCCTGCCAATGGTGTGTTCCCAGACCCAACTTCTTGATGTGGGTCTGGCTTGTCAGGCTAATACCATACAGCACTTATCAAAGATTTGATTTTAGATTTATTTACAAACTCAAAATAACTAAGGATCTAAAACACAAACAGAACAACCAGCAATGTGCAACGAGAACTGATAGTGAACTGAACAAAACACAGGACTTAATTAGAGCAAACTAACCAATCCATGAAACAACTTAATTAGTCGATGAAAAACCATAGAAACAAACTGAAACACAGGAAACTGAACTAATGCTGCCTTCTTGTAAATTCTTGTAAATACGAGTTTCCTAGTTAAAAATTGGACATGAACTCCCTGTCAAGTCCAAATTTGAATGCAATGAGCTTTATTCACAACTTCAGAAGTGGGAAGTAGGAAATTTCCGATAGCATGTGACGGCAGCGTAAAACACGTCAAACCCACCCAAAACATAAACAGACACAGTTTACTCGTGACAACAGGCATGGAAAAATTCAATTAAGAATCACTACAGTATTCAGAAAAACAAGTTGTACTGATGTATGATAATGGAAATTAAACACCTTCGCTGATAAGCCTTTTTCAAGTTTAATATCTTTATTTATCTTGACAGTTATCCTTGGCTAATAGGAAGGCTGTTAAATGGTGCGCTAATTAGCTGGCAAATTGACAAATCCAACTGTGGGTGAAGGCTTGGCTTATGAATATTAATTAAGGTACTTGACTGGACACTCCTGGAAGGTTACCAAGCAACGTCTCTATGACTTAATTAATATTCATGCACTCATGCCTTGCTTCGCATATGTTCCACAGTTGCAAACTTTTGTTAGCTTTCATCCATTGACCCGATTGGAAAGGAACCAATTGCTATGAAACAACTTTCGGTTACACCCAATATACTGGAATAGAGTCCAGAGAGGCAGCATGATGAAACTAGGCCGCTCCCATTTCAATCTGCTAAACTGTCTAAACTACAATCAGTAAATCATGGTGTCGTGTAGATTGAGCATTAGAACTCTCAAAACTCTAGCATTATGAACTCTTTTTTTTTCACAATGTAAATGCTCATGAAATTCTAAATCTGCTTCAAAGTTCTCCATAATTTGAAATGTCTCCCATTCTCTTGTAGGATAAGGGAGTGTTGTATTTTTGTCAGGGAAATAATGTGGCAGAATACCAAACAAATGATCAACTAATATTCTCATATGTCTTCGCTTCAGGTTTACTGTGCCTCTAACGTTGAGCTGATCACAAGAACACGCACTGACCATCTCACTGACCAGCACAAAACAAAACCCAAAGGTACTTTTGACCAAAGCACTTGACCACAATCTCCACACGCCCACATAGACATTAATCTATATTTTCAGAAATCTCAATCACACATTTGAAATCATTTTCTTAAATAATACAATAACTGTTCAAGATTTCAACATATTAGATTGATTTCTAACAGACTGGAATAATGAAAATTTCACTTATTAAAATAGAGAACCATGAAATTCTAATAATATTTCACAATAATTCTCTTTTAATGTATTTTTTTGATTACCAGCCTTGGTGAGTTAAGATGTAAGGACAAAAATACAGATTTTGTTTTTGGAGCGCATATGCTGTTTTTTCAACAATACACAATAAGCGTGTGCATGGTGGGCATCCCGTAGTGAATATGATGATTCATTATTTCTCTGCCCACCCAGTTTCCAAACAAACACCGTCTTTGTCTCGTCTACTGTTACTGTGATGTAATACAGATCCTTGGGATTGTGCACATCTTTTGTAATATGAACTGCTGTGTGTTGCGTCTTTGTCTCAGGCGGCAAGACACCTCTGCAATCCTTCCTGGGTATCGCTGAACAGCACATGGGGCCTAACAATGGAGTGAGTGAAAGGAGCCTGTCAAGAATCTGTTAATTTATCATCAATACATCTAAAGTGCCTTTCAAGTATTATGTCACTTCTCTAGCCTCTAAGTGTGTGTGTGTGTGTGTGTGTTTTACAGCACACTATGGTGACTCAGATATCATGCCCTGCAACGAACCCATTGGCCGTGACGGCTGAGGAGTACTTTAATCCCAACATGAGTCAGAGAGACATCGGTCAGCCCTGTCACCTCACCACCAAAACGCAAAGGTAGTGTTTCAACACAACATTGCTTTCATTTTCATTTTGAAACATTTTAGATAAATAGATTCTCTGCAGAAAATTTGTTCCTTTCCCAATCCCATTCTACTCTCTCCTCTTCAATCGTTTGCCATCTCTCCTCAAAGTGTCTTTTCAAAATAAAGGAAAAAAATAACTTAGAGGTTTGTTTGAATACTATCCGTAAGTACGGACAATAGTAATAATGATACTTACCCACTTAAAACCATTACTAAAGAGATATGTTGCTCTAGTCTTCTGATGGTGTCTTTACGTGAATCTGGGAAACTCGTGCCTCACAGTCAGATATTTTTTATTATGATATCACGTATTCAAGCATGAAAAATAACATGGAAGTAGCCTAAACAATACAAAAAACTGTTCTTTGTAGTTTTTCATGTTGATTAGTCTCCCCAGGTGTTTCCCATTTACCACACCCCCTTGTTATCTTGTTAAGCTTGTCTGCCTGTGTGTGTATATATATGCTTGTGGTTCACTTGTCTTTTGTCGGTCGTTGTTTGCTGTTAATGTGTTTGTGTCTTAGGTCTTGAGTTCCTGGATGTTCCTGTTTTATTTATGTAATATTTTCATTAAAGTTGTGCATGCAAGTGGATTCTATCTCTCTGCTTCGTCTCTCAGCATTCCCAACAGAACGACCGACAAAAGACAAGTGTACCACAAGCATATACAGTGGGTACGAAAGTAATCAGACCCCCTTACATTTTTCACTATTATATTGCAGCCATTTGCTAAAATCATTTAAGTTCTTTTTTTTCTCATTAATGTACACACAGTACCCCATATTGACAGAAAAACATAGAATTGTTGACATTTTTGCAGATTTATTAAAAAAGGAAAACTGAAATATCACATGGTCCTAATTATTGAGACCCTTTGCTGTGACCTTTTACTCAGGTGCTGTCCATTTCTTCTGATCATCCTTGAGAAGGTTCTACACCTTCATTTGAGTCCAGCTGTGTTTGATTAGACTGATTGGACTTGATTAGGAAAGTCACACACCTGTCTATATAAGACCTTACAGCTCACAGTGCATGTCAGAGCAAATGAGAATCATGAGGTCAAAGGAACTGCCTGAAGGGCTCAGAGACAGAATTGTGGTAAGGCACAGATCTGGCCAAGGTTACAAAAAATGTCTGCTGCACTTAAGGTTCCTAAGAGCACAGTGGCCTCCATAATCCTTAAATGGAAGACGTTTGGGACAACCAGAACCCTTCCTAGAGCTGGCTGAGCTATCGTGGGAGAAGAGCCTTGGTGAGAAAGGTAACGAAGAACCCGAAGATCACTGTGGCTGAGCTCCAGAGATGCAGTCAGGAGATGGGAGAAAGTTGTAGAAAGTCAACCATCACTGCAGCCCTCCACCAGTCGGGGCTTTATGGCAGAGTGGCCCGACAGAAGCCTCTCCTCAGTGTAAGACACATGGAAGATGAAAGATGAATGCGGCCAAGTACAGGGATATCCTGGACGAAAACCTTCTCCAGAGTGCTCACGACCTCAGACTGGGCCGAAGGTTCACCTTCCAACAAGACAATGACCCTAAGCACACAGCTAAAAAAACGAAGGAGTGGCTTCACAACAACTCCGTGACTGTTCTTGAATGGCCCAGCCAGAGCCCTGACTTAAACCCAATTGAGCATCTCTGGAGAGACCTGAAAATGGCTGTCCACCAACATTTACCATCCAACCTGACAGAACTGGAGAGGATCTGCAAGGAGGAGTGGCAGAGGATCCCCAAATCTAGGTGTGAAAAACTTGTTGCATCTTTCCCAAAAAGACTCGTGGCTGTATTAGATCAAAAGGGTGCTTTAACTAAATACAGGTCCTTCTAAAAAATTAGCATATCGTGATAAAAGTTAATTATTTTCCATAATGTAATGATAAAATTTAACTTTCATATATTTTAGATTCATTGCACACCAACTGAAATATTTCAGGTCTTTTATTGTTTTAATACTGATGATTTTGGCATACAGCTCATGAAAACCCAAAATCTCAAAAAATTAGCATATAATGAAAAGGTTCTCTAAACGAGCATTTAACATAATCATCTGAATCAACTAATTAACTCTAAAGACCTGCAAAAGATTCCTTAGGCTTTTAAAAACTCCCAGCCTGGTTCATTACTCAAAACCGCAATCATGGGTAAGACTGACCTGACTGCTGTCCAGAAGGCCATCATTGACACCCTCAAGCGAGAGGGTAAGACACAGAAAGACATTTCTGAACGAATAGGCTGTTCCCAGAGTGCTGTATCAAGGCACCTCAGTGGAGAGTCTGTGGAAAGGAAAAGTGTGGCAAAAACGCTGCACAACGAGAAGAGGTGAACGGACCCTGAGGAAGATTGTGGAGAAGGACCGATTCCAGACCTTGGGGGACCTGCGGAAGCAGTGGACTGAGTCTGGAGTAGAAACATCCAGAGCCACCGTGCACAGGCGTGTGCAGGAAATGGGCTACAGGTGCCGCATTACCCAGGTCAAGCCACTTTTGAACCAGAAACAGCGGCAGAAGCGCCTGACCTGGTTTACAGAGAAGCAGCACTGGACTGTCGCTCAAATTTTGCATGTCATTCGGAAATCAAGGTGCCAGAGTCTGGAGGAAGACTGGGGAGAAGGAAATGCCAAAATGCCTGAAGTCCAGTGTCAAGTACCCACAGTCAGTGATGGTCTGGGGTGCCATGTCAGCTGCTGGTGTTGGTCCACTGTGTTTTATCAAGGGCAGGGTCAATGCAGCTAGCTATCAGGAGATTTTGGAGCACTTCATGCTTCCAAGCTTTATGGAGATGAAGATTTCGTTTTTCAGCACGACCTGGCACCTGCTCACAGTGCCAAAACCACTGGTAAATGGTTTACTGACCATGGTATTACTGTGCTCAATTGGCCTGCCAACTCTCCTGACCTGAACCCCATAGAGAATCTGTGGGATATTGTGAAGAGAAAGTTGAGAGACGCAAGACCCAACACTCTGGATGAGCTTAAGGCCGCTATCGAAGCATCCTGGGCCTCCATAACACCTCAGCAGTGCCACAGGCTGATTGCCTCCATGCCACGCCGCATTGAAGCAGTCATTTCTGCAAAAGGATTCCCGACCAAGTATTGAGTGCATAACTGAACATAATTATTTGAAGGTTGACTTTTTTGTATTAAAAACACTTTTCTTTTATTGGTCGGATGAAATATGCAAATGTTTTTAGATTGAAATTTTGGGTTTTTCTTTTGTAATAAATCTGCAAAAATGTCAACAGTTCTGTGTTTTTCTGTCAATATGGGGTGCTGTGTGTACATTCATGAGAAAAAAATGAACTTAAATGATTTTAGCAAATTGCTGCAATAAAGTCTGAATACTTTCCGTACCCACTGTATATACACACAAAGGCAGACAAGCTTAACAAGATAACAAGGGGGTGTGGTAAATGGGAAACACCTGGGGAGACTAATCAACATGAAAAACTACAGAGAATACAAAATAAAGCACAGGAAACACGTCAACGTAAAAGTCCAAGGACAGACACAGAGCACATGTGATAATTAGACACACATCAAAATCTATAAATATAAAGAATATGGTATAGTGGTAAATAAATAATACTAATATAACACTGCTCTACTAAGGGCAAATGAGGGCACACTGCTCTAAGGGCACATGAGATTACACTCTTTTTCTGGACTGTCAAGACTGTATGAGGTCACATCTGTGTCAACCTGAACCTGTCACACAGACGTCAAAGAACTAACAGCGACGAAAGCCAAATGTGTTGTCACCTCGTGTCAGCTGTGTCTGAGCCAGAAAGCTGCGCTTGAACACACTGCAAAGACTACAGGCGACTGGCAACTAGCCTGTGCGTTCTGCACTTGTGTGTAAGGAATTCCTGTCTATATCAGCAGGTATTAACAGTCTATATGCGTCATTAAAAAAGGGAAACCGAAACTAGGACCACAGATATGCAAACCGCAAACAAAGCAGCGCTTGCTAACCATTTTGAATATCAATCGTGTTGATCACAATCTTCATTCCAAGTTGCTCATGTTGTTATGAAAATATTTGTGTATCGGAATGTTTAGGTAAAATGACGTGTCTGTGACTTCTTTGCTCGCTTTCATCACTTTCGTTTTAATTCGCATGCACTGACTCGTTTGCTAAACGGAACAGCCATTCAGAGAAATCTCTCTCACCAACATGCTGAATTGGGCAAATTGCAGCCGATGTTAGCCGGACTAGAGCTGACATGTGGAAGACACCACAAAACTAGCCCGACAGACACCACCATCTGCTTGGTGTGTCATGCCCATCAAATGAATGTTTTTCCCAGGTTCAAAGCCAAGCTGTGGTTGTGTGAATCTCACCCTTTATCGCTGGAGGAGCAGGTGGCTCCTATCATCGACCTCATGGCCATCTCCAACGCCCTGTTCGCCAAGCTTAGGGACTTCATCAACTTACGTCTGCCTCCTGGCTTCCCCGTCAAGATAGGTAAGAGAA
The DNA here is from genome assembly GCA_023029165.1 of Gobiocypris rarus. Taxonomy (NCBI): domain Eukaryota; kingdom Metazoa; phylum Chordata; class Actinopteri; order Cypriniformes; family Gobionidae; genus Gobiocypris; species Gobiocypris rarus. Next base: position 29,590,611 of record CM040911.1, on the reverse strand, counting down.
GAAAAAAACTGAAGGAAAATGCTAGATGCCAAAAAAAAAAAATAGAAAATTGCCATTTTCGGTTGCAAATTTGTTTTCAAAGTATTGCTAGGTTACAAATAAACACAATGCAACAATGACATCTCCTCACTACAGAAATTCCCATCTACCACATCCTAAATGCTCGGATCACATTTGGGAACCTGAATGGTTGTGAAGAGGGTGGTTTGCCCAGGGTGGACACTGAAGGGGACGGACAAAAGGACAGTCCCAGGACGGAGACGCCGTCTCCAGGCAGCGACTCTTCCAGCGTGTCCAGCTCTAGCTCCACAAGTAAGAATCTTTTCTTAGTAAGAGTCTTTTACCTTCAAGGAAATGTGATTGTTAGAAGCTATTTAAGACGATGGTCAGATTGAGAAGTATGGTGTTACAAAATAATACTGTGTTCAGACAAAGCACTTGCCATTTTTAATGGCCAGAGACAAATTGACTGGATAAATGTTTAATGATTTCATTCCTTATAGCGCTGCCTGTAGTACTGATGTAACTCCGATCTGCTGGTCAATACACTTGACTACAATAATCTGCACCGGTCTTCATGATTCTGTGTTTGTGTATAAATCAGACTCATGTCGTGGAGGAGAGATCCCACCTTGCGTTTTTGAGGCTCCGCGGGGCTACAGCATTTTAGGAGGAAACCAGAGGGAAAACATTAGAGAAGAGGAGGATGATCTGCTACAGTTCGCCATCCAGCAGAGCCTGATTGAGGCTGGATCAGAATATGACCAGGTCTGTGATGCAGTCACACAGATGCACATAGGTGTCCACAAAATAAACAAATACATTTTTACACTAGGTCCTAACCAACCATGAAACAACATGGCATCAAATAATTTTTGTGTGTGTACTGAATCCAAAAAAAGCTGCATGAAGTAATAATGCAAATGAGGTCACAAAAATGTATACATTTAGTTACTCAAGTAGTATAAAAAAGTCAACTAGATTTTTTTTTTAAATCTAGGAGATAGGATTTGAACCAATTCAGTGTGGTGCCTTGAACTCCTATACACCCACTCAACCGTTAAAGCATGATAGCATGGTCATTAGTGTCAAAAGCTGCACTGAGGTCCAAAAGGACCAGAATAGCACAGTTTCCTGAATCCAAAACAATTCAACACCTTCAACGAAGCTAACTCTGTACTTTGATATTGTCTAAAACCAGACTGAAATTTGATGACGATTAATGTCTTCGACAACCTCAGTATCCATTTAAGTTTAACATTTGACTTTAGCTTTAAAAAGCACTGACACGTGAAAATATCTTGAGCTTGTGTTAACCATAGACTTTATTTCAGGTATTTAACCCATGCAAAAATCCATTGACTGCAGGACGATGGAACCAGAAGTGCAAAAATGCGAACTCATTTCTGGGTTTCTGTCTACACGTCGTCCCTGCATCACTCTATAACCACCATATTTCATGTTATGACAATCTATCTGCTCCTGGTTAGGAGGACAAAAGCCTAGATTAACATGAAAGAGCTTGTTTTAATGTGTCTTGTCTGGTTTGGATGTGGTGTAAGACTCTGTAAACCCTTTAACACATACCTGATCCCTCTGTTTCACTCACAGGTGACCATCTGGGAGGCTTTGACCAACAGTAAGCCAGGAACACACTCTCTGTCCTGTGATCCCAGCCGACACGAAAGGTCTGCAGTCAGTATTCCACTCCTACTGTCTCATGTAGTCACATCTCACCCACGATAGGCAGGGCCAGAGTCACAGTCTCATCACATTTACTGGAGCTATTGACACAAGCGTGACTGTCAATACAGCCTCAGTGAAGCTCATAGAAATTCACTAGAGTATTCATCTCTCTCTCCTCACCTTGCTGTCACAGAGTTTTAAAGCAGGTTGAGATGCCCCGTCCGTGGCAGCCGACATGAATCCAAAACAATCACTTCACACTATTAGGGTCAGTTAAAAATGTAGACATTTATAATGTTACAAAACATCTTTATTTCAAATAAATGCTGTTCTTTTGAACTTTCTATTTATATTTAAAAAAAACTGAAAAAATACAATTCCCACAAAAATGTGTAAGCAGCACAAATGTTTTTAACATTGATGATAATAATAAATAATTTTAATAATAAATAATTGCATAAAATATATAATAAATATACTAATATTTCACAATATTACTGTTTTAACTGAAAAAATAACTTTAAAACAAAAATCTCCCAAAAACAAGATACAGGGGCAAAAAAATATATATTATTTTATTATCATATATATATATATATATATATATATTATCATCACACTTACATTGTTGATTTTAGTGTTTTCAAAGACTGTTAGCAGAGGTCTCAGTCACTTCTTTTCTTCTCCATTACCCAGAACCCCACAGCACAAACCCAGACCCGTGGAGAGCCATCGCAGCACACCGACCAATAAGCCACTGCGCAGCTACGATGAGCAGCTGCGTATAGCCATGGCACTGTCCGCCCGTGAGCAGGAAGAGGCGGAGCTACGTCAAAGGCGAGAGGAAGAGGAACTGCAGCGTATCATACAGCTGTCACTCATGGAAAAATGACAGGGCTATTAGGAACCGAGGGGTGGCAGAGCATGCCTGGGGACCAGCGTGAACTACGATTGGCCACCCCCAAACGCCACCACCATCTTCTTCCAAAGAACTGGACAAAATGGGCTGCTGTCCTGTCCAGTCTTGAACGAGTCATTCAGAATCACAGAGACCTCTGTCTTCACTCTGCAAGTTTACAAACACAAGCTACTAAACTCGTGGCAATCCACTGACTGATCGGCACCTGTCTGGTCTCCTAACGTGTGAATGTGCAATTATGACTGAGACAGTCCGCGCTGCGTATTTTACCGTTGTTTCTTAAAGCCATCATCCAAGCACTCACCCAGAGTTCCTGCATACTCATCGGTAGGTGTGAGTTCTGGGGGAAATTATCACTTTTTTCAATTTTTACATAATGGATGTAAAGAACCTTAGTTTTGGTTGTCAATACACACAACATTCACTGCACTTGGATTGAGGAGCCATGATGTCTCCTAACAGAATGCGCGAGGGCACTTACACACAAGAGTTAATGCTGCAAATCCAACCCATCTTGATGGGAATGCTGCATTCACAAGGACGTATGAAGGAAAACGCAAATGTTTGCGAAAGTGACATGCCGTTATTACCAAAAATTGCTTACTAACGTTTAAAAATTACTTTTGCTGCAATATCCTACTCATTCAGTACATTACATGACGTTTTATTAACAAAGTTCGGGAGGAGCACGTTCAGATAATCTACCCAATCAGTGCAAGAGGAGGCTTAGGCTATATATAGAGACGACTTACCTACACAACAGTTTTTCCAGCATCCCTGCTCCACACCAACTCCTCACTCATCCTAGTCAGGGGGGTGGGGGTTTGCTGTGCAAATTCGAGCTCGGAGCCCTCTCCTTGGATAGCACGCCAAATAATATGCATATTTTATACTACATCTGATTATATGTAAGTGTGAATTCCTGAACCGCTGAACTTTGAGAATCTCAGACAGGTGGATCCAGATGTGATTTAGGAAATCTAATTTGATGTATTCCCATTATATTTCAAACTAAAGGCCTGTTCACAACAGCATGACTGTTGGGCACAGAAATTCGGTCCAATTTTCGCAAGCAAGACTAATGTGAAGAAAAAAATAAGACTGGCAGACAGGCTGAAAGCAAATGAAAATTCATTGTAGGTGACACTTTTGGAAAAGCAGAAACACCCCAGTAGCTACAGAAGAGCAGCGGTGTGCAGTTTCAGTTTGTTTTCAAAGAGACGTTTTGATTTTTGTATAGTGCGGTATAGTATTTATCAAACACCTCTTAATGCAAGAGATTCTTGCCTTCCTCAGGATTTTTGTGCTATTTACTCTCACTTACTGTTCGCGAGGGCCACCAAATCCTAGTTTTATGTAACAGCAGGCTCTGGGCACATGACCAAAAGCTTGAATCTTGGTTGGACAGTTTTCTTTGCAGTGCAATGGAAAAGAGATTAGAACACCTCTGTCAAAAACATACGGGAGCTACAGCCACAGAATAAAACGTTTTAAAAGATAATTGCGACTTTGTATCTCACAGTATGAATTGTGTGATATAACAAATGCAAGATATAAAGTCGCAATAGCGAGTTGCGAAGTCAGAAGTGACTTTATTATAATCACGCAATTCTGACGTTATAACTCACAATTTTGACTTTATATCACGCAAAAGTCAGAATTGTGAGATAAAAAGTTGCAATTAACTTTTTTATTCTGTGGCGGAAACAAGCTTCCATAAAAACAAGTTTTAAAATGGTAGCTTGAATTTTTTTTATTTTCAGTCATTCCAATTAAAATGTTTATCACACCAAATTTTCACACACTCGTCTTGGTGTGAACAGGCCTTAACCTCGGTTCTTTCCACGCCCTCAAACCGAATCTTGCGCCATAAAATTTTTTGTAGTGTGTAGGCTCAGTGTGCACTGTTAACGCATGAGTTTTAATTATTAACCAGATTGATAATCCGAACACGAATGGTGACACTAACTGACAGTTAATAAGAAGAATGAGTGGAAAAAACAAGCTATTTTCAGGTAAATGTCATTATGACTATTGATTCCTTTGAATCTGAATCAAATGCTCATTGCAATATTCATCATGTCTGTCCTAAATGGACTTTCAAAAAAAGCAGACATTATTCGCATACAATGCGTATGCGTTCTACTTGTGGTGCTAAGTTGATCTTTCACATCATCTCTTGAGTACTTAATGTAATGTCACGACAAGCATTCATCGGTCTGTTCAGTCACTCGACAACACTTTTTCTTTCCCAGCCTCCATTCAGTGCTTCCTTCAACATTACCATCAGAGCTCATTGTCTCATGACTGGAACACCTGCGGTAGCTGATCAAAAATCTAATTGTGCTTTTATAAGGGGTGCCAGTTCTGGAATAAAACATGAAAGGAGGAATCACTCACAGAGATAATGCCCTGAGCAAAGATGAAGGGAAAAGTTTTATTGGAGACTCTTAAAATAGATCTTTCTTCTTAGTCAGATTTATTTCGGGCCTGAGAGTGACGTGCCCTCAGGGTTTGACGTATCAGGTGAATCTGAAAAACAAATTAGGAAACATGGCCATACTCCACATCTGAAAAGCTTCAATGTATAAACACAAGGGATTAACCGTCAGTTTTCAAGGGAAGCGGATCTAATGGCACTGTCTGGAGACTGCTCCAAATAGCCTACACACGTAGGATTGATCTTATGATTGTGCGACTTGCGAATGCCTGGTTTTAATCATTAAGAAATGCTTGATATGACTCAATGTTTTAGTATAACATATTATAAAAAGCATTATTTATATTTACTTCATTTTTTTTTCTTCATTTGAATTTGGTAATGCTGTTTTTTTGTGGTGAGTGCTGCTGTTGTGTCTGAAATATATTGTTCACATTTGTAACTTAAAGGCATTCCGAATAAAGGATAAGACGTGTAAATTAACATGAATTTTCAAGCGTTGGGAATGAATGTGTCGTTAACTTGTTTGTGGTTCTAAAAGCAAAGGTCTCGATCATACTGCAACAAAATATGCATGGATATGGTTTTTGTATGGTATTTTTGAAAGTACCTTGGACATCTGTGGCATTAACATGATAATGCCACAATACCTTTTTGTAAGGATGTGGTTGTAGTAGCCTACATATTCTCTAAACACACCTTTAGTATGTCAATACCATAGTCTGAATAATCATTCAGTTCATTTTCTTAGCATCGGTGTTATTGTTTTGTTTTTAAATAGGCCTAGTATTTATTAATATTTTGACTTGGCTTTTTTTTTTCTCCCTTCAATTTTAGTACTTCAGGTATTTCGCATTTCAATTAGTGGGCCAAGGCAACATGGCCTAATATATTTAATTTCAGCTTTATTACTGAAAATTATTAATTATGTTTTTTTAGATATCAGTGATTAGTGTGCACTGCACATCAAGAGACTGTTAAATGCAAGATAACAAAAATACATATGCATCGTTCCTTATAAAAATTACAGGTGAAATTTCACCATCAGCAAGAGAATTTGCTTTGCGTCATTCGCCAAAGGCTTCAAACACCTTCATTCCCACGATTATTTTGGGACTATCGGGGGAGTGTTTTAAGCATCGCCGTGCTGTTTCCAGAATGAATCAGCAGTCTAGAGGAAGTTTTAGTTAAGTGATGAGTCAACCCCAATGAATTATATTAATCAGAGTCAGTCGGTGCATGTACTATATAGAGAATATTCAAACATAATAGCCACTGATCCCAGACGGAGCTAAAAATGGACTCAGACAATGCACTCATGTTTCTCTAATATGCATCAAGGGTGTGCTTGCTTGCTCAAAAAAACAACAACAACAAAAAAACAGCATATTTTGAAGAATGTTTGTAACAAAGCAGATAGAGCAACTATTGACTACCATAGTAGGGGGAAAAATACTTTGGCAGTCAATGGTTGCTCTATCTGCTTTGTTACAAACATTCTATTTTTGGGTGAACTATCACTTTAACTTGCTTGGTTTTGGTAAATTACAAGAAAATGCAGACTGTTAAAATAATGCTTGGGCAGGCAGGCAGCAATTCCAACACAACACACAATGCATTACATCACATTGCAGTACAGATCTTTGCCACACTGTGACGCTGTTGTTCAAACAGCAAATTGCACAGAGCAGGCTAATCTAGTTCTCCATCCCAATTCAGATGATTATTATGATGGACGATGATGATGATAATAATACTACTAATAATAATAAGGGTACAATATTAAACAACTATCAAATCAAATTATTAATTGTTTATTATTCTTATTATTAATCATCATCACCTCTAAAATTACAAACAAGGTTTGCAATATGCCAACCCTAAAAACTCATACGAGCATAACAATTTAGCAAATAAATATTTGATTTATTGACCTGTATACAAAATAAGGGACAGAATTTGACAAAATAATTAAAATAGTGCAGTTTTATTTTATAAGTCACAGCTAAAGCACGGGGTAAAAAAAGGTAGATAAAGTTTATCTTGAATCATGACTCCACATGCTTTTAGACATACAGTCAACTCTACCGTTCAAGCCAGTGCAAAAATACTCAAATAAAAATGCTATCTAAAAAAATAAAATAAAACCATAAAAAAGAAAAACAAGAGAGTAAAGTGCATGTTTTAAGAAACAACCCTCTTGTTTGAGTTGCTACCTGAAAGATTCAGAACACAAAACTCACTCACACACACACACGCGCTCTCATTCGCACCTACAGTAGCATACATCTTTAGAGTACAAATTTAGCTTAGATTTCACTGAACGAAATTTGAATTGGTTGTAGTCTGAGATAGTCCTTTACGCCGACAAAAGCAGCATGTGAAACTTCAGTAATGGTCACATGGTGTTGTACAAAACCGTGACTGTCTTTTTCTTGTCCAACGCTTTGCGGAAACGGCGAACGGGGTGAGTCTTTACATGTTGTTGTCGTGTGGACGCGGAAATGGTGTGTTCAGCTGGCCTGGCTCTACCCACTTGCTGCAGACATGAGGGTGAGAGGTGGGCGGAGCCTTCAGTCCTGTCCGCCTCTATCAAATGAACGGCGGAATCAGGGGTGGAAGGGCACTGAGGTAGAACACGCTGCTTCTTATGGGCGTCATCATGGCTGTGGGTCAGTGGTAAAGAGTGAAACGTGGATAAAGAGGATGAGGGTTGATAAAACCCTGTGGTAGCTGGATGGAAGTCCCAGTCGTTCAAGTCGTTAGTAGACAGCTCTAGCTGGTCAAGTTTAGCAAGTGAGGCAGAGCGTTTCATGAGTGATGGGGGGGTAAGACCGGCCTGTCTGATGCGGGCCTCGATTTCCATGGCTCTCTGCCACACCGCAGGTGCTTTCAGCTCCAAGCGTTGCTCCCCATCTACTGAGTTCCTCTGGCCCTTGAGCGGCTGGTTCTCTTCAACTTGTCCAGTGCAGACCCCCAGTCCTCCAGCTTCGTATAAAAACGCCTGGAGCTCTCGGAGAGTCTCCTGGATCTTCTGCAAATCCTCACTGCTGCATGCTAGCCGGAACTGGGGCCTCAATGGGTCATCTACATCCGTCTCCAGCTCGGTCACGCCTTCTAGCCATAGCATAGAGGAAGAACCAGAGCTGGGATCAAGAGTGGGGTTCAAAGTGATCTGGTCAGCCTCCACCGCAACGCTCCCTTCAAGATACAGTGTGAAGGAAGGGTCAGGGATTATACCAGAGTCCTCATCATCAAGCACTTTGGTGTCGCCTACTTTTCCATCTGTTGTCTTTTGGGTCTCAGTGCAGGTCAGGACTGTAGCGTCCTCTGGCTTATCAGAGAATGACTGCGGCTCAGAACCGTCCAAACATGGGGAGGGAAGAGGAGAACGAGGAACGTCCTGACCCTGACGTAGTATAAGCTCCAACTGTTTGGTGACCCGCCGCACAGATCCTGAGGGCCTGTCGGAGGGAGAGTGAGGAGCTAAAGCTATTTGCTCATCCACCTCCTCCAATGTCACAGTTTGAGGGGAGTTGCGTGCCAGTGGAGGACTGCAGGTGTGTGATATGGATTCCAGTTCAGTAACTATATGACGCACACACACACTGTTGTCATGGTGAGGAGGGTGGGGCACTGCATCATTATTGGTCTCTGAGTGGGCGTGGCACTAGGGAGGAGAGAAGAGAGATACTAATTAAAAAAGGCAGCATCATATATTTACATTTCACTCTTAATAAAGAGAGCTTACCACATTAACATAAAATGTTACCACATTAAAGGAAGAGTTCACCCAAAAACAAAAATTATTTTAATTTCACTTGTCATCATTTAAGCACCCACAACTAACTCCCTGGTGCCTAAAAATATTTTTTCCCCAGAGAGGCGACTGCAGCTGTCAACCTACAAAATTTACAGAAAACGATCATTAAAAAAAAGTCCATAAGACCTTCCTTTCATATTAAGTCTTCTGAAGCTACAGCATAATGTACATTTTTCCTACAACTTAAAATTTGGTTGATTTCTCACACAAAGATTTTTAGAGCTTAAAAAGGCCCAAATTTTGTCGTTTTGTATTCCACAGAAGTAAGTCATGCAGGTTTTGAACAACATGGGGGTGAGTAAATGACAATTTCATTTCTGGGTGAACTGTCTCTAAGTGCAACTCTGGTTTACACCAGCAAGAGGCAGTGTTGTATTGGTATCACTTCTATATACTTCCTGTATGTTTACATTTAGATCAATAAATGAGTCATTCCATTCATGTTTTATCATTTATCTTTCAGCATGACAAATCAGGAAGTGCAATGATTTTTCAAGTGAGCGGAAACACTTACCTTATCCGCTTCCTCGCTGGGATCATCCAAGGGAGGGGAGCTTCTGGATTGAGGTGGCTGCACAGCGGTCATTTCGGAAAATGAGCGAGGCTGACTGTCCTGGGACAAGCAGAGGAATTTCTCTCTGGCACTAAAGAAGTCAATGCTATCTGTGCTAAGGCGGGAAGCGCCGGCATTCGCAGAGTCATCTGCTGCTCCCAGATCTGTAGCATTAGGGTTGTTGTTATCATCACTGGTGTCCAGCTCGGGAATTGAAGGCTCCTGATGGGCTGTCAGCCTCGGGCATGCTCGGAGAAGGCAGATTCCCTTCATCTTTACTGACAGCACTTTCCAGACACAGTTCTAAGCTTTGTGACACTTGATGATAGTCATTTTGATCAGGCGTGTCGGGGGACAACTCAACAGTATCTGTTTTTGGCTCAGGCACTTGGTAAGACGACTGGACGCCAAGGTCTGGAGTTTTATCACTCTCTCTCTCCTCTGGCGAAAGAGGAGGAGCGAGAACGTGTAGAGAGGGAGGAGGTTGGCGGCGACAAGCAACAGGCTCGCTCACCGCAATGTTCTTACGAGAGTTCTTCGCCATATTCTGCTCAGGCACCACAGTAGCCGATCGTTGTCTGGGGCGAGGCAGGAGGAAGGGATCCTCATGTGCCAGCTCAGAGGGCGACCCACCCGATTTGATACAGATGTTGCCCGTAACAGGCTGTGGATTTGTGAGGGACTCTAGCACAGCAATGCCTAGCATCTGCTGAATGGAAGGAGGACCATTGTTGGCATGTGGGTCTGAGTGGTCCAGCGAGCGAGGTGCCTTGCACAGCGGCTCGTGACCCTCCGAAAGATCACTATCTGAGTGGGAACGCCACAGCTTGTTATGCCTCTGTTTGCTGGAGAAATAAGCAAGCAAGAGAGAAAGAAAGAGACAAGAGTGTCAGAGGAACGTCATTCATCAATGTGGTGGAAACATGAAATGTCAGGTGAATCACTGAGGGTGGTGACCAATATTTTAAACATACAATTAGCTTTGGGTGTGTGAATCGGAATACAAACATGAAAGCAAGTATGACAGCAAAAGCTGCACAACAAAAGGAATGTGGAGAGACCAGCATTATACACATGCATTGGATCACAATGGCGATGAAACTCAATGCCATTGAGTCAAAATACAGTAGCATTTGCTCAATGGAAACTCCAAACTTGGTCTCGGTTGACCTTTTTTTGTTTTTTAGAGCAAAAGTATTACATTTAATCCTAAGGTCAATGTGTATCAGTAAGGCTATTCTTTGGCTCTTCATTCAAAAGGTAAGGGTGTGTGGGATTAAAAGAAATTTGAATAAGCATCTGACCCTTACCTGGCTAGCAGGATACCCTGGTATTCTTCCAGCTGCTTCATGAAGGATGGGTTTGGTTTGGTGACGGAGCGTCGTTCCTTCACATGGTCAAAGGCTCTCTCCAGGTCCCAGCCATACTCCTTCATAGCATATGCGATAACGGTGGAGGCAGAACGACTCACTCCCATTTTACAGTGTACCAAACACTTCACCCCAGCTTTCCTGGATCGCAAAAGTTTGGTGAAACACCATTGAAGGACCAGAACTTAAGAAGCCAGTTTTTCTACTTACTTGGCTTTGGAAATGAACTTGTATGTGTCATTCCAATACTCCAAGAGGTTTGTGGCCTCCTCGTCATACACTCGGATGTTGTGATACTCGAAAAGCCCGGGGAAGAAATTATCAATCTCTCGCGTCACATTCAGGATGTAGCGAACTCTGAGGAAGTGGGGGTGGTAAAATTAACAATGAAAGCATACAGCCGAGCGGATGTATTTTTTCAAAAACAGTGGCCTGGAATAACAGCGTCACTTACCCACTGTTCTGGAGCTCCTCCAGGTTAGAGGCATTCCACTCAGAACCCTGGAAGCATAAAAAGAAATTAAACATTATGGTTGATGCTCCTGAAGCAGGGGTGTCCAAACCTGCTCCTGGAGGGCCACCATCCTGCAGAGATTAGCTCCAACTTGCCCCAACACACCTGCATGGAAGTTTTGAAGTATGTCTGAAGACCTCGATTAGCTGGTTCAGGTGTGTTTAATTGGGGTTATACCTACACTCTGCAGGACAGTAGCCCTTCAGGAACATGATTGAACACCCCTGTCCTAATGTCTGTAGGAGATAAGTCCTTTTCATTGAGAGGTATACACAATTAGGTAGGAGACCAACCAGATAGACATGGTCGAAGATCTCGGTGGGGCTGTCCATCTGGCCCAGGATGACAATCATCTCATTATCAATGAACTCCTTAAACTCCCGCAGGTTGCAAACCATCTGCATCTCTAGCTCCGTCCGAATCTGAAGAAAAAAAAAAGTTATCCAATACATGTCACCTCAAGATCTGCTGGTATTATTTAAGACATTCAGATTTTGGTGGGTGTACTATATGCACAATGGATGTTTGTACCTCTTTTGAAGTAACATTCTCCAGGTCCTTCTGCATCATGATTTCTCTCAAACGGGTCTTAATCAGTCTCTCTGTGCGTTCCCTCTCAGTTGGCCTGTATGCATGAAACCCAGAATCATAAATCACCCAATGTTTGGTCTCAATGTGAGGCGTGCCTCACATCGTATGATTCTTTGTATGTCTGTGTGGTATTGTTCGAGTAGAGCTACAAAAACCAGAGACTTCAGAACAAAGCCTTTGTTTAAATTAAACAAACAATTTGAAATTAAATCCTAGCTCAGTATGTGCAAATATTAATGGTAAATGTGCGTCATCCCTAGGCCTCTGGTGTTGGGTTCACCACGGGACAATTGTCTCTTCACTGATACCAACACAAGGCACTGATTGGCTCCCAGAGGACTGCACTGTGTTCTTAATCACTACCAGTAACCTTAAAAACACTGCAAAATGTAGGTCAACTCCCTCAGCTAGTGGCTGTGTGCACAAGGGCAACATGTTTGACAATCCCAGGGGTGAAATGCCCCTATGCAGGAAAGTTTAAAATGTTTACACATGCCAGCTTGATTGACCTTTCATGAAAACAGTCTGGCCACTTGAAAAAAAGAAGTGACAGTGTTTGGAGTAATAATCCCATTATGCTCCTATGTATATCCATGCAAAGTGTACTTCCTAAAGTTATGGAGACAATACTTTTGCTCTCTCGGTTAACCTAATTAAGATGCATTCAATGGGCACCATTTCACAGAATGCCTAAAAAGAACAGATCTGCTTCACTAAAGACCTCTCGAGGAAAACACTATCTCTATGGCTTAACCTCATTGCCCTCTTTCAGGGTCACCGTGTCCAAAGTATATACTAGATCGCCAATTTTCACTCCCCTTCTCATGCCAGCTGTTTCCATCCATCCACTAGTCTACCTATCCATCTCGCCCACTTTTCCGACTGTAAATCACTCTGTCTCGGCGTGGGGCTATAAAAAGCAAGAGGCTGAAGCTGCGCATGTTAAAAACACATGCACGTGTGTATGCCTCCAACTGAGGGGAAATTCCCTCCTGCAGTCCAAGCAACAACATGGATTACACCATCAGGCCGCTGTGCATCTAAGAAGTTAGAGTTCATCTCATTGATTTGGCAATAACACGTCAATCTATTCAGGTAACACCATGCCTCCTTGTCTTACTCTGATGCAACTTGCAATCTTGACCTATATGAATGAACTTTGCGTCTGTGCAAGCACATGTCTCGCTTTTCCAAAAAACAAGGATTGATTTACAACCCAAACACTGCAATTCACCCCTATTGACTATATGAGAACTCAACAACATCAACCTGGCCCTAAATATGGAAAGCACAATAACAATACCCTTGTTTCATAAGGACTCTAAACCTTATTTCCAAAACACCATACATGTTCAAAGGTTTGGGGTTGTTAAGATTTTCTAATGTTTTCAATTTTAAAATGACTGTTTTCTATTACCAATGTTGAAAACATTACTCACACGTCGGTGAACAGCACGGGTGAGTCTGCACGGTGGGACTGCACGTCTCGCATGGCGTTCCACTCATTGATGCAGTGCTGGTCGGAGGACACACAGCTCTGATAGTAACTGACCCAGGTCAGGAAGAGACTGCCGGGGTAGTAGTTTTGACATCGAGCCACCTCGCAAACCTTATGCAGGGACTGCAAGGCTGACCTAAGAGTATTTTCGAGAGAGAAAATACATTAACCTTACATTACAAAATATGAAGTTGAGAAAAGCTGTCTTTATAGACACTCACCACATGGCCTGCACTGAGACTGGTTTGAAGACATGGACTCGGTTAACGGTGGACACACTGAAGCCACTATTGAGAGTAAAACATCACTTTCAGTCTGAATACACTTTAAATGTTTTGCTTAAAAAATGCAGAACTGGTCTGTGCATGCATGTTATGCCTCACCCGTCTCCATCCAAGTGTATAAGTGTATCGCTCCACAAGGGTAAAACCAGCCCAACTGTGCAACTGCTACAGGAAACACATTATATGTTATGAGCATCACCTTCAACATAAAAAAATGCACAATAAACTTATCAGAGTGTCTGCATTATACTGACCGATCTGAATCGCTGAAGTCCATTCCCAGCACCACACTTTCTTCTGTGTCCTGTCTACCATTAGTGGAGACGATCACCATGTACCGTGTACGTAGGGTGTAGGCACTCTCTAACCGGACAGCCTGTGATAGAGACAGAATCAGAGGCAATTAGCATTCTGATGCCTGTTGTTTGATTAATTAGGTCTGAATGATGGTAGTTACCAGGCGGATGGTATCCTCTGGGCGCAGCAGGGTGAACATGGTCTGCAAATGCTGCTGAAGATCACCTGTGAAGGAACCAATTACAACCATAAACTTCCCAGATAATAATGCCGTGACATTTGCATGCTAGAGTGAAATTACCCAGAGGTCAATTTCACTTCCCCCCATACAAGTTATGTTCCTTGTCTGGGTAGTGTTGGATTAGCTTGGTTTTGTAAATCAAAATTCATGAATAGAAATATTAAACAAGTTGGAGAGTTAATAGACGTTAATAGAAATTGCATAGAGAAGGCTCGAAAACTTTTTGAACCCTTAGGCCAGCGACACCTTGCAAGCGTGACGTGAGCATGGCATTTCTGTTGCGTGTCAACTGCGTGGCGCTTTCTTTGTCTTTGCACACCAGAAACGTGTCTGACACGGCACTGCTGCTGCTAGGTGACGTACAGGAAGGGTCTATACTTCATGTATACTTCATGTTAAACATAAATATATAGCCTACTGATACAGCAAAGACAACGCCGGGAGTATTGACCATACATATCTATGGTATTGATGGCAAAATAGGCTACAGAATATTTTGTTCTGTATTGCGTGCAATATTTGAAAATCAATAATTATTATTATTGATTTAAATTACAGTTATCTGCATTTATGTCAAAACCTAGAGAATTTCAAACATCAGTGTCATTTATTAATATGTATTCGTGTAAAAATGACAAACATCTTTTCCTATTCCTAAGACGCCGTGTCACGCAGGCAGTGTGCAAGCTCCAACCTGTTAACATGGGAGCCGAGATAAAAACGGACAAGCCACGCAGCCGAGACGCTCACGCTACGCTTGCAGTGTGTAGCCGGCCTTAGAGTTGGCATGAAACAGAAATTGCAATAATCTAAATGCTCTTTTCTAAAACATTTTAATCAAAAACATTGCTTTTTTCTTTAAAATAAATACCACTTAGTTGGATATTTTGCAATAAAAGTACTTTTCTGGGCCACTGTAAATCAAAATTATTTTATTCTCAATTTTTTTCTTTAATAAATATCGAAGACAAATAAAGATAAATAAAGTCTGTACTACTGCATACTGTATTATATAATGACTGACTTAGGGCCCCTAATGCACCTGTAAGCTAATGGGTGAAATCAATGCTGTCTATTTGCAGGCACAGCAGTGTCTATCAACATGCATGCAAATGCATGCACACAAACGTTCTTGAGTGACAAAATCCTTCATCAAGGACAGTCTTATGCATTGCCAAATGGAACTGTTCAATATAAAAATTGTAAACAGGAGAGACAGATTCCATAACATATGCTAAGCTGCGTCTGACAGACAAAGAGAGTCACACAAAAAAGTGCGTCAAGAGAACATTTCGTGCTGTTTCATACCTGTGTGTTTGTTCTGCCGCTGTGTGATGCGGGGTGCTGAAGAGGAGGAGGAGCCATTTCCCCGGGGGAGGAAGAGAGCGGCACCTTTGACGGTTAGGAAGTTCTCGCTGATACTGGTGACAAGAACAGTGAGAGAGAAAAAATACATTATACATATATTAAAACAGAAAAAGCTAGTTAAATAGTCAACACTTTAAATGGCACAGACATTTGATTTATGGAAGTAATTGTTACAACGAGTGACGCAAAAGCACACACTAAATCGGTATAACAGGACCACCAAGCATTCACATCTGCGTCTGAGCACTTGCACTATCAGTACATTAAGAGGCTCAATCTCAGACCTCAAAGTGACATTGTAAACTATGTAAAGGGGCTCATGCTGCAGTGGCTCAGTTACAGAGCTGGGAGACGTTTGACCCGTAACAGCTGTCATTACGAAGCACCACCTTCATCTCGACACTTACAGTGACTAGAGGTCTTGTCATAAACCGCTGCTCCTGTATCACATGCCACAGGCTTTGGACTTTCCATGTCTGACTCTGAAAAGCACCCTCGGAGTAACTTCTGAGGAATCTGGGGAATTCTGCGGAAACGGCAGTCCTCTGTCTCAGCGTTTGGGGGAGGAAGATTGCAGATTGAGGGGACCGTAAGAAGCCCGGGGCAGTCACTCCCCAAATAAAAAAAACAAAGAAAAAAAAACATCAGGCCCAGCTGAGCTAATTTCCCACATCCCAGTCACCCCTGACCCGGCTGTTTCCTCCACTCTCTACTCTCAGTTTGTCTCAAGTCGATCTCATGGTCTCTTTTAAAGGCGACCCAAGGGTCCAAAATGAACACCAGAAAATCAATTTAATTTATTAGGAACTGGAACTAAAACACACGTTTTAAATCAAATTATAAAAGTGATAGAACATTGACTAAACCCTGACCATCAGAAGTTTATCTAGGTAGGACGCCTGAAATGTTTTCTCCTTAACTTTTTCTTTTCATCAAAGAATCGTGAAATAAATGTATCGCGATTTCCACAACAACATTAAACATTTATTTTAAACTATGATATTTCACAATATTATTGTTTTTACTGTTTTTTTTTTAAAATCAAATATATGCAGCGTTGGTGAGCAAAAGAGACTTTTTACATCTGTAAAAAACATTTGCTATCAAACACTTACATAACATTTGAATAAAACTGCAAAATACAGTCATAGTCAGAAATAAATATTTATAACCAAGCAGAGGCACACTCGCCAATCTCAGGTGTGATAAAATGTTAATTTTGGACCCTGGCTGCCACTAATATGAGACCTGACATAACTGCTTTGCAGAGTACGCTTATAAGAAGTTTTTACAGATATGAAAAAATAAAAAAATAAAAAACAGGAGCAAGAAAGTGACAAAGCTAGGCAGAAAATGAGAGTATAGAGCACACAGCCTCTTTTCATGCTCTGCACTTTGCACTTTCATGCTCTGAGCATCATCTATCAGCATATGAGGGGATATGAGCTGCAGGCTGATACAGGGTCATGGCTAATTTTACACACCTAAAAATAAACAGCAGAGTGAATGAATGCTGATGGACTTTTACAGTGTTGGTAGCTACTGTATATCATCTCATGTATCCAAACATGACAGCTGGAAGAGCGCTTGGGACAAAAATGTGTAATTTTGTGCAAGAGAGCAGAAAATATGCAAACTGCTTGACTGCAAACATCAGCGTGTGATAAGATTATTGACTGACCAGCAGTTTGCACGTATTCAACACGACCATTCTACACGAGCAACTGACATATTCAAGAGATCCAGACTTTAAAGTTAAAACAAAAACATAGATTAAAAAAAATGTCAATATAATTAATTTTCCACCCATTTTTAGTCAGGTCAACTGTTTGTCCTGCATAGAGATAAATTAATAATAAAAAAGTACAATTATTTAATGTAATCTCCCTGAGTATTAAATCTTCTGCATAATGAAAAAAAAGACATTTAAAATAGTTTGAGATCGAGTATAGCATTTACCACAAGTACTTGACATTAAGTACCGTCTAAATAAATTCCAAAAGCTTTGGCACCATGTGTGCAGACAGCACTTCAGTGGCGTGTCAAGAATATGACCCGGGACACTGTCGCCGGGCTGGTTTTTGCAGCACAAGTAGCGCAGTATTCGTGTTCAGGGAGCGGAGAGAGCACCGGGGCCATGTGATGCAATTTCCACCTACTGGCATTTCACCGAAGCAGATATGTAAGGGCATACGCATACACACAAGAAAAAAGAAGAAAATCCAGAAAGGTCAGAGAGGAAATCGACAACCTGCCTGCGCTCATCTACACACAGCTTAGGCAGAGAGAAAGAAAAGAGGGTGGGAGGGTCATCTTTTGGCATGAACCGCTGGACAGTACTTGTTAGGGCACAGACACAATCAAAACTATGTAAGGGGCTGTTGAGAGCCATGCAACAAGCTGAAAGATGCCTGACCCCCACCTGTCCCTGGCCATATTAGTCACTCTCCCACTAGGGAAGGGATAAATATAGGTCCAGGCTTAAGGCCTTTTGAGTTCAGGCCTGATAAAGAGTCGGAGCGAGAGCAGGAGATGGAATTTTGTCACCTTCTGAAATACAAATTAGGCCCCTTGCCACTAACACAGAGACAGGTTTGGAAAAACCAAATGAGGACAAACACCAGAACAAAACTGACACTACAGGCCTAGTTTTTAAAATTAAACGAGACGACGAGGCTCTATTCTAGATCAGAGTCCAGCTTTCTAATTGGTCCACATGGTTGACCAGTTGAATACATGACTTTACTTAGGAAGAGAGGAGGGGATCTGGTGCAGGGTCAATCCAGAAAAGAAACATCTGTGAACGAGGCCAAAAAACGCCACTCTTTGAACTATGAAATGTATGAACTTCCAATCCTACACATAAAAAGTTTAATTTGAAGTACTTCAATTTCAGAACCACTTTTAGGGATTTCTGCCTGAATTTGGCCTACCCAAATTTAAAAAAGCTTCTAATACCCACATACAGTGGTCTAAATACACAGTGTTGGTGTCATTTTAAAGAAGTTACATAAAATACTGCTAAAAGTGATAAACATGTAAGTATATGTTGTCTGAGATATAATAAATATTTTTTAAGTGTATAACTCAAGCCCTGTGTGCTCTAGCACCCTGCAGACAGTTTTGGCTGTTTCCACTAGATGGCAGAAAATACTGGAAAAAGGAATTGTCTGTATCCAAGATATATTCAAATGGATCTGAAGGGAGGACCCAACCCCCTTTCCTGTATTTCAACAGAATAACAACTACATCAGATTTCCTTATGATGATACCAACCTGTATCAAAAGCATACTTGACTTGAAAGTTGGAAAAAAACATGTGCGCTTCTCTACGTCACTGACTGTTTGAAGTAAAGGTAAGTACAACAATTCAGCTTCTCAAATGCAAATGTCAACACACTACTCAACTTCCTTCCAGTATCTCACACCTGTAATTTCCCAAGGTTAATCATTAAAGCTCGTTGACAAACACAGGCCTATTCTTAGCTCTGTTTGCCTTGGCAGTGAATGAGGAGTAATGGAGGTTTTTTTATATGCTTAAATATTATTATCATGGTGATTCACATCAGGTATCATCTGCCCTATCTGACAGATTCAAAAATTAACTGGATTAAGGTTCATTGAAAATGAAATTATTCCCGTTATCTACTGTTGGTTTGCACAAGAAAACAGATCACCACCCCAATGATCAAGCCCTTCCCATTAACACAGTATAAATAACATCAGTACTGATTCCTCTGTATAAAGAGAATAAACGAATGATGATGTAACAATATTGACTAAAGTCAGTTGACTGCTTAGTCAGTCTAAAAACAGTCGTATATCTCTGCTCTATGCACTGAAACATGAAAGAAACCAATCGACTGGAGTTTAGGCCTGACTCAAAAGATTTCACAGTCTGGTGCGGGTGTACAGCTAAATGGATTTAGTACATGCTGTTTATTTTGAAGTTTCAAGCTGTCTGGGGTCTTGGACATATACAAAATCTGTGGTCAAAACCCATCAGGCTAAAACAGCAAACCCAAACAACATATGCAAAAACAAGAGAGAACCTCATTCAAATCAAATTCAAGTTGACGCAAAAGCTCAGTTTAGCTTCAGTTAGGTTTGTTATGAGATCCACTATCCAGTTTTCATAATTTATGCTGGCATCTTGCAAAAGCAAAAACATCCAACTGTGGATGTTGTGGAAAGTCCAAAAACACCAAAAGCTACCATGTGTGTCAACCATTCAAATAATTCACCTAGCTTTCTATCTCGATATTTACACTTGGTAACTTCATGAACCTTGGTCGATTGGATTGCTATCTGATGGGGTACACACCTCACATTTACACTTGGCCACATACGCTGTGTGTCTGTAAACAGATAGAAATTATATCTACAATATGCAAATTTAACCAAGTTCACATTTTTGATTATGCTAACGCTGGAAAGCAACATTTTGCAGAACTTAAGTCTTATCTTTTGTATGGGTCTCAAACCACTTCCTGAATCGTATTGTGATCAGTCTCAACTCAAAAGCAACTTGGAGGGCATTTTCACATTGTCAAATAATAAATATAAAAATATATATGTGTCAAAGGATGTGTTAAAATTGTGACAGTAAAAACATTTGTTACAAATCATTTCTATTCCAAATGTTGTTCTTTTGAACTCTCCACTCATCAAAGATTCCTGAGAAAAACTACAGTTTCCACAAAAATATAAAACAGCAGAAACTGTTTTCAACATTGATAATATTAAGAAATGTTTCTTGAGCAGCAACTCAGCATATTAGAATGATTTCTGAAGGATCATGTGACACTGAAGACTGGAGGATTGATGCTGAAAATTCAGCTTAGCATCAACTGAAAATAAATTATTTTAAATATTTCACAGTACCATGTTTTACTGTAATTGCAATCAAACAAAACGCAGTCTTGAGGAGCATGATACTTTTGAAAACATTTGTATCTAATAGATAACGGAAAACTTCCTAAATTGTAACATTGAAACAAGCATTTTCTGTAAAGCTGCTTTGAAACAATATGTATTGTGAAAAGCTCTATACAAATAAATTTGAATTGAGTTGCCAAACCCAGATTTTTAACGGTAACGTATACATTTTGCATATTAAATCACACAAACATAAAACACTCTATTATTTATTACATCCAAAATATGCCACTACATATCGCGATGTGACTGGATTCACCATTAAAATCTGCCCATGACTTAATATGGTTATGGTAAAAAAGAAATCTGTGGCGCGGTTATTGTACGACTCATCAGTTAATCTCGTCGACAGGTTAGTGAATCACATCTGTCTCTCCTGTCATCTTTCACAACACACAGCTACGTCAAAGGTATGGGATTAGGAAATATCCACTTCTGCTTACTGATGTGACGAGAAGTATTTCGCAGTGTATTTACCGTCACTAATTGCATTCGTGTGAAAGTTCTGTTCGGGATTATCAGCGCCAGTTCAGTGGTATAAACAAATCGAAAAATAAAAGTAGGTTAAATAAATAAGAGTGGAATCTCTGACGACTAGGTGCATAACAGTTGAGTTTTACTCACAGCTGGTTGATCTGGTTTTGAGAAGCGACCGCGTTGTCGGAGAAGTATGGCATGATTTTTGCCCCGCAGCAGGAGCAGAATCCCCGGGCAGAGGAGCTCTCCGTGATCGCCACACTCTCCAGGGTCATGACGGAGTATCAGATAGCCGGATATCCTCAGATAGACCCCTCTACAACCATCATACTACCCAAGTACTAAAAAGCTACCCAAAATCAATAAACCGGGTGCTTTGACGACTGCTAAAATAATTTTAAAATGATCCGTCCATAAGGCCTTACAAGGACACCAACGTGGCCTTAAAATAGCGTAACGTTAGTGGTTAATAATAATTAAAAAAACAGTCCCCAAAAGTTAACCGTTTAGGATAAACACTGGCCCTAAACAAGCATAAAACTACAAACGAGAACGTATATAGGTACAAAAACAAACTCTACATGTGCACTTGCTTTGGCATGAGCCGGCGAGCCGCTTCACTCACACAACTCCGTATGTAAGAAATGCGGTGCGGCGCACTAATGCTTGAACAGAAGGGAGGAGGAGCTGCTGACATGTGCTTCAGGAAGGGTCCACTGCAGGACTCCACAGACGGCCGACACTTCAGACACCCGCGCAAGGACACAGAGCAGCGCACCGCGGGAATGCGACCTCAGCTGCGAAATCACGAGCCCTGAGTGCACTTCAGTGCATCTTTTAGATCAGACGGTTGGTTGTTTTCCACGAGCAGTCAAGTGGCTCTATGAATAGCTGAGGTTTAAAAAGGACAAAGGAACAGGGGAAATTATAAAAACATTTAGCAAGCCAGGTTTAAACAGCCTGGGAGCTGCAAGTGTGTTAATGGGTGAATCTGACAACATGTCATGGTCTTTTTTAATTTTCTTTATTTTTCATTGTGATATTACTATAGGGGCGAAAGCCACCAAAAAGTGACATCAGATATTTAAAAAAGGGTTTGGACACTTTAATGTTGATTCATTTAATTAATTTATTGATTAATTTTATTAAAAATGAATGGCCTTCAAAATCAATTCCAATGGACAAATAATTGCTTCTATTAAACCATAACTGCTACCATGATGTATAAATACTTATCATTTGCATTTAAACATGGGCGTTGGAACCATTGTATGTGGGTGGGAGAAGACCCACCCACTTTTTAAGACCAATGATATTGGACACGCTCACTTTTACCATTCAGCGCATGTCTGTTCACCTAACCGATAAAGACTTTACTATTAAACACACATTAGACACTTTATTTACACTTTTCAAATATTTTTGATTTTATTGAAAATAAATGATCTAATATGTGATAGGACAAGAGCGGGTTCGGCAAAACATGGATTTAAACCTTGGGTGATTTGCGTCAAAACTTTCTGCCATGTGCGTTACCCCTACACTTTTGCCGCTGTAAATAATTAGGTAGGTGTCTTCTGTAATTTTGTCTGGCCCAACCAGGTGTATAGTAAACAAGGATGGCTATTTGTACTTCATGTAATTGGACTCTACTCCAGTAAAATTTTTCTGGGGATAAACCACCCACATTTTTTTTTACTTCCGATGCCCAGTCATTTAAATAATATATTCAAATAACAGTTTTTTTAAAATTACAGTGTGGTGGCATGCATGTAATTGTCATGAAAATAATGTAAAAAACAACAACAACCAAACTCGCCTTCGTCATTTGAATTTGAGGTTAAAAACAAAAAAGACTCTGAAATGTTTCTTGAAATGAACAAGTTTGTGAGATTCAGCCTATGTTCTTTTAAGACCTTAGACAAATGTAATAAAAGGCCTTGTTCAATTGATGTCTGGGTGATAGACTTCTCAGAGAGGAGAGAGACAATATGGTTTCACACAGATGAAAATACTCAGTCTCTTGTTAATTTAGGCCCAGGCCTGTCTTGGAGAAGTGAACACACAAAACCAAACAATGCCTTTGTTGTCTAAAAAAGTGGAAAAGGCACATGAATAGCAGGCCTTAAAACACAAAAAAATCATATCATAAGAACATCAACAGATACTTTAGGTTTGATTCTGAAGTCACAATATAGTTTGTTGGAGAACAACAGACATTCATAAGAAAAAACATGTTATGTAAATCCAAGTAAATGACTAATATTTACTGGAAGTATACAATAATCACATTTCAGAAATGAAAAACGCTTACTTCCCGATTCATTAGAGGGGAAGGTTTATTCTTTGCAAACTGCAAATTTGGCCCGTCACAAGATTCAATCAATTTTTTTCTGTGTGTTCTTGTCAAAGGCGATGACCTGGGTAGACCATTGAGAAAATTCATCTTGTTTAAAAAGGCCCAATGTGACAAACTCTGTAAATCTCATCTCAATATCTGAGTGAGTTCATACGCAATTTGATTCAAGCATATTTTTCATCATCTTTGGAGACTTAAAAGCAAGGTGAGCTGTAAACTAAACACACACCACTGCAAATTCAATGTAGAGGTCTCAATAAATGCCTTAAGTAGATGACTGAACTTCATCAAGACATTTGCATAATGGCTTGGAAGAGGAACCTGGGTAGTTTGACACACTTCAGGACAAGATGTCTGGGTTTGATAGATAAACATCCGTCAGTGCAGAAAAAGACTTCAAATCAACAAAGTCAGACAGCTGGGAATCAATATTGAGATTGTTCACTTAAAACCATTAAGACTGCTTGTTTAGAGCTCGCTATTCTACACGTCTAAGTGAATTTTATGTAAACAGTAAACACACTTAAATCTAAATCAAAGACAGAGTTGGCACACACGTGAATGCATGACATAGGTTCTACGTGCTTAAGGTTTATAGGCTCAACACACCCATCTTCTTACGTCAAATTCAACATTGCAATGCATTTGTTCTTGTGGCGGTACATAATATCTGAAGCCTTATCACAAACACCCCCAGGCTGTTAACACAGTCAGGGTTGTATAAGCTACTTTGTGTTTATATCAGAGTTTTTCCCATTTGACTCCCTTGGCTGGTAATTTGAGATGTTGCTGTTGTCATGTCGTGTTTACAAAATTATGAGTGCGTGTTGTGCAACGGCCGCCGTCTTGCATGCAATGTCCTGGAAAAGGTCACTAGTGCTTCCAAGATAATGGATGCTCCCTTGATTACCCCCATTTCATGACCGCAGTGTTCTTAAGAGCCAGCTGTTTTGGACATGGTTTTGGAGCTGGGAATGTGTCTGATACCAATTCCTTACTCCACTATTAAAAAATGGTAAAATGGTCAGCCACATGGGAAATCCTGTTGGCGGTAAGTTACAACACAGTTGTTGTTGCTGGAAATTCAACTAAGTGAATTAGATTCTTCACAAGTGAAAAAAAAACAAATTCTCAACTATTTTTATTTTGAATATCACATTTAATAAAAATTTTTGTTTAAATCATACAAATATTATCTAAATATTTTATAACAAAAATCTAAAGTCATTTATATGATATACATATACTAATGATATATGTATTGGGCGTGTGTGTGTTTTTATTGGATGGGCACATGAATGCAAACTAAAAAGACACAATCCGATTAGAAAATGAATAAGGTGCAAAAATAGCTTTGTTATGTAACACGAGTTAAAAACAAAACATAAAAATGCTAAATGTCTTTACTGTGACTTTTGATCAATATCCGCTTGTTAAGCCGTGATGTAAGGAACGTCATTTCTGGGTCCAAGCCTCAACTCGTTTCACTTGAGAATGCCATTAACGGCCGTTTATGAGCGCTATTTATTCATATTAAACATCAAACATTCAAATTATACATTTTAAAATACTTACAGTCTACACAACAGTATCTGTCACAGACATTCTTTTTTAAACAATTTATAAAAGATGAATCACTGTCTAGTATTACACCACATTGTGTGTGTATATTAGCACCGTTTGTTGTTTTTATTGTGGTTTGGACCTGGAAGCGCTGCCGCGTGACGTCAGACTTAACAACCGAATAATGTGTCCTTGTTAAATAAAAGTGTTAATTTCTTTTCAACCAAAAATAATCATTTGAATAGTGTACCTCACCAGGACTTTTGTCTACCACTTATAATAAATGAAAATTTACATTAAAAAAAAAAGTCAAAACATTAATACATTTCAATTCAAATATCACTGGGTGAGATATGTTCAAAGCTGCCGTGAATGCATATAAGCCAATAAATGCACAGCTGTGACTAAACATCTGTTGAATTAAAAATGTGCTCAGTTTTGATGAGTCAGATTTTTTTTAAAAGGTCCCATGGCATGAAATTTTCATTTTATGAGGTTTTTCAACATTAATATGAGTTCCCCTAGCCTGAATATTGTCCCCAAGTGGCTAGAAAAATTTTGATCAGTGTAAACCGAGTTATGGCTGTTTTTCTCTGTCTTTGAGAAAATGACAGCCCAGATGAGCTGATCTGAAAGCTCTCCGGTTATGACGTGGAAACCGGAAAGGTTACCTCCCCTTCCTCTGCTTTGCCCTCCCATAGCATTCAGAGAAAATGTATTCAGTTTATGTCTACACAGGCTTTACAAACAGACTTTATGATATGGATTCGACAGCACCGCGACAAACAGTGAGTAACAGTGTTCATAAATGCCTGATCTGTGATCAGTGATTTTCTGATGTGTAGCTAATCATTCAAGTTCACTCAGACTTTCTTTCTAGATCTTCGATCACTGTCTTGATGCCTTAAGTGTAATGCATCAGTGAATCAAGCCAGTGACTAAAACGATCGTTTCTGTTAGTAGCATGAAACAAATCCCTTATTAAGTGATTCAACTACAGAGAGCGATCAAAACTCTCAGATAAAAAATAAGCTCGCGCTAACAGCACATCGCTATTTTAATTACTCGGTACAATAAAACTTCCCCCAGCTCTCCATGATTCATGAGTGCCCAGCAGTCAGCCTCTCTCTCTCTCTCATGCATGCATGCAGTGCCTCGCTAAACCACGCCCCCTCCGCTACATAATCTAACACTTATTTCAAATGCAAAGATGTCAGCCAATCACAACAGTGGGCGTTTTCACTGAAGTCTCTTGGCCCTATCCAAATCCCTGTTAAATAAATCTGTTAAATGAATGAATTAATACATTTTTCAAAAAGCTATCTTCTGAAAAAGCACTCGCTTGCAATGAATTACACCAAAGATATACCATGTTAAATTCAGTGTAGCAGAAGCTCAACCGGTTGACGCATGATTAGACCTGACCTTGTAAGAAAACTAGGTGAAATGAGAGAAACTCAGGCGTGAATAAACTAGCTCTGCCCAGCCCCGTGACAAACGGTCAGCCAACCAAATTCATATACACGTACTCATAAACATAAGTGGTCCAGAAAAACCTGTTCGGCCGCACTGCTGTGACACCTTAATATCTCTGAAATTGTCATTATATGCTGGATCTATTTTTCTGTTCTGTTTCCTGGTGCCTGTATCTCCTGCTTTCTCTCTTAACCACCCCTTTCTCCAGCCCCAAGACTAATTGGAGTTGCTGGAATGAGGCCAGTGCACAAAGCAAATGTATTACAGGCCAGCTAAGACTGAATAGTCCCATAAAAAAACACAATAACTGCACTGCAGGCCTGCTATGACTTAATAGTCCCATAAAAAGAACAATAAATGCAAACGCAGATGATGACAGTCCCGCTAATACACAATTCAGACACGAATCTGAAGATGTAGTTCTTACTCATTTTAATACATTTGATTTGTTTTAACCATGTTTTTAATCATTAACCACATCCTTCTCTGACCACATTGGGTTTTACAAGTACCAAGTCCATTTTTAAATGTCTTCACATTTAGAGATACAGACCACATTTTGTAGTGATTGTGAATCATTTTATTTGAAAGGTTCAAAAGTGATGCCCATTTTTGCGAAGTGAATTTATGACAAATTGTGATCCTTGTGAGGTACAGTGTCATTCAAAAGTTGTTTTTTAAAGAAATGAATACCACATTAAATTGATCAAAAGTTACAGTAAATACATGAAGCAGCACAGCTGTTTTCAAAATTCATAATAATAAGAGATGTTTCCTGAACACCAAATCAGCATATTAGAGTTTAAATGTGACATTTGGGAACATAAGTGACTTACTCAATAATTAAATATCTTACAAATGAACCCCAAACTTTTGAAAGGTATAGTACATGGCAGCAACACTACTAAATTAAAAAGCATTTTCTTTTTGTGTTCCTGCAGAGTGTACTGCAGATTCCTTCCTCATCCCTTGAAATTGTAAGTGATCGTGCACAGCAAGATATACTTTTAATTCAGGCCAAATGTTATGTAACCCAGGGTCAGGTTGTAGCATGGGGGTGCCAGTGAGAAAAGGCAAATGAAAACACACACACAGTGCTCAGGAGAATATTTTACGGAAACTACGTCATAGTCATCATAGGATTACCTAACATGCCGTGTAATTGAGGACATGTGTGGCACGGCATTGAAAGTGCCAAGTTTTGGAGTGCCTTTTAAGCTTGACCTGGGGGTTCTAGTTTTTGTCTTGGATACTACACAAATAAGAGTCTGATGTCATGCAAGACCCTCCCAGACGATTCCATCTGGTGGTGCGAAGCCAAACAGTGTTGCATAACTAAGCTTGAATAGTTATCATCCACCAGGATACTTATGATTCAAATTAAACCGAAGTCTGAACCCTGTCCAGACCCTCTAATGAAAGCCTACGCTGTCGAATCATGTGCTGCAGTCCTCCACAAGTTTGTAATTTAACGCAGCCAGACAGAACCTGCATAGCCAAACATTTTGGGGACACCTGCCTTTACATGCACATGAACTTTAATGACATCCCATTCTTAATCTGCAGGGTTTAATATGGAGTTGGCCCACCATTTGCAGCTATACCAGTTTCAACTTTTCTGGGAAGGCTTTAGGGGTGTGTTTATGGGAATTTTTGACCATTCTTCTAGAAGCGCATTTGTGAGGTCAGACACTGATGTTGGATGAGAAGGCCTGGCTCACAGTCTCTGCTCTAATTCATCCCTAAATGTGTTCTATCGGGTTGATGCAGGACTCTGTGCAGGCCAGTCAAGTTCCTCCACACCAAACTCACTCATCCATGTCTTTATGGACCTTGCTTTGTGCACTAGTGCGCAGTCATGTTAGAACAGGAAGGTCCTCAAACTGTTCCCACAAAGTTGGGAGCAAGAGATTGTCCAAAATGTCTTGGTATGCTGAAGCATTTAGAGTTCCTTTTACTGGAACAAAGGGGCCAAGCTCAGCACCAGAAAAACAACCCCACACCATAATCCCCCCTCCACCAAAAGTTACACTTGGCACAATGCAGTCAGTCAAGTACCGTTCTCCTGGCAACCGCCAAACCCAGACTCGTCCATCGGCTTGCCAGACAGAGAAATGCGATTCTTCACTCCAGAGAACACGTCTCCAGCGCTCTAGAGTTTAGTGACGGCGTGCTTTACACCACTGTATCCGATGCATTGCATTGCACTTGGTGACGTAAGGCTTGGATGCAGCTGCTCAGCCATGGAAACCCATTCCATGAAGCTCTCTACGCACTGTTCTTGAGCTAATTTGGAGGTCTGTAGCTATTGACTCTGCAGAAAGTTGGTGACTTCTGCCCACTGTGCACTTCAGCATGTGCTGATCCCGCTCTGTGATTTTACGTGGCCCACCACTTCATGGCTGAGCTGCTTTTGTTCTCAACTGCTACCACTTTGTTATAATACCATTAACAGTTTATTGCGGAATATTTAGTAGTCAGGACATTTCATGAATGCACAGATGACAACCTATTACAGTACCACGCTTGAACTGACTGAGCTCTTGAGAGCGACCCATTCTTTCAAAAATGTTTGTAGAAGCAGTCTGCATGCCTAGGTGCTTGATTTTATATACATTTGGCCATGGAAGTGAGTGCAACTCCTGAATTTAATGATTTCCCAATACTTTTGGCAATAGGGTATGTTCAAAGCTGCTGTAAAATATTTATTAAAAAAAAGCTGATAAATACAGGGAGTGCAGAATTATTAGGCAAATGAGTATTTTGACCACATCATCCTCGTTATGCATGTTGTCTTACTCCAAGCTGTATAGGCTGGAAAGCCTACTACCAATTAAGCATATTAGGTGATGTGCATCTCTGTAATGAGAAGGGGTGTGGTCTAATGACATCAACACCCTATATCAGGTGTGCATAATTATTAGGCAACTTCCTTTCCTTTGGCAAAATGGGTCAAAAGGAGGACTTGACAGGCTCAGAAAAGTCAAAAATAGTGAGATATATTGCAGAGGGATGCAACAGTCTTAAAATAGCCAAGCTTCTGAAGCGTGATCATCGAACAATCAAGCGTTTCATTCAAAATAGTCAACAGGGTCGCAAGAAGCGTGTGGAAGAAACAAGGCGCAAAATAACTGCCCGTGAACTGAGAAAAGTCAAGCGTGCAGCTGCCAAGATGCCACTTGCCACCAGTTTGGCCATATTTCAGAGCTGCAACATCACTGGAGTGCCCAAAAGCACAAGGTGTGCAATACTCAGAGACATGGCCAAGGTAAGAAAGGCAGAAAGTCGACCACCACTGAACAAGACACACAAGCTGAAACGTCAAGACTGGGCCAAGAAATATCTCAAGACTGATTTTTCTAAGGATTTATGGACTGATGAAATGAGAGTGAGTCTTGATGGGCCAGATGGATGGGCCCGTGGCTGGATTGGTAAAGGGCAGAGAGCTCCAGTCCGACTCAGACGCAAGCAAGGTGGATGTGGAGTACTGGTTTGGGCTGGTTTCATCAAAGATGAGCTTGTGGGGCCTTTTCGGGTTGAGGATGGAGTCAAGCTCAACTCCCAGTCCTACTGCCAGTTTCTGGAAGACACCTTCTTCAAGCAGTGGTACAGGAAGAAGTCTGCATCCTTCAAGAAAAACAGGATTTTCATGTAGGACAATGCTCCATCACACGCGTCCAAGTACTCCACAGCGTGGCTGGCAAGAAAGGGTATAAAAGGAAAAAATCTAATGATATGGCCTCCTTGTTCACCTGATCTGAACCCCATTGAGAACCTGTGGTCCATCATCAAATGTGCGATTTACAAGGAGGGAAAACAGTACACCTCTCTGAACAGTGTCTGGGAGGCTGTGGTTGCTGCTGCACGCAATGTTGATGGTGAACAGATCAAAACACTGACAGAATCCATGGATGGCAGGCTTTTGAGTGTCCTTGCAAAGAAAGGTGGCTATATTGGTCACTGATTTGTTTTTGTTTGGTTTTTGAATGTCAGAAATGTATATTTGTGAATGTTGAGATGTTATATTGGTTTCACTGGTAAAAATAAATAATTGAAATGGGTATAAATTTGTTTTTTGTTAAGTTGCCTAATAATTATGCACAGTAATAGTCACCTGCACACACAGATATCCCCCTAAAATAGCTAAAACTAAAAAGTACTTCCTAATAAACTACAAAAATATTTGATACTAATGAGTTTGTGTTCATTGAGAACATGGTTGTTGTTCAATAATAAAATTAATCCTCAAAAATACAACTTGCCTAATAATTCTGCACTCCCTGTACACACCTGTTCAATTCTAAAAGGAACAAGTTTTTGACATTTCCCATTTCCTAATCCCTATAATTTTGGAGGAATATGTAAGGAATTTTGTGGAATGGAGATAAATATGTTAAAATGTAGAGTTCAAAGTACTACCATTTTATTAGCTTATAGAATCATTACATTTATATAAAATATTTATGTAAAAAATTTAAATAAACATGCAAGTTGTAGAGGTAGAAGATTTATGAATGATACTGCAAAAAAACTAATTGCGTGCAAGTCCATGTATAGGTTCTCATGTGAAGTCCGATTTAGCACAAACCACAGAATCAGTTCATCCAAAACAAAAACAAAAGACGGATACAAAACAAACAGGTCTGATGTCACTTACATACGTGTGTACTCTAAAATACACAAATATTGCTCACCTCAGATACAGCATTCTGATATTCATGCAAATATTGTACTGGCCAAATACTGTAGTGTAATCACGTACACAAGGTAGTCAAAATTCAGGTCACCATCTTCCTGGTTTCACTCAAATAATAACTAACTAATCTCAAATGTTCAGTTCCTTTCTTAGAAACAGATATTGATTGTTACATCATCTGCGATCTGCTTCCACTATTACTTCACTAGGCCTATTATCAGGCCAATACTGGCAGGGTTTGTATATTAGTCATGTTCCATTCATTAGTCATGCACTGTACAGAATACTCCCCCTGGTGGAGATACTGCACATCATAAGATGGATCAAAACTAAAGTGAATGTTTTCCTCAAAAACAAAGATGATGGTCCAGTCAAGTGTGGATACATAAATGTAGATTTTAGCATGCTGGTGGATAAATGGGTAAGATGCAGGCCTGTGGACATACCTTCTGGTCTGAGGACGCCGGTCATCTTCAGCACTGCCTGCCTCCTGTAGGAAGAGAATGAGAGAACGAGAGATACAATGGTCAGACCTGGAGTACATTCAAGTAGACTACAGTGGTCCAGCATGAAATCCAACCCACTCAACTTACCGTAATTGTACTCCTACCTGTACCTTTATCTGTAACGTTAGGTTGATAAAGTGATAATTTCCCATCAAACTTTAGCATCAGCCAAATGACAGGAAACTACCGAAATTACGCACAAATTTAATTCCCAAGTGTTAGAAATGTATTGCAGTTTACAGTTATAAAAACAGTGCAGCTCCTGCATCATCCTCCCCGCATGCGCCGTGCTCACCTGAACAGCATTTGCTGCTGTACAACTCGAAAGAATTGCACTAATTACAATGTAAACTGTGAAGGAGACTGACACAGGTTAGAATGAAATTGTGGAATAAAATCGTTATTTTTGTTTGTTTTTGCACTCAAAATGTATCATCGTTGCTTCATAACATTAAGGTTGAACCACTATAGTCACAGTGGTTTTATTTTAATGCTGTTTTTACTGCCTTTCTGGGGCTTGAAAGTGTTCATTAAATAGCTGTCTATGGAGGGATCAGAGAGCTCTCGGATTTCATCAAAAATATCTTCATTTGTGTTCCGAAGATGAACAAAGGTTTGGAACGACATGAGGGTGAGTAATTAATGACGTGTGTGAACCATCGCTTTAATATTTTTGTGGAATCCATGATACTTTTTTTAAAAGATTTTTCGATTAATAGAAAATGAAAAAGAACAGCTTTTATTTGAAATATAAATCTTTTGTAACATTATAAATGGCTTAAATGTCACTTTTGATCAATTTAATGCATCCTTGCTTAAAGGGGTACTTCAGCCCTGGGAAGATGAATCTGTATTTAAACTGGGTCATTAATGTAGTAGAAATGTGAAATTATTTTTGAATTTGGTGCCTTCTAGACTGAGAAAACACAGAAAATTTATTTTTGTTTCATGGGGATGAAAGACAACAATTCCCAGAACGCACTGCTTCACTGCCCTACTCTAGGCACGGCTAGTCGGCTACAGGATTACTGGATCACTTACCCACTGCGTTAATTTTCAGAAAATCAGTTCAGTTAGAGACACTACAATTAAAAACTGAACGTGTCTGTTCGATATAATGCGAGTAAGCCGATTGGGCGTCACGGCACAAACGCAGCAGGATCGGATTACATTCATCACATGAGCTGAGGTAATCGCGGGATTCGTGGCTGCGGCTGCATTCACAGCGCGTGTTCAGCTCATGTCTTTGGAAGCTTAACTTTCATAGGAAGTTCATTTTAAAAGTTAAAACACTCACTTTGCTCTCCACCACTCCGTTTACATGAATCTCCGCAGCTCCGTGAGCCGAGTGCTGTGAGAGTGATGTTGAAAACATGTGGAAATAGCGCCTCCTGCTGGCTGTAGTCTTTAGCCTCTGGCCAAAAACTCCTCCGAAGACGCAAAATGACGATATTTGCGTCATCTGAGGAATTTTTCCAGAAATAAAATACATAATTTTCTCGTCTCAGGGTCATATGAGGGGGGAAAGTACGATAATTTGAATATACTCCCGGGTTTCTACTGATACAAAGCTTTATGCTAATCGCTGAAGTAACCCTTTAAATGAACACTCCACCGTTTTTAGAAATAGATTAGGGCTTATTCAACATCTTTCCTAAATTTTAGATTTGTGGGCAAATGCATTTTTGTCTCAATGTATGCATTGTTTTAGTTTGGCAGGGTCACCGCTAGCTTAGCTTAGCATAATGAATGGAATCCTATGTTGCCAGCTAGCATGTCCCGAGTAAAAGTGATCAAAAAAAAAAAAAAACACCTAATTACTTCTTGTTTTTTTTTATCACTTTTACTCAGGGCATGCTAGCTGGCAACATAGGATTCCATTCAGTATGATTTAACTTTAGTTAGTGTGAAATGTTGCTGTTTGAGGATAAACAACATCTGCAAAATTACAACGCTCAAAGTTCAACGCAAAGGCAGATATTTTCTTTTAAAGAAATCTAAGGACTACCTTTTGAAGGACTACAACAAATGGCTGTATAGGGACTACAACAAGCTTCTTCATGGGTTAGTGACATCACTAACCCTACAATGTACGTAAACCCTTCCCCTGCGATCATGCAACAAAGGGGGTGAGGCCATGTTGAGAAGAAGAGTTGTAGTAGAGCACATTTGGGAGTCTGCGCAAGATATCACATCTTATTTTTTTTACATTTATTGCAATACAGTGCGTAACACAAATGCAATAGCATGTCATAAAAGCAAGATGACAACATAAGTTATAACCGTAATTAAACTAAAATATACATGTTATTATTGTCTAGCTCTGAAGGCATCTTACAACAAGCGATTTATAAATTATCAAAACAGAATATGCTAATCAATGACTTGAAGATAGTAACTCCACATTAGCTATGTATCTTCATCAACTAACCATTCAGAAACATCCTGTTGCATTCAACATTTAGTCAGTCAATCAAACCGGAGTCAGACAGTGTCTGACTACTGGGAATAGATTCCAAAAAGAATCGATTCCTTGTTTCCAAGTCGTTGGGAATCGAGAGGATTCCATTGAGGGAAATTGACTCCTCTTTAAGATCCATTTTCAGTTCTACAGAGTTTAGCATTCATTTTTCTCGCTCACTAATAACGATTGGATGTCCATTTAATTTCTGCAAAAGGTTCTTTCGCACAGTTAGTTTCAATGAACCAGTTAAAAATAAAACAATTCAGTGGTTCTTTTGCATCATTGCGTAATGACGTCACTAGAACGTAATTCTAACAACTTATTTTTACGGTATGCCATGCTGAAATGTTCAAATAAAGCCATATGTGAACGCATATCGCTGATTATTAGCCTACCTTTCATTCACTTAGGTTAATGGTGTTAATTGTCATTCTTTCCTTCTGTGATCCTGCATCGTGGACAAGTTTTCTACATTTTGCACCCAAAAACGCCATAATTTTAGTTTAAATCGTGAAACGGTTATGTTGTCCAAAACGGTAGGTTGAGCGCTGCTGGGTCTACGATAACAGATGAATATATTCTTTCTATATTCAAAGATAATTCTGAAAGAAAATGTGCCAGAGTAATTAATAATAATAAATTAATGACAAGAGCCTACTAACCAGGAATTGGAATTGGAAAAATTTCAGAATCGAACAGCCCTATGTCTGACATTTTCAGTGCGTGTCTGCGTGAGGTAATCGAAACGCACGCTCTTGAAGCTCCGCCCTCTTCTAGAAGTCTACCATTTTAACATGCTATAAAACATGATCTGTGGGGTATTTTGAGTTAAAACTTCACATTCTGGGAACATCAGAGACTTATTTTACATTTTGTAAAAAGGGACATTATAGGCCCCCTTTAATGAAAGTATTAATTTATTTAAAAATATCTTACTGACAACAAACTTTTGAACATTAGTGTAGATTAACTTAATTGTGAATACAATCAGCATAGGTGAGGGCCATCATCAAAAATGATGATAGACACTCAACACACATCATTACCCAGCAAAATAGAGGGGGATGTTTATTCAAAACACCTTCTCCATCTGCAGTCTCATTATGAAAGAGAATCTTTTGTCTACTACTAATGACGCGTCAAGCCTGCTTATCTTTCAAGTGGCTCCACATCCCCGTCTTCCAGTGATTGTTATCTTGCAAAACTAAAACCTAGTTCTCACTCATACGCCCTAGCTAAGCCAAACATACTGACACACACACAAAATTCATAAGTAGATGTGTGATTACTGCAAAGCTTTAGGCTTCCTCTGCCCACAACGGCCCAGGCTACGTTTAATCCATGCTGCCTGTTTCAGTAATCCCAATCCCAGAGCACTTTCACTTGTAGCAGCCAACCCATGCTGCATATAGACATCACAACCCAGTGCTTCTTAACAACACGGTTTATAGTAAATAAGAGGTAGTCAAGCACAATTCAGACTACAATCACATGCTATATAGACAAAATATTCCGAACCAGCAAACAACACTGAAATATACTGCACAGGACCATGAACTCAGACCATGAACTCAAGGTGTCTGTGACAAAGTATATTGCTTTAGTGAGAATGTACAACAATGTAACTCCTCACTTCCAATTTATTCCAATACATTTGAGAGACTAATTTGTTTTTCCAATACCAGCTCTCAGCATGTAAAGTTTGCATGCGGACATGCATCACAACCGACGTCAAGCCTGGCGGACTAATAAGGCTCGCTGGGTTAGGTTCACTGAGGACTTTGTC
Organism: Gobiocypris rarus; assembly: GCA_023029165.1. NCBI lineage: Eukaryota > Metazoa > Chordata > Actinopteri > Cypriniformes > Gobionidae > Gobiocypris > Gobiocypris rarus. Next base: position 29,554,762 of record CM040911.1, on the reverse strand, counting down.
TGGAAAACCTTGAGGCATCTCACAAGATGACTCACATGGAAGCCTCAGTGGGGTCACATGATGGGCAGTTGGAAATGGTGGGGAGGTTGGAATAAACCCATCTCACTCACATAACCTAATTTTCCAATCTAGCCTTTATATGTGGGCTAACCTAAATATGACATAAGATTTTAGGTCAGCCTATCATAATGTAAAATAGTTAAGGTAGGTTATCTCAACTTTGGAACTCATGCTGCTAAAAGAAATGTAAAAGTCTAACTTTAATGTTAGCTTTTTTCAGGATCATACATGGTTTTTTTTTAATAAGTTGCATGGACTACACTGTACAAAGCAAATAAAAAAAACACTTGATCGAATTTTTAACACAGATCAACAATCAGTTGACAGCTTGAGTTTACTGTAAGGAGCCATAGTGTTTTCAGAAGAACATTATTACTAACATTACTAAAAAAAATTATAATATTTTTCGGTATATAATGTGCATGACATAAATTTATTGTGGTGCTAAGTTGACAATAAACTGACAATTTTGGTTAAATGAAACGTTTCTCAATGCTCAAACCACCACATTACTCATATATTTTTTGTTATATGCATTATGTATCCTAACAATGTCAACAACGATTTCAACATTATTTGACTTTTTTTATTTGATCAGACTGCCAAAACATTTCAAATATATAAATAAAATAAAGTTTTTATTTATGAGATAAACAGGAGTCACTCACTGAATTGAATATGCAACTTATATGGTCACACATTAAAATAGCAAAATAATATTTTAAGTGTTTATTGCTGCATTTTATATTGTTTTAAATATCTACTATATGAAGACAAAATATATATAGTATAGTATATACTGCACAGCACAGTTTCAAACAGATTTTTTTTAAAAACTCAAGATTCTCCAGAAATACTTGTTCCAGTTGATAATGAAAAGGATGGATTTGGGTACAGGAACAGACAGGTTTAAATATTGGAATTTCATGGCGACAGTCTTACTGTCACTGAAAATTACTTCTCGTGGACCGTAAGGCACGACAAATCTTGACGTGAGCTTTACAGAATTGACCCACTTTTCATGCACCATTACCCCCTTGTCGTCAACGCATTCAACTCAAGTATTCAATTGTGCTGTCCAGATCTCAAAATAAAATAGTGGCTAAAAGACATATGGGCATATATGTTCAGAATAGCATTCAACCATACTACACTTTCTACTTCTGCAGTATAAATGTGAATATGTATACTCAAACAATTACAGCCACATTTTTACCATCTCTTCCTTTGAGACTTTATTCTGTATGTTTTTAATGTGCATAAAACATATTAAAGAGAGAGTTACAAGTAACAGGGTACAAGTAAAAGATGAGGCAATTCATGGTCAGTCTGTGCAACACGGATGCATGATATATGCCTGCTGAACCACAAATCTTATAATGATAGTATAAAAGTGATTTTGTGAGAAAAATTGGGAAGTGGTTTGAACCCACAGGGCTGTGCTACTTTAACAAATTGCAACAGTTGTTACGACAAATAGTCAATGTATCAGGCCAATTTTGTCCAAAACACAAATTATAACCAGTATTTGTGACACTTGTTCTAGATATAGCCTATCTGGGAAGTTTTAAAACAGTAACAACATTTGTGTGTGTGTCCTTTCATCATATGTCAGAATTTTTAGTAGTGCTCTATATTAATTGAATACAACAGAATGACAGGGTACTACAATGATGATTATTCAATCCAGATGTCACTACACATACTGCAGATCAGCAGCTAGCAACTAGCTCAACTAGCTCAGAAAACTATAATAAAAATGCTACTTTGGTTCACTAAAAGCTCGCCATTCTTAATTGACTGTTGTTTTAGTGATTTTAAAATAACATTAAAAAAATCAAGCACGAAACTACGAAAGCTTACAAAGTACAAAGCAACACCGGCTAGTTGAATGTATACCACTGATAAGCTCTGTATCGCTCTGCGCATGCGCAGACCGACTGAACCCCCTAGCTGTCGCTACAGCTCGCACATGAGTATAATCGTTTAATAAGTAGAGAAAAACTGATGAAATAGAAAAGGAACTCACCGACACACACGGACTGGATGTTGTACTAGGGGTTGGCGAGCGTTGGACGATGACCAGCGCCATTCAAGGTCCAGGAACACAAGATGTAAGAGAAGATAGTGGATAAACTCACATCATCTGGTGCCGTCGCACATAGGAAGATGTGCAGCGTCTTCGAGGTCGCGCTCTTCGTTCGCTCTGCGCATGCGCGATGCGTACCAGCTGTCAACCCACTAGTACTGAACAGTAACCTAATAAAGGGGTGAGACGTCATACCGCTCGTGTTAGTAATCTGATCGCTTTCTAAATCCTTTTAAATGATGCGTTGCCATGGTAATAACGCCATAATTGAAAGTGGGGAACAGGGAGTGTTGTAAAAATTGAGCAAGCTGTAGCATCATCGGCTAAACAAGCTTTTTAAGACCAAAAAATAAATAAGAAAGTCACAATACATAAATAAGCTTTATTTTGTTACTTAAATTTGTTTACAAATTTCCAAGTTTTGAGGCAGAGCACTTCCTTTATTGTTTTTTTTTTTTCTAAAATGTTTAAAATAAAATGTGGGGAGAAGGAAGTAATGGGGGATGGCACACTATATATTATTAAAGTGTTTTAAATAAAACATTTATACACAACACGAAGGTACAATCACACTATATATATATATATATCGTTTCAACCAACCTGGTAGTGTACAGTATTTCTATACTTGTATTTAAAGTTTTCTGAACTACTTTACAGCAGATATGTGAAATTTTGAGACATGCAGCATTTATCTTAAATATAAATATTCCCTTAAACAATATTAAAACTAAATAATCTAAATTGGTCATATCCATATTTTTGGGCTGCTACTCTAAAACAGAATACCTTCATAATGAATGTATAATATTATTTCCCAGCTTTATTTAAAACTTTGGACACTTAAGCTATACATGATTACCTCCTTTAATGCAACATTAAGGAAGCTTTGTGTTCGAGGTGACAGTAAACACTCCACACCTAGATGACTGATGCTAAGGTCATGTTTCAATGGGAGCTGTAGTCTGTCCCTAAACATCCTCATTAAAACAGAGAACCTGTTCCCCAGAGTCACAACAACCTGATGACAAACACCACAGAATTAAGAGAATGGCTGTTTGCTGTCACAGTCTTCTAGGATCTGAGCCTGAAGACATATACAATTTTAGGCTTGTTTTATTTATTGTGACACCTGGTTTTAGGCATCAATAATAAATTAGTATGGTGTTGGGCCTTTTTTAATTAATAGGCCTAAATTGTTGGCTGAGATAAATTGATACAGCATAAATTTGTCTTGGGAATGAGATACAAGTCTAGTAGGGTGGCCAGAGGGATTTTGAGCCATTCCTCTTCCAGAACAGTGGCCAGGTCACTATGTGATGCTGGTGGAGGAAAACATTTTCTGATTTGCTCCTCCAAAATATCCCAGTGACTGGTGACTCTGCAGGCCATGGGAGATGTTTAACTTAACTTTCATGTCCATCAAACCATTCCGTCACAAGTCTTGCTGTGTGTATAATTATCTTGCTAATGTTATGGCACCCTCTTCAGGGTATGTTTGAACCATTAGGTGCACATGGTCTTCCAGAATTGTTCGGTAGTCCTCAGCAGTGATGCCCATCAAACACAGTATAGGGAATGCCATGATATTGCAGATTAAAGTTCAAACCATCAATGATCCACCCCCATGCTTCACTCTGGGCAGCAACAGTCATGGGTGTTATTGCGACTCTGAATAATTGTTCTATAAACCATCAGGAAAAAGCGTTGAGAAAAAGTGGGCTAATGTAGGTGATGCTATTTATTTTAATAAACTTTACCAAAAAACACACTACAAAATAATAGTGTAAAACTCAGTAAACCTTGATTTTATTACTTGTGACATGAGAACAAAATATATGCACACATGTATACAACTAAGTTAGCGATCTCTTAAATATGTCCTAATTTCACTAAACTTGGATCTTTATTTAAAATGGCTTATTTCTGCTTTTGTAGACTCATTTTGTAAATATAAGCACCTAATTTGTATGTGCAAGCTGGGTGCCAGAGGCCCACTCCACGTTGACGTCATTTTTGTCAAGCGACGCGTCGAGTATAAACAAGGCTTCAAGCCTGTTTGGGCCTTTTTCACACCGTAACGTAACTCCCAAGGAAAGACAGTGAAGGTGGACTCTTCAGAGAACGACAGATGTTTCACACAGTCAACAGCCTAAGATTTGCACTGTTGGCACCAATGAACCCAACATTTGGCTTTGACAGGAGTGACCAAATATTGACTCCTGATAAATAGTTGTGGTGGAAACAGGTGAGTCGAGGCGCGCATTTAATTCTGCAGCGAGCTGGGCAGCTGTGTTTTATGTTATGTTTGGATTCAATCCAGGTTAATATCCGGATATCCATTTGAGACAGCTTCATCTTGCATTGACAGTTACTTCTGTTGGATGTCCTACATGGTGGTATACCGACAATATCTTGGAGACCATAACTCTCGATACACCACAAAGACTTGCCCTCATAGATTGACAATCAGGTTTTACAAGATATTTTTGGGCCAACAAGATTTTATTGGACTCTTCACGTGTGACATCAACCGTCACACACACACTACCCTCTTTCTCTCTGCTCTCTGAAGCAGAAGTCTCCAAACTCATCCGTTCCAAACACCCCACTACTTGTCCGCTTGATCCTATCCACAGTCACCTGCTTCAGGCCATTTCTTCTTCAATTACTCCTGCACTCACCCACATCGTCAACACCTCTCTTCCCACCGGGACTTTTCCCACAGCATTTAAGCAGGCTCAGGTAACCCCACTACTTAAGAAACCCTCTCTGAACCCAGCACTTTTAGAAAATTACCGACCGGTGTCCCTTCTGCCTTTTATTGCTAAGACACTTGAGAGAGTAGTGTTCAACCAACTCTCTATGTTTCTTGCACAGAACAACCTCCTGGACAACAACCAATCTGGATTCAAAAGTGGCCACTCAACTGAGACTGCCCTGCTCTCAGTTACTGAAGCACTGAGACAGGCAAAAGCAGCTTCCAAATCCTCAGTACTCATCCTGCTGGATCTGTCTGCTGCTTTTGACACAGTTAACCACCAAATCCTCCTTTCAACTCTCATGAAGATGGGCATCTCAGGAACTGCTCTCCAGTGGTTCAAGTCTTACCTCTCAGGTAGGTCCTTCAGGGTGTCATGGAGAGGTGAAGTGTCTAAGTCACATCATATAGCTACTTTCCTCAGGGCTCAGTGCTTGGACCACTTCTCTTCTCCATCTACATGTCATCTCTATGATCTGTCATCCAGAAACATGGCTTTTCCTATCACTGCTATGCTGATGACACTCAACTCTACTTCTCATTTCAACCAGATGATCCCACAGTTTGGGTTCGGATCGCTGCCTGCATGAAGGAACAACACCTTCAACTCAATCTGGCAAAGACAGAACTGCTTGTGGTCTCACCCAACCCAGCACTTCAACATACTCTCTTCATTCAGCTCAGTTCATCAACCATAACTCCGTCCGGGACAGCCAGGAACCTTGGAGTTGTGATTGATTATCAGCTAAAATTCACTGACCACATTACTGCAACAACCCGGTCCTGCAGATTTGCGCTATACAACATTAGGAAGATTAGACCCTTCCTATCAGAGCAGGCCACTCAACTCCTGGTCCAAGCTCTTGTACTCTCCAGACTGGACTACTGTAATTCTCTTCTAGCGGGCCTTCCAGCATCCACTGTTAAACCCTTGCAGCTGATCCAGAATGCAGCAGCGAGAGTGGTCTTCAACGAGCCGAAGAGACCACACGTCACGCCTCTCTTCATCAGTCTTCACTGGCTGCCGATAGCCGCGCCAATCAAATTCAAGGCTCTGGTGCTCGCCTACAAAGCAACCGCAGGCTCTGCACCAGTATACCTAAACTCACTTGTTCAGATTTACACACCCTCCAGAAGCTTGCGTTCCGCAAGTGAACAACGCCTAGTGGTGCCATCTCAAAGAGGCATGAAATCCCTCACTAGGAGCTTTTCCTGGAATGTTCCCACCTGGTGGAATGACCTGCCTGTCTCAGTTCGAGCAGCCGATTCTGTAGCCATTTTCAAAAAACATCTCAAGACACTTCTTTTCCAGCAGCACTTGACCAATAAAGAATAGCACTTATCACTCTATTCGTTTCTGTTAGTTATTTTTTTTAAAAACAAAAAAAACTGTCCAATGTGTTTTGTGCTAGATTCCGTGAGACTTGTTACAGCGCTTGCATATTGGTCTTGGTTGCTTTTATTACTCTCATTTGTTAGTCGCTTTGGACAAAAGCGTCTGCTAAATGGCTAAATGTAAATGTAATGTAAATGTGTTGTACCCTGAGTTTGTGCTGATGAATTCTGCTGGAGATAGGGTTCCATTATGCATGCATAATCGATATAAATACTAATTTGTCCCATTGTCTGTTAAATTAATTAATGAGAAATTGCAGAAGGATGTTAAATAACTGAAATAACTGGTACAGCAACTGGTAACTGAGGGTGTGTTGTTTTTGTGTGTGTTTTTTTAACGTAATTCATTATTTTAATGGTATGTATAATTTTTTATGATAAAGGGTTTAGGGTTAGAATGGTTGTTAATGTTGTATGTTATATGTGTTGTGAGTTGACATTTCAGCAGTTCTCTAATCTAAAACAAATTTCTCCTAAGGGAATACCTTGACCTTAGATGAGCCAGCAAGACGCGCACCAACAATTTGTCCTCTTTTGAATGTTGTGTGGATTGTAATATTTTATGTACAGCTGTGCTATTTCTCTGCTAATCAATTTCAAACGCCTCTCTTACTGATGGAATGTAAAATGTGTGAAGATTGGCCACCAGGCTGTGCATTCATAGGTGTGAAACCTCCAACACTATATTGGCCAGTGTTTCAGTCTCATTGTCCAACCCCTGTATAATCAAATAGAGTATAAAGAGTAGGCATATTTGGCATGCTGTCCGAAGGGCTCAGAATTCGGCCTGAACCTCTAGTGCTGATTGAGTAATTATCTGAACGTGCTCCTCCTGAACTTTGTTAATAAAACAATTACAAGAATAATGGAGGAAATAAATTGTGATGAAGTGAGTGAGCAGTCAGACACAAAACACACAGAAAATGTACAAAAAACACTTGTGAACACCTAGGAGTTTTAAACAACATTCTGAACATGGTAGCATCTGTGAAACCCCTAGTTGAAATGAGTAAAGAATTCCACAGACAGACGGCAGCTGGTGAGAGTGCCCCGTCACCCATGTGTCATATGATTGCATATGTACGGAGGAGGGTGCTATTTCCAGGGCCTTGATCATCAGTCTAGAGCTGATTGTTTTATCCACAGCTTTCTTTATTTAATTTAGAAAACTAATTCAAATCAATTCAGCTGAGATGCTCTGAATCTATGGTGAAGCGTACTTAGGAAAAATTCATCAAATCCTTTAAAATATCTGGACTACAGATTATTTAATCTACCATCCACTCTGAGCTCCACCCCCCCATTTCATCCCAGCAGATGTAACCTCAGTATGCTGGTGTTTTAGAGAGCTTGGGGAAAAAGACCACAGCCAGCAATCAATGCAGACTCACTCTGTCGGAGAAAACAAGCAATCAGCCGGAGATACAAAACATATTGATTAGAAATGAGACACCACCTTAAGGGGGGAAAGAGAAAAAGGGGTAAATAAGAAATGATTTTGCTGGGTGTTGTGACAGTGATTGATGGATTAATTTCTCTGCATTATTACTTTCAGTGGTCTAATATTTTATTGTTTATTTAATCCGTTACTATTCCTCATATTTTCTCAATACAGTTAAAATCCCATACCAGTTTTTATTGTCAAACAGTTAAAGAACAACCACAATACATAAGGAAATAAAGAGGCATTGTCTTGTACATCATGATGTGTTATGTGCTCAAATGTTGTTTTGCCACATGGGCACGTCTCACATTTTGCCTATCATATGCTTGACGCTGTCTGCATCTGTCAGTGACCATATCTCTGTCTCCCCGTGTGGATTAGCAGAGAGAGCAGGAACAATAAGATTGAGATTAGGAGACACTGACTATCAGAGTTTAAGACAGACAGACAACAGCAGTCATGGCTTTTAATTAAAGTTCGGAGGGCTTGGCTTGGTGACAGTGAAAGGGGGGGCTGGGAAGGGTGTAGTAAGAAATGGCTCCTTATGGATTCGCAAAATTCTAATACTCTCTTTCAGATAACAAAAAATATATATATTTTAAATGAGAAACTGAAATTCAAATGAAGCTGGACCTCGTAAATGAATTCAAATGCAGTGGACATATTCTTACTGAAATAGCAATGATATGGCAGCATTTCTGCCATTTCTCATATAGCAGCATTTCTGATGCAATGGTAGGCCTATATGAAAAACCACAACTATGTTCAGTTATACTGTGAAGCTATTAAAAACAATTGCGAATATCTCAAAAATCAATAGTTGCCTTTAAATGAAAAAGTGGCTCATATCAAGGAGACATGCAGAGACTCTCATCCTTTCCACAGAGCACTAGTCCTTCTAGTGGTTATCTACTGGAACTGCAGCCAAGATGTAAAGTCCAGTCATTAAACAGAGTTCTTGAATGTCATTGAGTTTGTGTTCTTGTATAACATTAAATCCACATGATAAAGAATACAAAAGTCTCTATCATGTAATTAATCCTCCATGAGTTTGGAAAGTGTGATTCGTTTAGAAGTCACTTTTAATACATAATTTAAAGGGGTAGGCTACAAATTATTCACAGTCCCTCTATTAATGGAGTTTATTCTATGTTGTGGGTCCAACACAGAGTTCATATTTGTTCCGTAAGTGGTCATGAAATTCTGTTAGCAGTCAGGGAGAGGTGTTCTTCACTCCTGTTCCTTCTCAAGCAGCGCTTTAGCGCCCGGTGGAGTGTAAACAACAACTGCGAGGACGATTATCACAACGACGATCATCAAACTCAATCCCACCGTGAGACCTGTGAAGGCATTTACTCTTTTAATATTATAAGATGCGTTTTCAGAACCATATAGAGTAAATAAAAGTTCTTAGAACGTTACGCGTGGAGTCACGAGAATGACAAACGAAGATGTGGCTACGTCTAGAGCTCCGATGGTCTTCGTTAAATCATGACAACAAACCACGGTGTGTGTGTGCTTTTCTTTACCTAAATGTTGGGGTCCAATGACATTCACAAATCGGTCCATGACTTCCAGGAGATTTCACGTTCTGAATTTAGGAAAACTCTTGTACTGACCAGAAGACACAGTCACTCCCCCAAGTATATGTCTCTGCAGGTTAGTAATAGGCGTTACCTCATCAGTGGGTGTGGCCATAAACAGAGGGATGGTTTCAACTGTGTTACCCGATTTGCCCACGTCACAGTGTGGGTAGGGTTTAGGGGGGGTAGGGTCGGGTGAAGGGGATAATTTTCATTGCTTGATGTATAAACACCCATCAATTTGAAAACACCCACTAATTTAGAAACACCCACTCTTGTTCCCCTCCTGTGGTCGTCACGTGATTGTTAAAGTCGATTCAAATCTTATACATACATATATACATACATAGGCCTACATGTAAAAAAAGGGCAGCCAGAGAGAATGCTTTCCATTTTTAACTTTAATCAAATTTATAAAAAAAATTACCATGTTCAAGGACCAGGAAGGTAAATACACCTATAAAGTAATCAATGTCCATGTGTCTCCAGTCGTTTAACCAAGCAACGCAAGTGCATCGTTTGCGGGAAAAAACAACAACAACAAAAAAAAAACAATTTATCACTTTATCACTACTCCAGCACTTGGACGCATGCGCGTTGTGTTGACACGAGAGCTGTTACATAACGGAACGCGCGCTGGATTTTAACATCTTGGAAGAAAATCACTCAGATTTAATAAAAAAAATGATTGTTTTCGGAAGATAAACGAAATTCTTATAAGTATGGAACGATATGAGGGTGAGTAATTCATGAGAGGATTTACATTTTTTGGGTTAACTATTTAACATGAGAATTCGGTGTCTTTCAAACGAACCCATTGCATTCTGAATTCTCCATGAGATGGCGCCACCTCCTAGACGATGACGGTGCAACAGTTTTGAAATGCATAGACCTGAATGTAATTGCAAACTAACGAAAGGTCTCCGACCTCCGTTCTAAAGAAATTCCCCAAATTATAAAGGATTTTAACTTTATCAGCATATTTTACAATTTATCCAAATTGATCAGTGATATTTTAACTAATCCGAGACCACCATCATCTCTCTCCCCCACCCTTTAATTTGTAGCCTATGTGTCATTACTTTCAGCACCTCAGCCTATACAAAATGTGGATGGAAGTTAAAGTTCTCAGCCTTCTGAAAACAATTATACTTAGAGTGTATTGAGAATCGAGAGGGAAAGGAGGAGATGGAAGTGTGTTTGTGTATTTGTTGAGATAAGGAGGCATTCTATGCGCACAAAATGAGTTCATTAGGCAGTGGGCTGCGATGAAGAAACCCAGTTGCTTTTGATAAAGGGGCTACAACTGGGGAGGAATGAAAGGTTTCATTTCCTGTCTTCGCAAGGCAACATATCACCCAGATCAGTTAGTGGCAGGGCAAAGCTAGGGAGGCTGGGTGACAGACAGGAGAATAGAGGAAGAGGAGGAGAGAAATACCAGGGTTCAAGGAGCTAATACAAACAGAAAGAAAAAAATTAGACGTCCATGCAGAAAATGCACGATCTGTTTACAGATAAGTAAAAGGAAATATTGCAATAAAAATAAATAAAATAATATATATATATATATATATATATATATATATATATATATATATATATATATATATATATATATATATATATATATATATATATATGTATATATATATATATATATATATATATGTATATATGTATATGTATATATATATATATATATATATATATATATATATATATATATATATATATATATATATATATATACAGGTCCTTCTCAAAAAAGTAGCATATTGTCATAAAAGTTCATTTATTTTCCATAATGTAATGATAAAAATTTAACTTTCATATATTTTAGATTCATTGCACACCAACTGAAATATTTCAGGTCTTTTATTGTTTTAATACTGATGATTTTGGCATACAGCACATGAAAACCCAAAATTCCTATCTCAAACAATTAGCATATCATGAGAAGGTTATCTAAACGAGCTATTAACCTAATCATCTGAATCAACTAATTAACTCTAAACACCTGCTAAACATTCCTGAGGCTTTTAAAAACTCCCAGCCTGGTTCATTACTCAAAACCGCAATCATGGGTAAGACTGCCGACCTGACTGCTGTCCAGAAGGCCATCATTGACACCCTCAAGCGAGAGGGTAAGACACAGTAAGAAATTTCTGAACGAATAGGCTGTTCCCAGAGTTCTGTATCAAGGCACCTCAGTGGGAAGTCTGTGGGAAGGAAAAAGTGTGGCAAAAAACGCTGCACAACGAGAAGAGGTGACCGGACCCTGAGGAAGATTGTGGAGAAGGACCGATTCCAGACCTTGGGGGACCTGCGGAAGCAGTGGACTGAGTCTAGAGTAGAAACATCCAGAGCCACCGTGCACAGGCGTGTGCAGGAAATGGGCTAAAGGTGCCGCATTCCCCAGGTCAAGCCACTTTTGAACCAGAAACAGCGGCAGAAGCGCCTGACCTGGGCTACAGAGAAGCAGCACTGGACTGTCGCTCAAATTTTGCATGTCATTCGGAAATCAAGGTGCCAGAGTCTGGAGGAAGACTGGGGAGAAGGAAATGCCAAAATGCCTGAAGTCCAGTGTCAAGTACCCACAGTCAGTGATGGTCTGGGGTGCCATGTCAGCTGCTGGTGTTGATCCACTGTGTTTTATCAAGGGCAGGGTCAATGCAGCTAGCTATCAGGAGATTTTGGAGCACTTCATGCTTCCATTTGCTGAAAAGCTTTATGGAGATGAAGATTTCGTTTTCAGCACGACCTGGCACCTGCTCACAGTGCCAAAACCACTGGTAAATGGTTTACTGACCATGGTATTACTGTGCTCAATTGGCCTGCCAACTCTCCTGACCTGAACCCCATAGAGAATCTGTGGGATATTGTGAAGAGAAAGTTGAGAGACTCAAGACCCAACACTCTGGATGAGCTTAAGGCCGCTATCGAAGCATCCTGGGCCTCCATAACACCTCAGCAGTGCCACAGGCTGATTGCCTCCATGCCACACCGCATTGAAGCAGTCATTTCTGCAAAAGGATTCCCGACCAAGTATTGAGTGCATAACTGAACATAATTATTTGAAGGTTGACTTTTTTTGTATTAAAAACACTTTTCTTTTACTGGTTGGATGAAATATGCAATTTTTGGGGAAATTTTGGGTTTTCATGAGCTGTATGCCAAAATCATCAGTATTAAAACAATAAAAGACCTGAAATATTTCAGTTGGTGTGCAATGAATCTAAAATATATGAAAGTTTAATTTTATCATTACATTATGGAAAATAATGAACTTTTATCACAATATGCTAATTTTTTGAGAAGGACCTGTATATATAGGCTATGAAACATTGAAGTCACAATTAAATCAAAATTTACTTTATTTATTATAAATGATTTATCCGTGCACATCATCATCATTTTTTTTTTCAATTAAAATAACTTCCGCTCCACCCTTGGAGCGACATCTATTCTCTGATAATGTGTTTACTGGCACAAGAGTGGGACAACCTGTCACTCACATGTGATTCACTGTAATAGCAAACTACAAAAATCCAAACAATTCCTTATGGACAAAATCAAGTCCCGCCCTACCTTTTTTCTGTCAAAAAATGAAACTTCCGTTTCAGACTGTACACAAAAAAGTCAACAAAAAGTCATATAACACAGAAATGGATAGGAATGAGTTACAATTATTAAACCACATATTTAATATTAAATGTGTTTTGAATCGGTTTTGAATTTTCCACCCACTGGATGAAATCTGATTTAGCTAATTAAACCTACATGTTGCTTTGACATTCTCTGATCGTGTTTCTTGTTTGTTTATTCGTCACACATTTATAGTCTGTTTGGCACATGGTATAACTGCCTGTGATGTTTATGAGGTACGTATGATGTGATCTCTCCAGTCTCCATTAAATATTCCAAGGCAACTTCAGCTTTCATATTCAGCCAACATTTGTAAGGGTCACTAAAAAAACTAAATAAAACAAGTATGAAGTGGTTTAGAATGAAACCATTAAAACCAGCATCGTAAATGTAACATGTGTGACACTTGTGCTGCCATTCATTAAGGTGGGGTTTTCACTTACCTTAAAAAGGTTACAACACTTTGTCTTAAGTAGAATTTCTTTTAATGAATAGCTTCAATGCTGTATGCAAATGTTACAGTGACTTTAGGCTGCAGTCTTTATAAACATAGGAAATGTTTGCATGCACCTGGTTTAGACACATCTTCTGATGCTATCTGGACACGTCTTCAGTAATAGGGTGTTTCAGGTCATTGATCGTCATACACCCCTGCCTGGGCACCCATGCTTTGTCAACTCCAATGTCAATACTATGTCTAGGAGGGGCGGAGTGGTATCTGTTTTCTGGGAACTTAACTTAAAGGTGCTGTATGTCATTTTTTTTACTGTACTAAAGCATAAACATACCATTTACATACTCGTTTCTCTGAAAAACAATGCTGTAGCCAGTTATTCTTCTTTGAAATGTGTGTTCCGTGTCAGAATATCTGTTTGTTTTGGTCTGTGTGATAACGCATGTTGGAAATTTACCCAATAGTATTTCAATACCACAGGTTGCCAGTTGGCGGAAAACATAGCGTATTCCTGCCATAGAAGCCAGCAAACAAACTGGGTCAGAGATCGCAGATTCTACCAGACCTAAAAAGCCTCTGCATCCATCTAATATCTCTATGAATGAAAGCACATTAAAACTCAGTTAAATCAACTCATCAATTTACGTCTTTACGTCATCAATCTTCCGCGTGAGAGTTGAGTCTGAGGAGGGAGTGGGACCAACGATATTTTGAATTTAGATTGCAATACCCAATTCATTCACTAGCTGTTATTCGTACATACAGCACCTTTAAGCTGCCTACCTAGGTCAACCTGGAGCTGTCCCGTGCAATGGCTAGAAGCCCTCCTGCAGAGCTAGACAAATGAGTTACCTTCTCCCCAGCTCTATACTGTTTGGGGGTGTGCTTATTCTTACTGTATTGAATAACTGTGTTGATCGGATCTGCAAAAGACCTTCAAACTTGGTCATGGCACCAGTGATATCGACCTTCCCCCAGTGCTTTCAAACAGCAACTGAGGATGTGCTCTAAGGTGCCCCTCCTCTGGCACAGTTAGCAAGCTGGGGTGTTTGCCATTCCCCTGCTGTGCAGGTTGGCTGGACTGGAGAGAACACCATAAACCAATTGGATGAGAAACTTGAGGCATAGCGGTTTAGCTCTCCAGAGCTCTGACCAGGTGATCTTGCGAGGTTCAGCATGCTCCCATCTGATCCAGGCTCCTTGTTTGTATATGATAACCATCTTGCTTCAGCGTTCTTCCCCCACCTCTGCTCTTATCATCCTGTACCAGTTGACAGTTCTTCTTTCCATGGGTTTTGTCATAGCGAAGTTTGGGAAAACTGCCCAGTCCTGCCCACCCCATCGCCACAGTGCCCACGAAGACCGCAGTCATGCCTCCACTCTGTTGTTAGCTTCCTGGGCCTGCCACTTTCTTCCAGTCTTTACGAGGATTCATGTGGTTGCGACTTTAATGTCAGGGGAGTCTCAGAACATCCAAACCTCCCTGGCTTGAGTGACTTTAAACTCCTCCACCAGGCCGCTGATGGGGAGTTGCAGCTTGGTGGAATGACCATAAAGGGCAGTGCTACTTAGAGAGCGAGGGAGCCCCAACCACCTCCAGAGAAACTAACTGGTGTTTTTTCCACTGTTCTCATTAGCATTGTGGTGAGATCTGATATTTACCTCAACTCCTGATTAACCCTAAGAATACAATAATAAATGCAACTAAGTAGCCTTCTGCTGTCAGGTCAGTATAAGGCCTAAACCTTCACTAGCTTGTTTCACCTATACCAGTTATCTAGGTATATGATCATGTACTCCTTAATGAACAATGACATCAGTAATCAAACAATGACCATCTGTATGAATTCATGCTCACCTTCCAGCTGATTTCAGAGATGGTTGCCTTCATCCTTGTAAGATGTACTAGAAACTATCTTTATAAGCTGAAGTAAAAACTGAAAAGTATTTTGTCTTTATAAAATAAAAATTTATTTATACAAAAAATAAAAATACTGGTTACACAATGATTAATAGTTATTAGCAAAATATCAAAAAGTTACAGGTTGTAATACTTCAGCTTATCCAAACTCAACAGGGCAGTTCTGTATGAGTGGACGAATACAGGCTAATTACCCTGCATGCAGTTCGAAGCAATAGATGTAAAAAATAACTTTGTTCTCATCTAAACATTACAAGTTAAAATAATATAGCAGAGTAATTAAGGCAAAAACTCGTAGAGAGCTTAATTCTCAACGAGGATACATCTATCAAGCAAATCAAAAGATGCACACCTATGAAACAAAAGACACAAGTATTTATACAGAGTCCTCTACATTGATCTCAATGCAATTTCTTCGGGGTTTTCCAGAGGAACTAAAAGTTGCTGACCAACTGTCAGGTGAGTTGTGTCACTCCAATGTCGGACGATATCAATCTCTTTATCATTTGACATGGGGAACTAAAAGTTGCCAGCTGAGTTGTGTCACTCCAACGCGGATGATATCGATCCCTTCATCCTTCGACAAGAGAGACCGGTTTCTTCGCTGCTTGCCATATTTGGAGATTCTTCCTCCTTTCTCTTAATGTTTTGTCTCATATGTGTGAATGTTTATGCATCTGGAAGTGTATTTTTAAGTTCATAATTCCTTTTAATTTTTATATTAGGACCTTCCCTAACAGCATTTAAACTTTCCTGGAAGCCCAGATTTGTCAATCGCCGTGAGCCAGGCAGTCAGGCCGCTCTCAGTTTGCTTAAGTGTGGTTGTATTCTTCACCATTGGAATCTGGGTCCCTCCCAGTGTAAAAAGGAACTGCTCAACCTCCCTTTCCTTTTTCAGAGACCTGGACTTGGCTGGATTTTAAACTCATCCTTAAGATGAGCTTTTCCAGCCCTCGGAAGAGCCATCTGCACCTGGGCACAGATGTTACCATCTCCTTCAGGTCGTTCACGTCTAGACTTGGGGCCTCTACATTCCACCTCTACTGACTTGATGGTCATGTTCATGGCCAATAAGAAGAGTGATTATGCTCTTCTCTAACCGATGCCAGGCAGATGTTAATGACACTGAGAAGACACTTAACCTGAAGACGCTATAATATTCCAGAATAGTGTTTCTGATCAAGTTGTTTCAACAAGCTTCTGTGGAATGGAGCTAAAAGCGTTTGTTAGATCTAGCCAAAGTGCTGCAAAGTCTCCTGTGCTTTTCCTTGTTTCCCGGATCAGCTGTTTCACTACTCCTGTGTGCTCCAGGCATCTGGTCACTCCTGGGATTCCCCCTTTCTGTACTGAGGTGTCTATGTATACATCCTTCAAGAGCTTCCAGAGTCACACTAGGAACCTTGGGCACAGCTTGTAGACCTTAAATGGTACACCGCTGGGGCTAGGGACGGAACTTGCTCTTGCAGCTCTGACTGCTTCTTTGACCTCATTCAGTGTGGGCACAGAGATGTTAAATGGAGTCACCGGTTCAAGAGGTGTACCAGTGCCTTACATGTATCAAGTGTCACTCTCGAGCTGTCACTGAAGGTAAGACTGAGATGGTGAGATGGATTAACTTCCTCTACGGAGCAAATGAGTTGGCCACTTCACTTCTGTCCTAGTAGTCTCTTTGTGAAGCCAAAGGGATTGGCAATGAAAGCACTTTAGCTTTTGGGCCCTTTGCTTGCCACTCAGCCCACCTAAGTGTAATGAGCCTCTTTCTCTGATGTCTGTTAGGTCTGACAAGGGAGTTTTCTCCTGCTCCTTAGCCAACTTAAATTAACACTTCAGGGATCTGAGTTCTTGTCTCAGCTGGATGACCTTGTGCTCCCGCCAGTTTGGTCTTGCTGGATTGCTTGTACTATGCACTTCCATGACACCAAACTGTTCTGAGCCTATGCTCATTATTAAGGTGCATATAGCCTGGAGTTTCTGGTCAGCATTGCCCTTCAATATCGCCTCCTGTATCTTGTCTACATCCTTGTCCAGCTGGAGCTTAACAACTTAACAACACTTCATCCGACACTGTTCCGACTTCCTGCTTTGTGTGGGGACCAGGGTTTCTTGAAGGTTCCTTGCACTGTGGGGTGACTCCGGGCCTGGCTCTGCACTACATAACTTGTAGTACTGGCTATGGCTCCTGTGCTTTGCTTTGCATGCCCCCCACCCTAAGCAGACCATCTTTCTCTGGATCTTCAGACCTCTGAAGTTTTTGTACACCTTTCTGCAGATACAGACTGTGCTCGTAGTCAATTTTCCATTTGCTCTGGTCATTACCAATAGGGTATGCCACAGCCACCAGGGAATACTGTCCCAACAGGGAAGCATGGTGGTGGCAGCATCATGCTGTGGGAGTGTTTTAAAGCTGTAGGGACAGGACAACTGGTTGCAATCGAGGGAAAGATGAATGCAGCCAAGTACAGGGATATCCTGGACGAAAACCTTCTCCAGAGTGCTCAAGACCCCAGAGCCCTGACTTAAACCCAATTGAGCATCTCTGAAAAGACCTGAAAATGGCTGGTCACCAACGTTTACCATCCAACCTGACAGAACTGGAGAGGATGGCAAGGAGGAATGGCAGAGGATCCCCAAATCCAGGTGTGAAAAACTTGCTGCATCTTTCCCAAAAAGACTCATGACTGTATCAAAAGGGTGCTTCTACTAAATACTGAGCAAAGGGTCTGAATACTTAAGACCATGTGATATTTCAGTTTTTCTTTTTTAATAAATCTGCAAAAATGTCAACAATTCTGTGTTTTTCTGTCAATATGGGGTGCTGTGTGTATTTTAACAAATGGCTGCAATATAACAAAGAGTGAAAAATGTAAGGGGGTCTGAATACTTTCCGTACCCACTGTATATTTATAATCTTTTCAAATTACGAGAATAAAAAAAACTTTTTTTTTTGTCTGGGAGCCTTCCATACAGAATAAATTAAATATCTAAATATTTAAGTCTATAATAAAATGTCAAAGAGCATATTGCAATAGGTTTATATTTACTTTGTTTTGAATTGCTTTTAAGTTTTGTCAATATTCCGTCCGTTAATGATTGATAATGAAAAAGTGTTCAAAAGTATGCAGTTGCTATGGTGACATTCTCAGGTGAACGCAATTTCTATTTTCTTTCTTTCTGTTCATTTCTGTCTGTGTATAGTAAATGTAAATATAAATGTATACATTAAATATATATATATATATATATATATATATATATATATATATATATATATATATATATATATATATATGTGTGTGTGTGTGTGTGTGTATATACACTGATCATCAGGCATAACATTATGACCACCCACTGACAGGTGAAGTGAATAACACTGATTTTCTCTTCATCACGGAACCTATTAGTGGGTGGGAAATATTAGGCAGCAAGTGAACATTTTGTCCTCAAAGTTGATGTGTTAGAAGTAAAAATTGGCAAGCCTAAGGATTTGAGCGAATTTGACAAGGGCCAAATTGTGATGTCTAGACAATTGGGTCAGAGCATCTCAAAAACTGCAGCTCTTGTGGGGTGTTCCCGGTCTGCAGTGGTCAGTATCTATCAAAAGTGGTCCAAGGAAGGAACAGTGGGGAACCGGCGACAGGTTCATGGGCAGTCAAGGCTCATTGATGCACGTGGGGAGCGAAGGCTGGCCTGTGTGGTCCGATCAAACAGACGAGCTACTGTAGCTCAAATTGCTCAAGAAGTTAATGTTGGTTCTGATAGAAAGGTGTAAGAATACACAGTGCATTACAGTTTGGTGTGTATGGGGCTGCATAGCCGCAGACCAATCAGGGTGCCCATGCTGACTCTTGTCCACTGCCGAAAGCGGCAACAGTGGGCATGTGAGCCTCAGCACTGGACCACGGAGCAGTGGAAGAAGGAGGGCTTGTCTGATCACGTTTTCTTTTACATCACGTGGATGGCCAGGTGCGTGTGCGTCGCTTACCTGGGGAACACATGACACCAGGATGCACTATGGGAAGAAGGCAAACCCGATCCGTGAAGGCCCCACCTCGCAACCGACAGGACTTAAAGGATCTGCTGCTAACATCTTGGTGCCAGATACCACAGCACACCTTCAGGGGTCTAGTAGAGCTCATGCCTCCATGGGTCAAGTCTTTTCTAGCAGCAAAAGGGGGACCAACACAATATTAGGCCCAGTTTTAAGTGTCCTATGACTATGTGCAAGTCAGTGAGATGAAAGAACAGGTTACAACTGAGAAACTGAACTTTCTTGAGCTAATATCAGTGTGAAAGGTCAAAACGATAGGCTTACAAAATCACAGAACAAAAACATTAAAGCAAAAATATGAGAAGAGTGAGTGTGTGAGAGCAGACGGGCAGATAAAGAGATGGTGTGATCGTTGCAGGGGAGAGAGGGAGATGTGACTGGGTGTTTAATATAGATCCTCCAGTCTGATAAAACTGACAGGAGGTTCCCATTCCCAGAAGGGACTCATAGGAAATTGCCAGAATGAAAAACAGAGAGAGAGAAAAAAAAGAGACTGAAGGGTTACGTGACTGACACCCCTCATTAGTCTGTATATTGAATTTGTTACTTTAAAAGTATTCAGATATGGATTTTGTCCAAAAACATACTTGATGGTTGTACAACTTGAGAAAGCTGTGGAAGCTTTAACTCAACACTGTATGTATCTGAGTTCAGTTTTTGAGTGCAGAGTAATGTTTGCTCAGTATCTGGGTTCAGAGGCCCAGGCTTCACATACAATGTATAAATTAGTCCTTGATGACAGAAACTCAGCGTTATGCTTATCACATAACTGTTATTGCACATCCAAAACCTGAGATGCATACATGACTCTCAGTGAACTGAAAAGAGAAATTTGAAATTTTTGCCCAGTATAGTTTAAAATTCTCAATGTTTATTTATCATGAATTATATAATCATTTACAAACTCAAAACAAAAAGATTTCAAATAAATGTTTTCTATTTTAATTTTTTTTAAATGTAAAAGAATTTGTTTGTATCATCATGTCATACTGTCACTTTATATCAATTGAATGTGTCCATGACAAACAAATATTTATTTTCTTAAAAAAACAAAACAACAACAACAAAAAAACGTTTTTGAACGCTACTGTAGGTTAAATATTTGTGTACATATTATATGTTCCAGAAATATTTAGATGAATATTAAACAAATAATATAACAATACAAATGATCAATTTTAGTTAATTAATATTATTAATTATAATTATTATGAAAGACAATGTAAAAAATCTGAATGGACCCTATTAACTTGGTTATATTATATGAGTAAAGTTTATTAACACATTCAGTCCATTAAGAATATTATAACCATTTAGAACACAACAGAAGTAAGTAATTTCAGCATAAAACATATTTTAACATTTAAGAAGGATTATTTCCAGTGGTTTGATAATGTATCTCTAAAACCAGAAAATGGTCTTGTGTGGAGAGTGTCTCCTCTAGAGAATTGGGAACATGACTGATAGCTCATGTTAACATGAGGAGAAGCTCGAGTCCTCTGTGACTTGTGTTGGAGAGTACCAGCGTGTATATATGTGTTCAATCTGCTCCTTAGAATGTCTGTGAGCAAAATCGTATTTATCTGTGTCCAAACCCACCTGATAACAGGCTCCCAGGGAGGAGAGTGGGATAAGTGGGTTTTCCAAAGATGGGATAGAGTGAATACACATGAAATAGCTCAAGGTAGTTATATGTGATTTAGCTGTAATCAAATTCAGTCAAAGAATTTAAATGAGGCATTTAGTTTTTTATTTTATGTTCTGTCATAATGTTCATGTACACTACTGTTCAAACGTTCGGGATCCGTAAGATTTTTTTAAGTCTCTTATGGCTGCATTTATTTATTCAGAAATACAGTAAAAAGTAATTTTATGAAATATATTTTGATGTTTTAATATATTTTAATTCTGATCAAATAAAATGTATAAATTAAATGTAAATTATTCCTGTGGTGACAAAGCAGAATTTTTATATACAATATTGAATTTTCATAAAAGACATTTGTTATTATTATCTAAATATTCCATTTTTAATATTGCAAATATTCAATTTTATTCTTTGATGAGTAGAATGTTCATAAGAACAGCATTTTTTTTATCTAAATCTTTTGTAAACATTAATGTCTTTTCTTTTGATCATCTTAATGCATCCTTGCTGAAGTATTAATTTATTTTCTTAAAAAAAAGCTTTTAAACTGTAAATTTATGATTGACTGAAGTTAAATATTTAATAAAAAAAGACAAATAGAAATAGCTGATTTTATTTTTTAAAAGATATTACAAAAATACTTTTACTTTTATCACTTTCTTAGAAAATATTCAATTATGTACCATGATAATTCATGTACATGATAATTATTAAATACAGGCTGTGTAAGCAACACATTCTGAATTTTAAAGGTGAAAATAAATGATAGTAACCCACTGAAAGCATATTTGTATTATAAACACAATAAAGTCACACATCAATTATTAATACATATACCTTTATTTTATATCTCTAATAATTAATATATGTCTTTGTCCTATACATATTTTCTCTTAACAGTCTTGGAGACATACATAGATCATATTTAGTACAATATTTTTTTCAATACTTTGATAGACAGAATATTAAATTCTGTTGAGAAAGAAGAGGAAAAGTCAGCACTGGACTGCAGCACACACACACACGCCCACAGATGCACAATATAGACTCATGTCTACGGCATGCACACACACACACACACACACACACTGACGGAACTGACCATGGCTTATTACTTCTCTACCTCAGTGTACAGCTCACACATGTCAGTTCGACAGAGAAATCGACGTCCCCACATTTGCCCACTCTACGAAATCAACGAGTCAGCACAGAACGTCGGAACGCACAAACAGCAAGACTCACAAAATACACATGCACATACTTAGATGTCCAGTCACACCTTTTTTTTTCTCATGAAAAAAAAAAAGTCTTGAGAATCAAAGCTGAAGCATTTGAAACAAGCACATTAGTTTTTGGTTTCTGCTACTTTGTGTAACTCACATAAAGAAATATGTAAAAATAAATGCTCAGAGCCCCCTGTTGATATTGAGGACCATGCTAATGGTCGATCAATATGGGTTTTTCAATAAACGAGTCTTAGACTTATACATTTGGCCTCCCCAGTCCTGAATATTTGGTCCCATCCTTGTAAATGCTACATGTAAATGGAAACTGGTATAGGCTGACAAAGAGTTCCAGTTGTAAATAACAAAATAAGCATTATGTTAATGAAGTGCCCCACAAAGAAATACATATGCCTAACAGTTGGTACATATCCACCAAAAGTAGGCAAAACACTTAATAACTGTTACATATACGAGATTGGTGGACAAAGACACACACATACACACATATTCACTCAAACCCACTTGCGCAAACAAACAAACAAACAAACAAACAAACAAATAAACACATCTGGACAACCTAAATAAAAATGATTTGGGCTTGCTTCTCTAATAAAAATATTTCTCTCTATCTGTTCCTACATTCCTACTCTTCCACATCTGTAATGTAAAATAAAACAATTTAACACTTTATTTATTTTTAAAGTAAGAAAAAATACAATATATTCATAATTAGTGATGGATTCAGTCCCTAAACCACAAACAGATTCATTGTCAAGTCATACGGTACAAATTCCTGTTATAACAATAAAGAAACAAAAAATTTTGGCCTAGTATAAATGTGTGTCCATGTAAAATATACCTGAAATTGGTCACAAAACCATAATATAGCAATCTTTATGCATTTAGTTACTATTTAAAAACAAAATTATTGTAGAAAAACAATCTGTATATATATCTCTTCATTAAGTAAACTGAACCATTTGTGTGTCCATTCCTCTTACTTTCCCAAACTTCACTGAAAAGATATATACCACCGTTCAAAATGTTTTATGTTTCTGAAAGAAGTCTCTTATGCTCACCAAGGCTTGGATTTATTTGATCAAATAAAATAACTTTTCTATTTTTATATATTTCAAATATTCCTGTGAATTTTCAGCATCCTTACTCCAGTCTTCAGTGTCACATGATCCTTCAGAAATCATTCTAATATGCTGATTTGGCGTCAACTAAACATTTCTTAATGTTATCAATGTTGAAAACAGTTTGCTTAATATTTTTGTGGAAACCATGATATACTTTCCCTAGGATTCTTTTATGAATAGAAAACCAGCATTTATATGAAACTAATTTTTGGTAACAATGTAAAAGACTTTCCTGTCACCTTTGATTCATTTAATGCATTCTTGCTGAATAAAAGTAGTAATAAGCTTTCAAAAAAAAAAAAAAAAAATCTTTTTTTGACCTTTTGAATGGTAGTGTACATATAGTCATGAGCCACACACACGCACATCCATATAAACAACGAATACAAATAAACAACGGCTGTATTCGGAGGCCTGGCCCCACCGTCACACAATACAGGTAGCAGACTCCCCTGGGGTGAGGTGTGAAGAGAGGTCGGCCGGGGCCCTTACAGGGGCCACGGGTCCTCCGCGTTTGTGCTACATGTTCAGCAGAGGATGAAATGTATCACACGGCATTGGTGATGACAATTGTGTCTCTCTGAGGGCCGCTGGACCAAGAAGCCTCAGGGGTAATGCTTTTTAGCAGACGCTATGGGGGTAAGCAGTGACAATTTTGGAGTGGTACAGAGTTGAACAAAGATTTTACATCATGAACTGTGAAAACATTTAACCTACAGGTGGTTACAGCAAGTAAAGACATTAACTGCTCAACTTCAAAGAAATGTCTTAGAGATTGCTTATAAATGAAAGCATTTCATAATGCACTAAGTGATATGTTGCAATTCTTTCGCAGTTAAATACTGAACAGCTGTGGGCTAAAACCCTCCTCTCTGAGAAACATAATTACTCACCCAAAACCTGAAATGCTAAAAGCACTGGTAGTTACATCACAGAAGCAACAAAGATTAACCTTGTGTCATCTGCCAAACACACATCCTGTGACTAAACACACACTCTCAAAGTGTATGGATGCATATAGTGACTGACAGCCATGAGGCCCTTTGATGTCTATCTTCACGTCTCAAACAGAGAAAGTTTACTGATGCATTGCAACGTAATTGTGTTTGTGCTGCTGTAATGTGTTTAAATGTCATAATCATGTCTGCCTCACTTATTAGATCTGACCAGATACAGTCATGTATGCGTTTTGATGTTTTTGTCTGTCTAGGCTCACCTGTTTGAAGGTTCCTTTGGTGGTAAGCAGATAGTAGACCATGTAGGAAGGCACACAGATGAACGAGGAGACTCCAATGCAGTAGCCGAGCACAGTGGTCCAGAAAGGGTACAGGTAGTCAAACAGCCTCACCTCGGGCGGGAATGCCAGGAAACTCACAATAATGAACTACAGGCATGAAACAATGAGGGAAAAAAAAGAAGAAAAAAAAAGTTTTGCATATCTGACATGCTGGGACCTGTCATAATTTACTCACTCTCATGTTGGTCCAAGCCTGTACGACGTACTTTCTTTCTGTGGAACAATAAAACAATATATATATACACTCACCTAAAGGATTATTAGGAACACCTGTTCAATTTCTCATTAATGCAATTATCTAATCAACCAATCACATGGCAGTTGCTTCAGTGCATTTAGGGGTGTGGTCCTGGTCAAGACAATCTCCTGAACTCCAAACTGAATGTCAGAATGGGAAAGAAAGGGGATTTAAGCAATTTTGAGTGTGGCATGGTTGTTGGTGCCAGACGGGCCGGTCTGAGTATTTCACAATCTGCTCAGTAACTGGGATTTTCACGCACAACCATTTCTAGGGTTTACAAAGAATGGTGTGAAAAGGGAAAAACATCCAGTATGCGGCAGTCCTGTGGGCGAAAATGCCTTGTTGATGCTAGAGGTCAGAGGAGAATGGGCCGACTGATTCAAGCTGATAGAAGAGCAACTTTGACTGAAATAACCACTCATTACAACCGAGGTATGCAGCAAAGCATTTGTGAAGCCACAACACGCACAACCTTGAGGCGGATGGGCTATAACTGCAGAAGAACCCAGGGGGTACCACTCATCTCCACTACAAATAGGAAAAAGAGGCTACAATTTGCACAAGCTCACCAAAATTGGACAGATGAAGACTGGAAAAATGTTGCCTGGTCTGATGCGTCTCAATTTCTGTTGAGACATTCAGATGGTACAGTCAGAATGAGAACATGGATCCATCATGCCTTGTTCCCACTGTGCAGGCTGGTGGTGGTGGTGGTGTAATGGTGTGGGGGATGTTTTCTTGGCATATTTTAGGGCCCTTAGTGCAAATCGGGCATCATTTAAATGCCACGGCCTACCTGAGCATTGTTTCTGAACATATTCATCCCTTTATGACCACCATGTACCCATCTGATGGCTACTTCCAGCAGGATAATGCACCATGTCACAAAGCTCGAATCATTTCAAATTGGTTTCTTGAACATGACAATGAGTTCACTGTACTAAAATGGCCCCCACAGTCACCAGATCTCAACCCAATAGAGCATCTTTGGGATGTGATGGAACAGGAGCTTCATGCCCTGAATGTGCATCCCATAAATCTCCATGAACTGCAAGATGCTATCCTATCAATATGGGCCAACATTTCTAAAGAATGCTTTCAGCACCTTGTTAAATCAATGCCACGTAGAATTAAGGCAGTTCTGAACAGTATTAGTATGGTGTTCCTAATAATCCTTTAGGTGAGTTTATATTATATATATATATATATATATATATATATATATATATATATATATATATATATATATATATATATATATATATATATATATATATATACATACGGGCTTTCTTAAAAATTAGCATATTGTGATAAAAGTTCATTATTTTCCATAATGTAATGATAAAATTAAACTTTATTATATTTTAGATTCATTGCACACCAACTGAAATATTTCAGGTCTTTTATTGTTTTAATACTGATGATTTTGGCATACAGCTCATGAAAACCCAAAATTCCTATCTCAAATCTAAAAAAATTAGCATATCATGAAAAGGTTCTCTAAACGAGCTATTAACCTAATCATCTGAATCAACTAATTAACTCTAAACACCTGCAAAAGATTCCTGAGGCTTTTAAAAACTCCCAGCCTGGTTCATTACTCAAAACCGCAATCATGGGTAAGACTGCCGACCTGACTGCTGTCCAGAAGGCCATCATTGACACCCTCAAGCGAGAGGGTAAGACACAGAAAGACATTTTTGAATGAACAGGCTGTTCCCAGAGTGCTGTATCAAGGCACCTCAGTGGGAAGTCTGTGGGAAGGAAAAAGTGTGGCAAAAAAATGCTGCACAACGAGAAGAGGTGACCGGACCCTGAGGAAGATTGTGGAGAAGGACCGATTCCAGACCTTGGGGGACCTGCGGAAGCACTGGACTGAGTCTGGAGTAGAAACATCCAGAGCCACCGTGCACAGGCGTGTGCAGGAAATGGGCTACAGGTGCCGCATTCCCCAGATCAAGCCACTTTTGAACCAGAAACAGCGGCAGAAGCGCCTGGCCTGGTTTACAGAGAAGCAGCACTGGACTGTCGCTCAAATTTTGCATGTCATTCGGAAATCAAGGTGCCAGAGTCTGGAGGAAGACTGGGGAGAAAGAAATGCCAAAATGCTTGAAGTCCAGTGTCAAGTACCCACAGTCAGTGATGGTCTGGGATGCCATGTCAGCTGCTGGTGTTGGTCCACTGTGTTTTATCAAGGGCAGGGTCAATGCAGCTAGCTATCAGGAGATTCTGGAGCACTTCATGCTTCCATCTGCTGAAAAGCTTTATGGAGATGATTTCGTTTTTTCAGCACAACCTGGCACCTGCTCACAGTGCCAAAACCACTGGTAAATGGTTTACTGAGCATGGTATTACTGTGCTCAATTGGCCTGCCAACTCTCCTGACCTGAACCCCATAGAGAATCTGTGGGATATTGTGAAGAGAAAGTTGAGAGACTCAAGACCCAACACTCTGGATGAGCTTAAGGCCGCTATCGAAGCATCCTGGGCCTCCATAACACCTCAGCAGTGCCACAGGCTGATTGCCTCCATGCCACGCCGCATTGAAGCAGTCATTTCTGCTAAAGGATTCCCGACCAAGTATTGAGTGCATAACTGAACATAATTATTTGAAGGTTGACTTTTTTTGTATTAAAAACACTTTTCTTTTATTGGTCGGATGAAATATGCTAATTTTTTAAGTCATTAGGTCATTGACTTGTGGGTGACTTGACTTGACCATGAGGGTGAGTAAATAATGACTGAATTTTCATTTTCATATTTGCAAGTGAATACAATTTGTGGACTTGGTTTCTATAACCCAAGCAAGCATAGCATATGCCAAAATCATGGGTATGAAGCCTAGGGAATGCATAAACTGATACAATGTATACATTGAAAGCAATGTAAGTTGCTTTGGTAAGCCACCAAATGCATAAATCTTATGTAATTGACTGACCAATAGGAAGACGGGACAGATGGCTATCCAGCAGACCCTCCAGAAAATACCAGGGGCAAAGCCAAGCATCAGCTGCACGTCGTTGCAGAAACGTGTCGTCCCTGCAAGTATTTTTCAAACACACTTAGTGCACATTGCCTGAAGTGGCATATCAGATTACGAAACTATTGAAGTGCATGATAAAATCTTGAGACTTATAGATGGTAGTTAGATAAGAAAGAACAGATGGACAACAGCAGAGTATAAAGTGATAGAATGACTAAATAGTTTTGTAGTTTGACTTTATGATTTCTCTCCCTGTAGCGGTGACTAAAATTTGATTTTCATAGACTCTCATAGGAAATGGTACACAGTCCAACAGAAAGAAATATAAATGACATAAGCTAGGAGGCTCCGGCCTAAAAGCCTCTAAGGGATGATCTTGTCTAGACAATTCATTAAGATACTACATGTTTGTTTGCTTTTGGTTGCATCAAACCGACACTGAATCCGACGAGCGGAACAATCAGAATTAATTATAGTGATGTTTTGAATGATTTCGCTGGAAGCCAATACCTACCATAGAACCAGGAAACAGCAATGACCTCGAGGAAGACTACGGTGATAACAGCAGGGCCCGTGGCATACTCCTCAAATAGTTTAACAACAAACGCACCTCCCTACAAACACATTAGCCCAGTATTAAAAGGAATAATGAATGTGCACACTTTGGAAAATGACGTTATTTTGGTAAAATTCCAAGTTTCAAGACTTTAGTTAGAACTAAAGAAAAATCCTCCATTGCAAGGCAATACTTTTGTTAGCTGTTTTGTTAGACTCACGTAGGTGAGAGTAGAGAGGGCCCCCAAATAACAGACACACACCAGGCCAAGCACAAACCATTCTCTTCTTTTGGCCAACAGGTGGGGGAACTCGTCCAACATGGCTGTAATTACACCTTCCAGACCAGCAAACTGTAGTGCGCAGACACACACAAGAGGCAGGGGATGATTGAAAAGTAGGTCAAGGACCCATTGAACCTTATAGGCATTAATCCAAATGCTCCTTATGGTAAATATAGCACTAACTCAGTGGTTTTTGACAGGGACAAACATTATAATGAAAGAAAATTAGACTACATATGGAGTTATGTCATTAGCAGACTGTAATAAGCCTAACATGAGTGTGATCACTAAGGACAGGAATGGGTTAACTATGCGCACTAAAGACCTAATGTAATGAAACACTGTTGACAATACATCATACTAAACTCAGAGACAATAAGCGGAGTAAACAGAGGGAAAAAAACTCATTCATTAAGAGAAAATTGTCTAGAAAGAAAGACTGACCGTGCTATCCAACCCCAGCATAATTATCATGAGGAAGAATATGATGGCGAAGAACGTAGCAGCCGGCATATTGGCAATAGCCTCAGCATAGATGATGAAGAGCAGACTGGGACCTTAGAACACATGCATTCAATCAGCACAGGTACATCAAATGTAATTTTTGCCATATCACATTGTATGGCTTCTCACAAACTTTCATATGCACTGATTTATTTGATATTATGGTTTAAATAATAATTATATCCTCTAATTCATACTTATTAAATGGAAATGGAAGCAAGCATAAAGAAATGTGGTGCTCACCAGCATCCTTAGCTACAGTCTCCACACCTTGGTGGCGCATCTCTGCCATGTAGCCTAGCACTGTGAAGATCACAAAGCCTGACAGGAAACTGGTCAAACAGTTCACTGAGCTTGTGATCAATGCATCTCTGCAAATCAAAGAGAGATATAAAGGTTTGAGCAAAAAGAAAACGGACAAATGAAAAGATAAAGAGTTCAAACAGGGAGCAACAGAGAAAACAAATTTGCTAGAATTTGTGAAAAATAAGAAGAGTGGTGGTGATTGCAAAAGGTGTTGTGTGTGGTTGTCAGGGCATTGCTATAGGCTTCCGAGAGGCCGCTATGTGTTTATTTTTTCTTTCTTTCTTATTATTTTTCAAGAAAATTACTTACAGTGGCAGCATTGGGGCAAGTATAGACTCACATATACAGTCATTGATTTACAGTACAGTACATTTCTTCCAGTATTTTATATAATAAATAGGTCCTTTTTAAGTCTCAAAATAAAAATATATTTCTTTAACAATTTCCATCCATTCACCAGGTAAGGGGATGTCCTGCTTATACCAATGCCTTGTAATACTATTGCTACATGCTACACTTGATATATTAACAAGATATACATCTCTTCCCAATACGGAGTGGGTAAAGTTTCCAAGATACAATGATGTGAAATTTCTTGGTATTTCATATCTCCATCAAAACCACGTTCCAGAAAGGTAATACTTTTGGGAAACCACTGAATATATGAAGATGGTCAACATCGACATGCCCACACCTCCTCCAGCATAATTGCAATGTGGATAATTGTTCCACATGGTTTCTAACAGCACCAATTCAACAGATCCCACCTCCAAGTCTCTATGATATTCTGGTCCCCAGATAAGTAAACATAATTTCCCCTCGTCTGTTTTATCGTAAATAAGGTTGCTTAGAGAAGTATTAGCACTCCTCTCCTCAACAAGCATTAATAATTCAAGGTATCATATTGGCTGTAGCCTGAACAGTGCTGGAAGAGTTAGGGCCAGTTCACATAGAAAACATTTTTCCATTCCACTGCGCTACTTTTCCATTTTCAATGTAAACATGCGCTGGACGGACGTCTTTAACTGTTGCGCTCATGTCTTGCGTCTTTTGCAGCATCTCATGCATAATATGCATTCTAAAAAGCTTCACTGACCTGCATATCGTGCTTTTAACCCAAAAAACGCATTCTGTGTGAATGGCCCCAAAGTGTAATACATAGCACCAGGGTTTTTTTTTAAACAATAGCAAGTGCTACTAATAATACAATAGAGCAAAAATACTATGCAAACATCAAACCTGCATAGAAACACATGCAAAAGTTTGCAGGGGGAATAAAAATGGTGCAGGGGAATACAATTCTCATTTTAAGCTAAGTTTGTGATTACAGAACCTTCGAGCAGATAATAGAAAATGACAGAGATGTGAATGTGATCCAGGTGTACTTGTAGCAGTTGTTATGAAAGGGATTGTAGCTAGCAAAGGCCAGGAGAACACCGAAGCCTGGGCCCAGAGAGAAGAAGATCTGTGCAGCTGCATCAAGCCAAACCTGAAAAAACACATTTGGAGTGATTTGTCTGTAAAGATTTTCATTCATCCATATCATATCTGACAGAAGGCAAGAAGTGTGTGTTTAGAGGGAAGACAGGCACAGCAACCAACACAGATTGTGCAATATCTTAGTATTCAGAATGGTTGATTTAGTTTCCACTCACTGAAGTGGTTAGAAGTTTGTTCCAATCAGGTTTCAGGTAGAAGATCACTCCTCTCCATGCTCCCGGCAGGGTGGCCCCTCTTATCAACAGGATCAGCAACACCAGGTATGGAAAGGTAGCCGTCACCCACACTACCTACCAGAGAGAGAGTCATGAAGAAGTTGCTAAACAAAGAGGCTAACTGTGCAATTGCTGAACAACAGCTTAAATTCAAGGTTGCTATTTTGTCCCTTTGAGGTTTTCTGTATATCTTACCTTGCCAGAGGTCTTGACCCCCTTCCAGATGCTGAAGTAGACAACAGTGAAGATGAACAACAGACAGAGGGCTAGCTGCCAGCTCACCCAGCCCAGCTGATGAAGACCAGGGGACAGATGAACCTGCAACACCTGCCGTCTAAGGACATGAGAGAAGTTGGTTGACAGTTTATAAAGGTAGACATGAAGGCCTGTAGAAGTTACTATTGGGAGATAAAGGTGCCACAGAATAGTCAAATAAAAGTCAGAAGGCGAATATTATTTGGCTAATGAGTGAAGGACAGTTAGACAAGAACAAGGAGCAACATTTATATGGAAAACAGGAAATTCCGGCATCACATAAAACATATGGAAGCAATCAACTAAATAAAATCTCTAAATCTCTCCTGAAGCAGTGGATACACAGGCCAAATCCCCGCTGTATCTTTTGAGAGAGAGCAACACAATCTCTTTCAATCACAAGAATCTCTTGATGGTACATGAACCCTGGTGAAGGCAACGTTCTTAGCTATACCATTGAACCTGGACTTGATCTTACATACACTTACATATAGAACTCCTCAGCAGGAGAGATGGAGTTTTCGGTCCAGGAGACATTCAAGTCGGTGGACAGGTAGCGGGTGCAGTTGGGAGTGTTCCACCGGTTGTTGCAGGTGGTCCAGGGCAGTGTGGCGCGAAAGGAGGACAGGAGGTAGTAGAGAGCCCAGGCCATTATGGTATTGTAGTAGAAGGCAATGTAGAGTGCAATGATGCAGATGGCAAAGCCTATACCTGGAAAAGAACATGAAAAACTTGTCATGCAAATGTCTAACTCGGTTTCAAGCACCTTCCACTTTGACATTTAGGACCAAGTTCCATTTACATATAATTAAGTTTCTTAAGCAGCTGGCATTTTACCAGGTAAATGTGACAATTTCCATAACAGAGTCCTGGCTATCAACAAAGAGAGAGTCAAATCGGTAAGAAGTTAAGAATCTAGAAGAATGTCAAGGGAGAATGTACTATCAGCCCAGCACATGTCAGTCTGCCGTTATCTGTCTGACTGTGTTAACCCGGGCCCTCTGTCTCAGAAGTATGAACCTTGTGAAGTGAACCATTCTTACCCTTGAAGATTGGGCAAATGTGTTTCCAGATGGATATACACCCACTGCGGTGAAACTGGCCCAAAGCCAGTTCCATGTAGAACAGAGGCACGCCACCAAACACAGCCATCAGCAGGTACGGCAGAAGAAAGGCACCTGAAGCACAAGGATTTAGACAGGAAGTGCAACTTGAACTTCACGGTTCAATTGCATTGGTCTTAACACATGCTGAAAGCACTATTATACCTACAAAAACAGCACAAAAGACGCTAACATACACTAAAAGTGCCTGTTCTGACAAGCCCCGGTGCTTGATTAAAGCTTTATATGTGAGCTTTTGACATGAACGCTAGATAGCTGTTGATTGAGTAGCAGCGAGCCAGATTATTAAACAATAAGAGTAAGTCCCACCCATGAGAGCCACAATTAATGGTGTTGGATGCGCCGAGTGTCTCCCTGCCTACTCTATCTCTCATGCACTCCCCTTGCATGGTGAAACAGGAAATTACAAAGATTTTATTACTTCAAATTCAATGAAAGGAGACTAAAGCCTGTTTGCACTGACGATGCGAGCTGGATCGCACAAAGAGCGGAGACAACAGCAGAATTCCTCATTGTCTGTTTGTTCTTTTTAAGAAAACAGTACCTAGTTGATCTTGTCTTAAAGACGGAAATCTGTCTTTGAATGGGATGCAACACAATATTTGCTTAACTCCTCTAGAGTGCATCACATTTATCTGTCTCAGTGTTGTCTGCAGTTTCAGTAGCACTATTGCCTAATGTTCCTCACTTCTGACCTTACCCCTCCGCTTTGGTAGCAGATGTAGGGAAAGCGCCACACATTGCCCAGGTCCACTGCATACCCGATTACAGACAGCAGGAAGTCCATCTTTTTGCTCCAGGTCTCCCTAGGTGGATCCAGGCTGGTCTGCTGGACCACCAGAGTCCTGAATGTTCCAGGGGTGCTGCTCCTGTCCGTCCCAGAGCCTGCACCTTCCCTGGGACTTTGTGGGGATGTGCTGGTATAACCGTTGGAGACCTGCCCAGGCCCGGAGCAGGATTTCGGACCCTTCTCCGCAACACTGTCCGCAACCAGCCTGCCATTCTCTTGTGACTCCTGTTCTTTCTCCTCCTTTCCCCCATCCTCTTGATTCATCATCATTGGTTGTTTCATTTCCATGGTGAGGACTGCTGTTAGGGCTGAGACGGTGGTCCTCTTGCACTGGCTGATATCGTGCCCATGAGGGGATAGAGAGCCTGGAGAAGAGGGGCTGGGTGTGGAACAGAGTGGGCTGGGATGGAGAAAGCAAGGAGAGGGTGACTGGTCCTTAACCTGTATGTTTTAACAAGCTCAGGTGGGAAAACAAGGAAGGACTGCTCTGGCCCAGCTGCAGAACAAAGAGATGGGAATTTCAGATTGCGCTGGAGGGAATTTAACATGGATTTACCCCTGTCGTTCTCATAAAAACAGTTCTTAAGAAGTGACACATCATTTTTGACAGAAAAAAACATGTTGTTTTGCAAAATTTTCGGAAGATTTTGATTAAATATGCCCCTAAAACATGGCCGTAAAACGTTAAGTGAACTCTGTACAAGCCACAGCAACATTACGCCTTAGGGAAATGCCAAGACACTTATTTATTCTCACTACGCCTGACACTGTTGATACTTAAATTACAATAAGAGACCGTACCTGATGTTACACGCGCAGATGCATTAGATTCACTTAACCCAACCTTGACACTAATTTAAACAGATCTCATATACATTTTTGGTACATACATACATTTAACAGTGCAACATGTCAGAGTCAAGTAATGCCAAACATTACAACATGTTAAACTCATGTAAAAGATAGACTAATTGCAACTTTTATTTTTATTTCAGGACAGAAATAAAGAGTCAAAAAAGTTTAACACTTGTTGATTAATACAAATCAATCCATCACTATTTAATACAAATATATTACATTGCTTTTTTTCTTTTTAAAAGAAGCATGATTCAACATCAGAAATTAGCTGGAGGGTAAGATGCTTCCAGCAACAGAATTATTTCTGCCTATCGTTCTCTAAAAGCTGTTTGTAATTACTTGTTGAAGTTGAGGGGCAGTGATGCAGGTGGGCGCAAATATTAACCAAGTACCATACATCACAACATAATGATGATAATAATGTCAGGAATAATTGAAAGGGGAATACAATTTTTTCCCTGCTTGCCTTTTCCTCATACTATTGCCTAATTATAAACAGCTAACGCGTTTCATTTAGTTTCCATCAGGGGATATTTTTTCTTGCCAAAAATGTTTATTATTTATTCAAAGTGAATAATTTGTTCTGCTAAAACACATTTTGAAAAAAGAAAAATACTATTAATGATTTTATGATGGCTGTGGAGAAGGTGGAAAGCGTTCTGCACTATTAAAATCAGACAAAAAGTGAAATGTTAAAATGTTTGCGCATATCCAGCATGGCAACTTATCAATACAATTAATTTGAATGTAAAAGTTGAATCGTCAAATACAAGTACACATACAGGAAAATTACACTCAAGCTTTTTTTTAATGTGGAACGATTGTAAAAGTTAATTTAAAACAAGAGAACATAAGGACAAGCTAAATTATCATGCCATAGTATCAATCATCTAATTAAAATATTTGAGCTGCCTCCACTTATCTTCTCAACCAAGTGTCACAAGAAGAAAAGATAAATTACATTGATTTACAAGTTTTACCCTGGATGGTTTTCTGGACAAAGATGATCTGATTGGCAAACTGCCTGATTCTTATTATTTACAGCTGTATCTCTTAGCTACTTTCTGCCCATTCTTCCTCGCAAACACTAAATCAAGCCACAAATCGGCTCTCTTTTACACACCCTAAATCAGCCCTCTTAATGCTGAGCGTCTAGGACACCTCGGCTCATTTCTTTCTTTCCATAATCATAGATAATAGCAAGGTCAAGATCAGTGCAGCTTTGTTATGGAAGGAGTTTGTTCGGTTACCAGGATCACAATATTACCTCAAGCCAGATGTGTGTAAAATAACCCATTACTCCGCCATCTTCATTATTACACATCTGATATACACATAAATGCCAAATTAAATAAAGTACTTTGAACAGTTTTACAACCACTAGATGTTGAGATAAAACACTTCCAGCCCCATTGTAGCATCATTAGACGCATTAAAATGAGCTGCCAGAGTTAATCATGGTTCTCAAAAACCTCCACTATACAGCAGAGCTAGACTTCCACATATTAATGAACTTATAAAGTCTGTTAAAGTACAACTTGAAGATTTCACAGCACTACATAAATCAACATAAAACTTTGGACAAAGAATCAACGGCATACACAGAAACATCAAAATGCCTCCTGTTACACATTCAGGCACGCACAGACACACACAAGCAAAGACTTGCCACCCAAAACCGCTTCGTTAAAACACACACGGAGCCACAAACACCATGCACAGTGCAACCCTACCGTGCTGCGGTTGAGCAGTTCTGTGGGGGTCTGTGTTAGGGTGGTGACCAAAACCATCCCTGGGAGCCCAGCGCTCAAGACACACCCCCTTCACCCCTGCTCGCTCTCTTTCTCTCACTCACCCTGTCTTCCTCTACTTTTTCTGCTACCAAACAATCTTTGAAACTTGCTTTGTGGTAGTCATCCTAAGGCACTTCAGATGTAGTCACATAGAATTAAGCTCAATGATGTAATTATGGCCTCTGCTACCAAGCATCTGTTCGTGCAAAACACAAAAGGCATGAATGGAGAACTCCAGCCCTCATCACATGTGTATCCACATAGTATTTATTTGTGTCAAAAGAAGCCTGACCTACATTCTCAAAATCCCACTAAGATATTTGACTTACCCATAGGATCTTATTGACGTCAGATTTAAGAGGGACTGCCTATTAGTTTAAAACAATCACTGATATCTTTATACACATGGAGGTCAAAAGTTTAGATACTTTGTAACACTTTACAATAAGGTTTTATAGTTAACATTAGTCAACTACTTTAGTTTTTTATTAACTACCATTAACAAAGATTAATAAATACTGCAACAAATGTATTGCTCATTGTTAGTTCATGTTAGTTAATACATGAACTAATGTTAACAAACGAGACCTTATTGTAAAGTGTTACCAGATACACTTACAGACTCTATCGCTATTATTACATAGTTTCTAGTAAAGTCTAGTAAATACTAGTAAAGTCATCAAAATTCTGAAAAAAGATATTGAATGAGTTTTTTTTTTAATGTGTGTGTGTGTGTGTGTGTGTGTGTGTGTGTGGACTGGTAATCCCTACGGTATGGGGACAAAATGTCCCCACAAAGATGGCAATATCCAAATTTTTGTCCTTGTGGGGACATTTTTTTGGTCCCCATGAGGAAAACATCTTATAAATCACACTAAGTGATGTTTTTTGAAAATATAAAAATGCAGCATGTCTCCTGTGATGGGTAGGTTTAGGGGCAGGGGCAGTGTAGGGGGATAGAAAATACGGTTTGTACAGTATAAAATGCATTACGCCTATGGAATGTCCCCACAAAACATGGAAACACAACATGTGTGTGTGTGTGTGTGTGTGTGTGTGTGTGTGTGTGTGTGTGTGTGTGTGTGTGTGTGTGTGTGTGTGTGTGTGTGTGTGTGTGTGTACATATTATAATTTATAATATATGTAGACATAAAATAAATTTAAAATCTAGTCAGGTGTGTCCAGACTTTTGATTTTACTGTAGGCTATATACTCAATTACATGCAAACAATGATCTTGTTGGGAAGCTCACTGTACAATAGACTTAAAACAGTTAAAATATAGGCCTTGTTTGTCAATTAATCTTCTAAGTGCCATGGCAAATAAGTGAATTACGCACACAGTTGGGAGTCTAATTGTAAACAAGATTTTAGAGATAAATATGAACACACAACATGGTTTCCACATTGACTTTTAAGCTGTACATAATGCAACAACTACATATTAGACGTAAACAATTAGGGTTGAATCAACAGGAAAAGATACATTACCCTTCTGTTCTCCTGAATAATCTGTAATCCAGAAATAACACAATTTAGCGATTTGAAAATGAACTTTTGAAAATCAGTAGTAGACAACAAAACTGACACTTCAGCTTCATCACCAGACTATAAACTTTTATAATACAGCAAATTGTCCTTTTCCTAGCATAGTACTAGAGGATATTAAAATAATATTGTTTACTTGAATTAATGACATCACCTCAATCAATAATAATAATAATAATGTAGATAATAACCGAAGATTTGCATTTTGGAACACAGACAAAGTAATTCAAATAAAGCTGGAAGTCCTACTTAAGTACAGTCCTACTGTAATTTTGCTATTGTTTGCTATAAAGTGTGCGACCTGTACACAAACTTGAGGGGAGTCAACTACTTTGATTATTTCTAAGCAATGCATGAAATTCTAACAGTTTGCTGCTTTGTTTAGTGAAAGTAAAAGTGATTATCGAGGTTCAATCTGTCAAAATGCACTTTGAGCCGTACAGACTGTAACCATGAAAATCTATAATAAAGAGTTAGAAAAAGTCAGCATGTGTTGCTTCTTCAACATAAAATGATCGAACTGACCAGATGACTCAAAGGGGATTTTAGTGGAAGTTTAAAGTTCACACAGGTCCTACGTAGGCTAGCCTACTGTAAAAGCGTAGCACTTCGTCACATTAACCAAGAATGTTCCACTAATGTCTAACAAAGTTGTCCAAATACTTTTCTGTCATTACAAATATGTTTTAACAGCATACCTATGTTGTTTTAGCCATCATTTAAAATCGTACTAGCATCTTTTGTATGTCAATGTCATAATCTGAGCGGAAACCAAGACAGTTGGCACCTGTGCTTAATCTCTTACATATTGTTGTGATTGTCAATAGAGACAGTACAGAAGACAGGACGGAGGGATCAGGACAGAAAAAGGAGTGCTGGCAACAGGGAGACAGGACGTTTAATCTGTATAATGATCCTAACCAGTGAAAAGTACAGAGAATCACCTCAGGTGAACCGCGTCATCATAAATCTTATTATTTTGTATATTTACCTCCTTAAAACAGTTTTCAGGTCTTTTCCTGTTTCTTCCATCCATGCTTATTCATTCACTGTCAAATGTTTTATTTTTAATAATTTTTTGTCTATTTTATCTTTGAGTTCCTTCTATCTGTTATCATATTGAAAGCAACGCTCTCTGTCTGGACATGTGTTGGAGAAACAGCGCCCTCCACAGAGAAGCAAGTACCTACAAACAAATTAGCCACGCCATGTACAAGAGATATCTTCA
The DNA here is from genome assembly GCA_023029165.1 of Gobiocypris rarus. Lineage (NCBI taxonomy): Eukaryota > Metazoa > Chordata > Actinopteri > Cypriniformes > Gobionidae > Gobiocypris > Gobiocypris rarus. The sequence goes on along the minus strand of CM040911.1, from coordinate 29,515,863 downwards.
CATGAAAGTATAGATATAATAGACACGATTCTTGCTTAGCGTAGAAGATGGAGAAAGTGTGACCTACCTTACAGATGTCAAGTTGAGTTTTGCAGCTCATGCTAATTTGATGTTTTTGCAGCATCCTTCAGGGCCCACGGTGGGAGGGGACATAGGGGACAATACAAACTATTTCCCCCCCTTTTATGTACACTGTTAAGCACACATAAGCAATGTAAAGCACCTTTGCTAAGGATCCATTACATCCAGTTTTTCTTGCCCATCTAAAGATTCTAATATTGTGTCTCAAACGTCCTGAAGAATCTGTCTTAGTCTTATAGATGTAATAGCTGCTACAAACCTGTTTTAAAATACTCAAAGACAAACACACAAGAACTCGCACACAGACAGCTCTTCTTGAAGAACCAAACTTCTCTGACAGACATACAAATACACTTACAGCGTGTAGAACAGCGAGTCTTTCCAATCTGTCTGAGCCAGTAGGTTAATCCACAACAAGTCCAATGAACTGAAAAGCAACAGAGGGGTGGGGTGGAGGTATCTAAACTAGGTGAAACAGATTTTTAAGGAGAGAAATAAGAAGCTTAGATTGTGTCTGTGACAAATGCACTCCCCTTTTACTTTCCCTCTAACAGTGGCAGATTGGGATGTGAAAGAATTAAGGACACAAACATTGAGTCAAGAGTCTCTTCCCATTTCAACACTCAACAAGAGAGTTCTTGGAATCACTATTTGTTAGGATGAGGACTCTGAGGCATAATTGTTCTATTGAACGGCCAACAAAAAGGTACCGTTACTCTGAGGTCTTTAAAACCCCTTCCACACGTTTTAATCTTTTATTGAGGCCCTGGTATTTCCAGTGTCCACAAAGTTCAAAAAGATACTCTCCACAGTAGTGGAAAATGTTTATTAAATCCATGCAAAATAGTCTGATAATATAATTTTATGTTGTTGGAAGACAGTCAGTTTAAGAGTTTTAAAGAGACACTTTGCAGTTTTGAGGCATTTAAAAATTGAAAAATCTTAATCACACAGAGGACAAATTGGTTTGGCAAAATAATAAAATATTTAAATAAATACAATAATTAAGACATTTCCAGTCAATTATCTGCTGTGTGATTTAACCTGGCGAACAGCTCAAAATTGGGTTTTTAGTTAAGGCATCAGCCTGATCCTCAACAGACCATGGCTTATGTGACCAAGATTTTTTTTTTTTAAAGAAATTTTAATATCTGAAATGCCTATATTAAGGGGCTTCTAGCAGAAAATGTGTTATTACTGCTAATGAAATACGAATTGTTTTGTTAATTAAGATAAAAATAAGTGTAAGGAAAATAAGAGTAACGACTACATCTTTTAAAGATATGACAATGAATTAATTGTAGTTTTTGATACTCATTATACTATAACATTTTAAAACTTTACAACCTGCCTGCATTGAACATACACGTTCTACTATAGTGATGACACTGGACAGCCTTACTTAAAACTGAAAACCTACTTAAATTACCAGTTAATGTATTAACTTGACCAAATATATTTTAATAATATATTACTATATTTTAACAAAATATTAAATATTTTACTATACTATATTTTAATAAAATAAATCAAATATATTCAGTGCATCACATTGAGGTGCATGATTACAAAATAAGTTATTTATATCCTTATATCCTCATGTTAATTTCCTTTTTCCAACGTGGGTGTAATTAAGAGCCATTAACTCCTCTTAACTAGATTTAACACACAGAAGCTGACTCAATTAAATTTGTTCAAGTTTAATTACAAATCAATCTATTATATGTCCCTCAAAACTGGCTGATCTGTTGTTGACTGACTCAGACTTGAATAAAGATCAGCATATGTTAGGCTTTAAATGAAGTAAATCATCAGGAGTTTTCTGAACCCTCATTCTAATGTGAACTTCAGCATATAATATCATAGATCTCAGGCACAATTCAACATATGCTGCGTTGAGAGTCTTCCAATGGGATCTGAAATAATCCTGTTTTAGGATTCTGTTGTAGGGAAACTGACATGGCTAATAGTAAGTCATGGCTGCTACATAACCCAAGAATTGTTCAAAACACACACGCAAATGACATTTCTCTATTGATTGCCATTCAAAAACATATACACTACTGTTTGGGGTCGGTAAGATTTTTTTTTAAGTAGCCTCTTATGCTCACCCAGGCTGCATTTGATAAAAAATACAGTAAAAACAGTTACATTGTGAAATATTATTAGTTAAATTGTTCTCTATTTAAATTAAAAGTGTATGTTATTTATTCCTGATTCCAGTCTTCAGTGTCACATGATCCTTCAGAAATCATCTGGTGCTCAAGAAACATTTGTGTTGTTTTGTTCAATATTTTTGTGAAAACCATGAGATTTCTTTTCAAAATTCTTTGATGAACAGAAACATTATTCATTTGAAATAACGATTTAAAAGTCTAAACTATCACTTTTGATTAATTTAACGCCTCCTTGCGGAATTAAAATATAAATATTAAAAAGGAAACTACTAACCCCAAACTGAACAGTAGTGAAATATATCATCTGAAAGTAAAAAGAGGGATGCTTGCAGGTGACCACTAAGCAAACGCTGCACTGAAATGACTCGTCACTCAGACTCCAGTGATAATAAAAAAGAGACAAAAAACTTTATTTTTTTATCTAGACCAGGCTTTTTGTGAGAGCTGATGGGAGGGGTAAAAACCAGTTAGAGGCGGAGTCAAGGAGACCAGGGTGAGACTGGCGCCTTTGGCTCCTGTGGTTAAGCCAGGGCTCCCATGGGGTCCCAGGCCGGGAGGACGACGGGGTCTTGCTGCATGACGTCCAGCACTTCAGAAGGGATGAAATTCTTATCCACCACCACCTCGTATACATACTCAGAGAACCACTCGTCTGTCATGATCAGATATCCTGCAGGAAGAAGAAGAAGAGATGAGGCACGGCCAGACAGAGATTAACAGGTCAAATAAGAGAGGAGCAAAAGAAAGATAGCAGGACAGAGTGTTCCCCTATTTAATTCGGCAATATATTAAGCAATCTATGCCACTATAAAATCCAGGCCTGAGAGATGTCCGAATTAGTGCCCGCCTCGTGAGACAGGATTTTTCGTCACACTCTAAAAGCCGATTAGGCTTGTGAGTAAAACTTAAACGGCAAACAGTGTTTAACCAAATCTGATGTCAAATGAAATCCTGATCCCATTACCGCGGCATGTTCTTCATTGTTCTGCACAGAGGGAAAGAGCCACACCCTGTCTAAATCGCCCGTCTGTTCTCACCTCACCAAACTAGCAAACACACATTTGAACATTATACTTTTTATTCAGGGTGTGTCTGGGTCTCCTCGAGTCTGACAGTGGCTAAGCCAGTTCCTTTCTTAATTGCGTAAAGAAAGCACCAAGTCTTGACATCAGGAAAGTTTTGCCCTGCTGAAAGCAGGAAGTAGATGCCGATAAGGTTTATTTCACACAGTGTTCACTCTTGGGCCATGTCCGGTTGACTAAGACAGATCAACCAGCCATCGAACAGAAGAAAAACACCTAGTGAAACAGAGCAGAACATGCACTAGAACAAATAGAGCAGTAGAGCTTGAATTTCCATGTTGGATTTCCTGGCATCGGTACCTCAGCTCAATGCTTTGGTAATTAAAGTGTGATTTATTTTCAAAATACTTTTAATGTGTGTGAATAGAGCATCTCTTTTGGACTTTGAGTCGAGCTGCAGTGACAAATTGTTCTAAATCTAAAGAACAAAACGATTTTTGCTACAAAACATCATATTTATTTATGCAGCTAGCCGTCTTTCAATAGAAATCATCCATTCCTGGGGGACACAAAGCGTCTGAAAGAAATATTTCTTTCTATTCATCACTCCACTTTTACACTCATAAAATCTACAAGCTTCAGGGCCCCCAGTGAGCCACTGAACACATTATAAACATTCAGTCAAAATCAGTTACAGAAATAACGCTCTTTAAACTCTTGTTCGTGCCACAGTATGTAAACAGGCAATAATAGGTAGGAATGAAGCAGAAATACAGCCTGAAGCCTGTATTCCCCCAGAAACGTCAACCAGGCCCCCCTGATTATATCACACTTTGTCTAATCTTCAGGGGAAACAACTGTTATGACCAATTTGAGAGCCCTTAACCCCTTCAACCTCAACAACACATTTTTTAAATTCCCCTCCTCGTCTAGCTGTCAAACAATATTTCTCGAAAACCACAAAAAGTCCTGATTTATGTGCTGTGATGTTCTGAATTCACAAACAGCTGTGATTAGACCCGATTTGTCATGTATTCATACGCCGTTTGCTGATGGTTTTACGACATTGGCAGATGACTTTCTACAAAAGTCAGTAGGTTAAAGGTGAAGCGTGTTAGGGTGTTGCTAGGTGGTTCAGGCAGTTGCTTACTATTTAATGTCTGTTTTTAAAAGAGGTCTCATACTCATAAAGGCTGAAATTACTTGATCAAAATACAATAATAATGTGAAATATTATTACAATTTAATCTATAAATTGGAAGTGTACCGCCGGTGGCTTAGAGTCTGAACTTCACAAATAATATACGGATTCGGTGTCAAATTTTCACTCATAAATTCATGAAACTTTTAAGTTTTCTATCAAACGATACCCACCTTTTGATCCTCCTTGTTATAATTTTGGCGTTATGAGTCTTTACTTTTGTGTATGTCACTCTAAAATTGCCTCCAGTGCTTAAGGGGTAAGGAGTTTTTCTATTATAAAACTTTTTAAAAGCATTTTTTATTTGCGTCATTACACACCATTTTGTGTATTTATTATAATATTATAGGATTAATTCCTTTCCTGAAAAAACATTTGACCCCAAAAACGAATACTAGAAAAGTGAAAATAGAAACTGCTTGCCTTAGTAACCATAGCGGTTACACTCTTTGAGGAAGTCAACCAATGAAACTCTCTAACAGTGGTCTCCTCACATTAAACCACCATAGGAAGAAGTATATTAACATGGGAACAAATTACACGCTTCACCTTTAAGTCAAACTTTGAACTTTTTAAATGCTTAGATGAAGCAATCTGTATGGAATCATTTTCTACGATAAACGAGCAGGCCAAAAAATCTTTATAATCTTCTGAGGAATGCAGGTCTAAGGAAGCAGAAAGAAAATGTCCATGTGTGCGTGCACACACTCTTTCTCTCCAGGCAGCCAGAGCTAATTAAACAGCCCCTCGATGTAGCGTCTGTTTTAAATAAGACAGTGGGTTTGGACATTGGGTCCTGCTGTGAGCAGGTCTACAGATGTGCCCGACAAGACTAGCGCACACAGCGTGCTCTAAACCTCTGAAATCAAAAAGGCCCGACACAGACCCCATGCTAAATCAAATATCCGACTCCCAGTGTTCTCAGACAAGAGTTAAATTAAGTCATTGAAGAATGGACTAAGGAGCCCCAAGAGCTTATCCTGCTGCAAATTGAATTATTCAATGTCAAAAGCCAAATATCTGTAAATTAGGAAGCACGTGTAATCGTCAGACAGATGGCGACCCCTCACCTTTATTCCCACGGTCGTCTCCCCACGAGTTCTCTACACGCCACTTCTCATAGCATTCCTCCTTTCCATTCTGAGGACGGGAGACAAAGGTGAAAAAAACAGAGATAAAAAGTCCATCCCATACACAATGACAGTCATATTGGTTGGTTTAGCATAGTGGATATAGATGTGGGCTTGTAATTGACAGATTTCAGGTTTGCAACGGTTGATCTGTGAACTATTACCAATGTGATCTTGGAGCAAAGTGCCTAAAGGGATAGTTCACCCCAAAATGAAAATTCTGTCATCATTTATTCAACCTCAAGTTTTCCCAAACCTGTATGATTTTATTCGTTCTGCTGAACACAAAAGAAGACATTTTGAACATTTTCAGTAATCAAACAGTTGATGGGCCTCACTGACTTCCATAGAATGGAAAAAATTACTATGAAAGTCAATGACGCCCATCAACTGTTTGATTACCCATATTCTACGATAAACACTATTGCCAAAATGATTGGAACACCACTCCAAATCAATGAATTCAGGAGTTCCAATCACTTCAATGGCCACAGGTGTATAAAATCAAGCACCTAGGCATGCAGACTGCATGTACAAACATTTGTGAAAGAATGGGTCGCTCTCAGGAGCTCAGTCAATTCAAGCGTGGTGCCTTTACCATGTAAAGGTAGATGTCCCAAAACTTTTGGCAATTTATTATCTTCTTTTGTGAAAATATTCTTCTTTTCTTTTGAAGAAATTCATACAGGTTTGGAACAACTTAAGGGTGAGTAAATGACAGAATTTTCATTTTCAGGTGGACTAACTCTTTAACCCTAGGTTACTATAGTCGTTTAAGACAAAAGCACCTGTTAAATTGACTACTTAAACAAATTGAACAAAATGACTTTCATAACCTACACTACTGTTTAAAATTTTAGTGTAGTACTTCTTAAAACATTTCAAAAGAAGCCTTTTTATTCTCACCAATGCTAATTGATTTATTTGATATACAAAATGCAACAAAACAGTAAAAGTGTGAAATATTACAATTTTAAGAACTATTTTCTATATGTTAAAATGTAATTTATTCCTGTGGTGGCAAAGCTGAATTTTCAGCACTATTCTTCGGTGTCACATGATCTTTCAGTCAATAAGTCAATCAATCAACTTCATTTATAGCACATTTTAAAACAACAAAAGTTGGTGCCCAAAGTGCTTTACAAGAGAGACAATTAAAAAAAAACATCATAGCATATCAAAATAACAATAAAATCACACAATCTCAGCATATAAGAAAGACTAGCTAGAGCTAAAGCTAGAGAATATAAATATATATTCAAGTATGATTTAAAAGTGGCAGTTGATGGAGTTAACACAGACAAGGAGCCCATTCCAGAGTTTAGGACCTATTACAGAAAAAGCATGGTCGCCTCTTGATTTATAATTACAACAAGGAAACTTTCAAAAGCAGTTTATCGGAAGACCTTAGTGCTCTAGAAGGAGAATGAAGGAAGAAGAGCTCACTAATAGGGGTGCATGGCCTGCTAGTACCTTATTAACATAGAGGACAATTTTGAAATCAATGCTAAATTTCAAAAGTTACAATAGTCTGACCTTGATCAGATAAGTGAATGGATCACAAATACAGATCTTTACTGGTATGAAAGTGCTTAATTTTAGTGATTGATCTCCAATGAAAGAAGCTAATCTTAACAACAGCACTAATCTGCTTATTCAAATTTAAAGATGGGTCGTTAAGACTGATCTTCTAAATTTAAGGACAAAAGACAGGGGAGATATAGAGATGACATGGAAGGGCCTACAAACAGAAACACTGTTTTAACCTCATTTAATTTAAGGAAATTATTTAGTCAGCCAAAGCTTAATGTGATTTTTCCATTAACAAACATGGTCTAAAGATTTCTTATCTAAACAAAATTGACCCCTGAAGGATGCCACACACTAAAGGGGCCAATTTAAGTACCATTTCTTATCATCATCAATGTTGAAAACGATTCATTTTTTTCAGCATGATAAATTGAAAGTTTAAAATAATAGCATTTATTTGAAATAGGAAATTCTAATGACTTTTGTACAGTAGAGTATATTTCACACAGTGTAATGTCTAGCTGCTCTTTAAACCTGGGCTATCTTTGACTGGTTAATAGACAGGCTTAAGAAGCCCTTTGCTTTACAGCACATGTACACTGAGGCTGCCTACCGACTGCTGAAAAGAGAATAATGAACTCTGGTCTGCATATTGTGACTTATGAGGGAAAACAAACAAACTATTTATAATTAAAACAGGCCGGATGTCTGCAGAAAAAACAAAAACAAAAAAAAACTCCAGGTCACTGACTTTAAGAGCTTTTAATGAGCTGGCAGGGTCATTTAACCCATGTGATATAGTAGTAGTGGTCATTAAATAACTTTATTAATAACTAATGACTCATTTCTGTACTATCCAACCCAAGTGTGTATGGCAGTTTACGTTGGGTTAAGCATACTGTTCTTGAAAAATACCTTGTCAGTAACGGCAGTCAGGATCATGGCGTGGGTCATCATGGAGTCTCCATAGATCAACCTTTCCGCCTTAGATAAGTTTTTCACTGAGATGCCAAACACCAGGTCATGGTTAAACCTACAAAAATATACAGGGAATCCTTAGACATGAACACATTCAGAAATAAATCTTACTATTTAGCTGAAGGAAGAGGCAATACTCACACATTCATGTCGTTGATGCCCAGTTTGCTATGGAAATGTTTGCCTACGTCACAGCCAAACCACACCGCCTGATGCCAGAAAGACATTAATTAAAACAGACATACATAAATCCCCTTTCAGCTGCTGTTATTTAAACAATTAAAAAATTTTTTTTTTTTTAAATCACCATCCTAAAGCCACAGCAGCATCACTGTCCTAAATCCCAACACTAACTTTGTCAAGACAAACATGTACAATAAGTTTTTCAAAACTCCATACAGAATGCACATTTTTTACTTTTTTTGATTGCCAAAAATACACTTGGGCATGTTAACCTCAGCAAATTACTATGGGAAAATACTCTCTGTAAATCATTTATACTGGTTTCATTTAGTGGGATCAAACTTGGTTGTAAACAGGCTCATTAAGTCGATGGGAAATGTGGCTGGAAATGGGACAATGCTCAAGTTGTCCAGCAACAGAGTATTTGGTTAGTGAGGTTTATCTACATTTTTTCATACTTTTTAGCTTTAATATGTTTTCAATGGTAGTGCCTTAAAGATTAATTTAAATGTGTAACTTCTGAGGATGAACAAAAAAAATCCAGCTTTTCTCAATTTATCTGCACTACAACCGTCAAAAGGTTTCTTTAGTAACAGATTCACCACCTTCAAGAATATAATTTGGTCACTTCTGCTCCCCAAGGCTACATATATTTAATAAAAAATAGTGATATTGTGAAATATTACAATTTAAAAGAATTAATTTCGATTTTTAAATATTTTAAAATGTAATTTACTCCTGTGATGCAAAGATGAATTTTCAGCAGCCGTTACTCCAGTCTTTAGTGTCACATGATCCTGTTAATGTTAATATATACTTATTTCTTATTATTATCAATGTTGAAAATAGTTTATAGATATTTTTTTCAAAAGTTCAAAAGAACAGCATTTATTTTTAAATGGAAATCTTTACTGTCACTTTTAATAAATAAAAAGAATACAATGCTACAAATAAATCATGACAAAAATGATCACATGACACTAAATCAGCCTAATAATGGCCTAGATGTTCAGGCAACCTATAGACTTGTTGATTTCACCTCTCCATTCTTGATGGAATTTGCAGCAGCTTTCTTGAGCAGCTCGATGGGCTGGTTGTTGTAAAGTGTTCTGCGGCCGCCCACCATGTTGCCCAGAAACTCCACACTGTACAGCTTCCCATAAGGGTTTTGGGGCCGAGGGTCATTAACGAGGCAGACCTGCATAGAAATGACACAACCTGTGAGTATGGACTACAACACACTGAAGAGAACTAGTGCTGAAGCTGAGGTAGTCTGTGCTTCTTGAACCTTGTCCTGAAGATTATAGAGGGGTTTGACGTGCTGTGTGTAGAACTCCAGAGGAGTTAAAGGGCCCATGCGGTGAAAGTTCTTGTCCTTGTCCCGGTATTCCCAACAGATGGTGTCTGGAGGACTGCCCAGACACACACTGGCCACTCGAAACACCTGAACATTAAATGAAAGGGGAAAAAAAGGCACATTAAAACAAAATTGGCCACTATTCTCAAACAATTAATGAATTTTATGCATGGATAAAATAATTCAGATTCCCTTATGCTAAAAACAGTAATATTGTGAAATATTATTACAATTTAAAATAACCTTTTAATATTGATAAACTGAGATTTGTTTTCCAGGACTGTTTTAGAAAGAAATATTCTGTAATAAATGTCTCTGCCAACACTTTTCATCAATTTAATGCATTCTTGCTGAATAAAAGTACTATTATCTTTTAAAAAATCCCAAACTTTTGAATATTAGTATACATTTTAGAAGCTCTCAAGCTTTATGGCATCTAACAAGTATCGACAATTCAAAAATGGTTAATTGAAAGCTCACATTAAGTTTAAACTCTAAAGATGGATGACATATGGATGTGATATCTTAAATAAGAACTGGGAAAACAAACCACATTAGAGAAAACTCTGTCTTTGACTGGATGTAGCTGAGATGAGCACTAAGAACACAAACACTGTGTGTGAGGCGTCTAATGTTTGACTACGGCACTTTTTATTCTGAACTCAAACAGTTTTTAGTTCTCAGAACTTAGCCTTTGTTACTCCAATCCCAGGCATTTCCTGGCCTCTCCTGACCGCGGCCTCAGCTTTACATATTGGAACGCAGATTTCTCGTAGCCAAGATTAACTTGACCTTGATAATGCGCGCTTCGTGGTCAAATGGCAAATGCGCAGGCAGGAAGGCAAGAAAATGGACAGATAAGATGCGGCTGTCTTTTTTCTTTTGGCATACACAAGTAGGTGGACTGAGAAAAAACATGCGCCACACGAACTGAAGTTTACAAAGACTTCTGGTCGACCCTATTCACACTGTGATATTTTATTTGTCTGGACTTTACAGGAAGTAAATAGAAAAGACACTGTCATTTCCTCACCCTCACATCGTTTCACAAAAGAAGATATTTTGCAGAATGTACAGCGTTTTTTTTATGTTAAAAACCAAGAAGGAAAAAAACTTTTAAATACAATAAAAACAATTCAGAACACACAAGATGTGCGGTCATGAGATGTTTGTGCAACGCCATGTAGGCTTGTAGGACATTTTAAAGGCAAAATTGTGAGAATAACAGCTTATAATTTTAAGATTATAACTTTATAATTTATTCTGTTATCTTATAATTAACAGTAGTAAAGTTTTTTTTTTTTAAATCAACCAAAAACTAAACAAAAACGCAGCAGCAGCAGCAGCAACAACAACAACAACAACAACACTATATTGCCAAAAGTTTTGGGACAACTGCCTTTAAATGCACGTGTACTTCAAATGACATCCCATTCTTAATCCGTAGGGTTTAACATTGAGTTAGCCCATCCTTTGCAGCTATACCCTTTCCATCTTCTGGGAAGGCTTTGCACAAGGTTTAGGAGTGTGTTTATCTGAATTTTTGACCATTCTTTTAGAAGCGCATTTGTGAGGTCAGGCACTCTCAGCATTTAGGCAGTCTCAGCTCTAATTCACCCTAAAAGGTGTTCGAATTGAGGTCTGGACAGTCAAGTTCCTTCATTCCAAACTCACTCATCCATGTCTTTATGGACCTTGCTTTGTGCACTGGTGCGCAAACATGTTGGAACAGGAAGGGGCCATCCCCAAATTGTTCCCACAAAGTTGGGAGCATGAACTTGTCCAAAATGTCTTGGTATGCTGAAGCATTAAGAGTTCCTTTCACTGGAACTAAGGGGCCAAGCACAACAACTGGAAATCCACCCCACACCATAATCCCCCCTGCACCAAACTTTACACTTAGCACAATGCAGTCAGGCAAGTACCGTTCTCCTGGCAACCATTAAAAAACCCAGACTTGTCCATCATAGTGCCAGACAGAGAAGCGTGATTCATCACTCCAGAGAACACTTCTCCAGCGCTCCCTTTGGGAGTTTGACAGTATAAATCATCCACTTTAATTTGCAAAATATCATTTGGCTTCCACAGAAGGAACATAAGGATTAATAAACAAAAAAAAAGTCAATTTACTGTACTCTTTAGATGCTCTTCAGAAAAGAGGTTCTCTCTAACCAACCTTCTCTGTTCGCTCTCACCCTATTCCAGCCCTATCCTGGAAAGAAAACCATTTAGCATTACAGTTTGTTTTCTCTATCCAGTCTTCCCAGAGGGAGTGTAAATACCGGCGGCGCCCGGCCCTCTTTCCTCCCTGTTGACCCGGCGTTGGACCCAGATGCTCCAACCGCACAAACAGCCTCTGCATCGCACGCTCTCACATCCTCTCTCCTCCTTGGCAGGTTAGATAAACGTACAGGACCGTCCAAACAACACGGGCGCCTGTTTCTTTCTCTTTTTTTTGTCTGTTGAAAAGTGCCGCTTGAGCAAAACAATGGCTGAGGCTCACTGACGTCAGTACAGACCCAGCGAGTCAATATTGAAACACCTGTCTGAAGATGGGTGGCCACAGGGCAGCACGAAGAGACGAGAGGCACAACCAGGGAACAACGGCTGGCTCACAGGCCGGGAAGATGAGCACACCACAGCACAATGTAAAGCTTTTTCTTAAGAAAAACAATGTGTCTCAACCAAAAGCACTAAATCTCATATTCTCCGACACACAGATCCTTATCCCAAGTCAAGGCATGACAGAACAGTTAAGGAGTAACTTAACAAGAGCAAGGTGTACAGATGCAATGTTTGTATAATTCTGAAATAAAATTAATCTTAAAGAGGGTGCATGAAAACCTACTATATAAGCAGACTGGCAAAGGCATTTGTGAGATGTTATAAAAATATATATTGTAGATGTTACATGTTATATAACGAAACTAAATACAATATTAAAAAGAGAAAAAGAGCACAGAACTAAATAAAAACAAATTGCATCAAAATTGCAACAAAAGGGAAATTAAAAGAGCAATAGACTAAAGCAAACTAAACAATAAAAAACATTTAATGCAAAGAAAAATGACTACATTTAAAAAGAACAGAATAAAAAACACTAAAAAGACAAAAACACTAAACTAAAAGAAAAGATAACATTAACTTAAACAAATAAATAAAACGAAAAAAAAGAGTTGTTGGAGTAGAGTGGAACTGGTGTAAGTACGGTTCAGGTCACCCACGATCAGACCCATCCAATGCCACACACGTCACTTCTCATTCTAGTGGGTTGAGATACTGGCTAATCTGCAATCATAAGCACCTGCTCCTGACTTAAAAACATGCCCTCATGTGGTCACAAGGTGCTCCGGGTATAATTATGTCATACAGGTGTATGTTGACAAGGAAAGGAACATATTGGCTGGCTGTCTCACATCAAAGTAATCAACGTGCAAGCAATCAGCCATGCAAATTGCCGAACCCATGAAAACACAACACGGCACGATTCCGGTGGCCTGTGGGAAGCTAAGTGTATCTGTTAACTAGATCTTTAACATAAATATCTATTCTATACACCTGCCAGACTCTGGTACTGAGACCACAGCACTGATCCTGTCATTTTTGTTGTCTGCATCTGCTTCTCAAACACAGCTTTGCAAGAAAGTAAACAGTATGGAGTTCAACGAGGGATAGTGTGTCAAAAATGTGCCTTTCTGCTTTTGTTACATGGCAGATATGACACAACGCAAGCCAAAATATAAATTTAGAGCATGACCGTGGACAGCTGACAAATACATCTGATGGATTTACTTGAACTTTTCTTGTAAACATGAAACACATTTGGCCCTTACAAACGAACAATTTCTAAAGGGAATTTCAGAATGCCTTTGCAGAGAATTATGCATAACAGTAATGAACCAGAGCTCAACCAGAAAAAAGAAAAACTGCACATTTCCTATCATGCTCTATCACCTAGAATATGACAGAAAAAGGAATGTTTGAAGACAATCATGATGAATTGATTGAGGTTAAAGCCGTTATATAAGCAAATTTCCCTTGGAGTTTGATGTATTATGAAAACATATTGTAACTTTCAGAGCCACACACACACACATCACAAACTTTGTGCATTTTTATATTTCCCAAAAAATTATTTAGTCTGATTTATAAAAAATAAAAAAATGACCCTACACGGACAAGGATTTTTTTTTTCCCGTAATGTTTGGTTTACTAGGACACACACAAACACACACACTTCAAAATATTTTTTTAAAACTTTTAACAAAAAAAAAAACTTTAACTTAAGAAACGAACTTTTATTCAGCATGGATGAATTAAATTGATCAAAAGTGATAGTACAGACATTTATAATGTCTCAAAATAATAATATAAATACTGTTCCCACAAAAAATATTAAGCAGCACAACTATTTAACATTAATAATATTAAGAATGTTTTTGAGAAGCAAAAAAGAGAACATTAGAATCTATATTAGAATGATTTCTGAAAGAGCATGTGACTCTGAAGACTGGAGTAATAAATATGATGATACTTTAAAATGTATCAAAATAGAAGAGTTATTTTAAACTGTAATAATATTTTAGTACAACAGTACTGTGTGTGTGCGTGCGTGCGTGTAATAATAAACATGATGGGAAGGTGTTCTGAAAACAAAACAAATATTTTAAAATGGGTAAATACTGGAGTCTCCAACTGTGCAAAGTGTTGCATCAAAATGAGGCGCTGTGTGTTTGAGCCACTTTCAGGCGTGTTCTGCTGCACAGAGATCTGTCAGAGACACTCCTGAGAGTGTAAAGAGTGACACTGTCCAGTCCAGCACTGCCAACACATCAGTTAAACAAGGGCACCTTTGATCTACGACAGATAAAAGAAAAAGGAACATGACACAGGCTGATTTTGAACCAACGACAAGTTCAATGTGCAAGACCAGAGCTCCGATTTCATGCGTAATGCTCATTTAATCTATGCTGGTCTAGCATCTTCATTACATAAATAACACCCCCACCATGTGATCTCATCCACTGTAACGCACCATTTTTATAGTAATAAAAGCAACATCTCTCCACATCCCTATTAAACACACAAACACACTTCCCAACAACTCCTCTACCAGTGAAGTGTAACAGAAAACAAACCAACACCAGGTGGACAAACAAACATCCCGTCAAATACAGGAAAACACACATGGGGGTGAGAAGAGATTTACAGGGAAGCAGATCGTACTCGGGTATGTGTTTGTCCTGTGAGAGAAACGCAGAGCACGAGTTTAGAGATATTAACTTAGACGCGTGCGCTGTGCGTCGTCCCTTCACAGATGGTGGAGGTATAGTAATAATGCCAGTGAGATTGCCTTTGCCACTCAACGACAGGCACCGGGCGATAACAATCATGTTTGTGGAACATTCTGTCATCAAGTCCTGCAGGCACTTGCTCTTTCTCTCTGTCTAGCTCGCTCTTTCCTCGCTCACACCCACAAAAATTTGTGCAATCATATAAAAGAAACATTCAAATAAACATACGCAGGTATTCACAAAACCAGGATGTGCTTTGTATGTGCTTATTTTGAGTCACAGGTGGTTGACAATGTTATTGTTCAGGTTACCGTTAAATTATTTTTAATTATTGATGTCCATGTTTTGTCAGAACAAGTTCTTACGTCACTACCGTACATCACTTACAGTCTGACATACAGAGGGATCCAAAAGACTTAGGGTTTTGTTTTGAATGATATGTTTGCAATGAAGTTGATGATTTTTGGACCTCATTGCATGTGTATTTGAAGAAGGAATGTTTCTTTTATCGTCTCTTTTTTAAAGTGAAATTTATAATATCGTTTTATATTGTTTTTATTTAACTTTGTAGATTAAATTATATACATTTATGTAAAATATTACAACAGGAATATATGGACCTTAAAAAAAGACCTTTACCCTTAAGTTAGCATAAGACTAAAATTATGAAACTGATCATACTGTCTGTCTTTTTGTTGATTCTGGAAACGTGACTAAGAAAAGCTTTTATGTTTCGGAGAGCTGATATGTCAGGGACGTTCTCAGAGCTGGCAACTGCAGATAAGGAACAAACAGTTGCAAATCCCATAATTATAAAAAGGAAGCTTGACAGTCCCAGTTACACAGTTTATGTGAAATATGCAAGATTTTGCAGCCAAGCCTCTGAAGGATAACCTTGCAATATTGTCTGGCAACCTCAAGTTGTGGTTTCATCAGCAGTGAAACAGCGCCATCAACAGGCATAAAAGAAATGTGCCAGGGAATATTTAATCCAAAAATAGTAATGATCAATTTTTTACTCATCCTTATGTCATTACAACTTCATATGGTGTTATCTTTTTATGTTGAACACAAAATAAATATTATTGAAAAGTAAATCAGAATGTTGCCAGAATCTTTAACGAGCACATGCATGTAACAGCACACAGGTTTAGGACAACATGAGGGTTAGTAAATAATGATTTTTCATTTTAAGCTGAACTATCCTATCCCATTGTCATAAAACAGAGAATGGGTTAGCTCCAAAAATAAACTCACCTCCTCAATCATGGTGTCTATAGTCTCAGACAGTTCCATTTTAGTGGCTTCACTGGCCACCATGTTCCTCAGCCTTAGACAATATTCCCGCAACTGCAACACAAACAGGCAAATTAAAAACATAAAAGCAATTCAATAACCTTAACTTAAATGTGAATATATATGTTACGGAACCTGTCAAATTATATACAATTATACTTGGGGTGCAACGAATCTCAAAGCAAATTTCTGGATCATATTATGGTAGTCACGGATCATTTTTCAGATTCTAACAGTAAAATTCAGGTACAGAAATGTAATAATTACACTGCATAGCATAGTGTTCACTGTATAAAGTAAATATAGATTATTCTTTGTCAAAGATGTGTTTTGTTGTTTGATTAACATTAATGACAAACAGGAGCAGGTATTTATAGGCTGCTGTCACTTTAAGACCTAATGAACAAACCCAATATAATCTGATTCTGATTTCTTTCTTAACTCTTTATGTGCTCTTCAGACACAACCGACTGTGAGAATTTACGAGAATTATTACCGAGAAGGGTATTTTGAAATAATTTGTGTATGTGTTAATTCCAGTGAAAGGAGACACAAAAGGAGCTCTCCATCTCCTTTTCTTGTGCTTTGAATGGTTTAAAATTCACTTGAATGCCTACATTTGGCAAAACTTTCACCCCTAGACCATATGTTGTAGGGATGTAACGATTCAGTCCGAGTCGGTTGAAAATCGTTTCAAATGTGTGATGATTCAAATCGGTTGAGATGTCAAATGAATCGCGATTCACCTTTTAAACAGCAGGGAAACCACTGTGACCTCACTTTACAGGCACGATAGCAAGCATTAGCTAGCATTAC
This sequence comes from Gobiocypris rarus, assembly GCA_023029165.1. NCBI lineage: Eukaryota > Metazoa > Chordata > Actinopteri > Cypriniformes > Gobionidae > Gobiocypris > Gobiocypris rarus. The sequence goes on along the minus strand of CM040911.1, from coordinate 29,498,798 downwards.
GAACTGTGCGTGCACACTAGCACGAAGAGTGAAATATGTGAATGGTTTCATTCTGTTCATTCATATGGAGGTTGGGCACGAGCACAGTCAGCGCACCCGTGTGCACGCACCGTCAAACAGAAGCATGACGACGGCAAGCGCGTAGTTTACGTTGACTCATTCAAATCGGAAGTGTGGCATTTTTCTGACAACTAGTAATAACCACAGCGAGAGGCTCGTCACCTCCGTCTGCATGAAAAAAGATATAGGTCAAACCACAATGACCGGTGGATTTGCAGACCCACTTGCTGCGTCGAGGGCGATTGCCATGGAGATCACAAGCATCAGTGTTTTCACAGTGAAAGATACAAGGCTCTCCCTCATCCAGAAAAAGACCAGCGCGAGTATGTATTCTACAGACTGAAGGAGAAATCTGTGCTGTTGCAGAACCAAGTGTTGTATCCCTTTCTCTAAATGTTTAAATCTCTAAATGTGTTTCCTCCTCCCAAGAAAACACTACAGGAAAATCATCTTGAAGGGACTTTTTTTGAAGTAACTTTGAAGGGAGTTATTATTTAACATCAAATGTATATTTACATTTTTACGAAGAAATATGCAGATTTTTTTCCTGAGAAATTAAAGGAAACCTTTATTTTATAATTTGTCTGAAATCTAATTTAGATTAAAAAACTGTGAGAAAATTGTATTGTGAAATTAGTATGGTGAATCGTATCGCATCGTGAGTTGAGTAAAACGTTACATCCCTAATATGCAGAAAATCTATATCTTTAGATTCCTTTCTCAGATAAACCGTTTTTTATAAGGCAATGAAGACAATCACATTTTGAATATGCTAATTTAAGATTATTTCATGAATTAAACCAGGTAAAAATATTTAGCCTTTTAATCTTTTCAGATTGCAACATTACCTTCAGTATTGTTTTGTTAACTAAAACTATTAAAATTAATTAAACAAATAAAAAAACTTAAATTAAATATAATAAAAACTAATGAAAATTAAAAATGTTGCCTTGGAAAATAATTGAAAAATGAGTTGAAGCTACTAAAGTAGCCTACTAAAATTAATCAAATTAAAACCAAAATGTAAATTTCACAGAAATATAAAAATATAATAAAAAAACTATTAAAAGTGACAAAAGCACAAAATTGCTAAAATGTATTTATGAAAATATAAACACAACAGCTAATTAAAAAAAAATTATATATATACTATTATTATTATTACCCCTGGTTTCACAGACAAGGCTAAATTGATGCTTGAGCTGTTTTAACTAAAAGCAACTTACACTGACATATATTCAAATATGTTTAGAAGCAGTCTGCATGCATATGTGCTTGATTTTATACACCTGTGGCCATGGAAGGGATTGGAACACCTGAATTCAGTGATTTGGAGGGGTGCCCCAATACTTTTGGCAATATAGTGTATCTTAAACTATGTCAGTGCCATTGCTTTGTCTCAAGATGCACACCAGTAATGTTTTTAATGTCTACTTAAAGCCCTAACTGAACTAAGGCCTAATCCTAGTTTAGTCTAAGCCCTATCTGTGAAACCAGGCCTTAGTTTAAAATAAAACTGGTTGCCTTTGATTCATCTTTTCTGGCACATTATCTCATATTTGTTTTAGTTCTTCATTAAATGTCATGCTGGCCAAAACTGCCATCTAAAAGACAAGGGAAGTGACCTTAGTGACATTGTCCTCTGCTCACCTGGTGACTCAAAGAGTGCTTCTTTGATGGAGTCACCAGCTCATACAAAGCCACTAAATCCTCATTCGGAAAATGTCAACATGAAAGCTTGAGGGGATACAACGCTGCAGACTGAGAGTAGCTTTTAATGGTTGAGCGTAACTTCGAACCCACCTTGTGATTGAGGATATCGTTCATTCTACGGGAAGCTTCTGAGCTGTGAGACTCGGGGAAGCACTTCTTAGGGACAACACCATATTTTTCTGAAAAACACATAGGAGTTTAAATGCATCTTGAAAGTGAAGAATTTCAATTCATATATTTAAACCACTGGTCTGAAATGAAGGGAACGATATGGATATCAATTATTACTCATTAATTGAGAATAAATCCTTCCCTCAAAAAAAGTTTCAATGCAACAGAGCTAAACTGACCAATAAGGTTAACCAGCATATCCCACTGTCCACCATCATTGGTAGGATTTGATAGCAGGAACTGAACCAATCTGCCATCTACTGACTCCTTCCGCTGGGCTGTCTCCACACAGGCATGCAGAAAATAATAGCACCTCTCGACCTGAGACAAAAACAGAAATACACAAAATCAGGGGGTGTGTACCATCAAGGTGAAGGGGCAAAGAGGGGACACAGTGGGCCACAAACATCCAGGGAACAATACATCTAACACAAAAAGAGGATTTACTCTACCTTTACCATTAACACAATGAGAGCAAGTGATACACTGCAAAAACAACACACAGCAGAATTACAACTTTGGAACTTGGGGCCTGTACCATGAAGCCAGTTAAGTTTAAGTTTAGAGTCCACCAATCCTGGGTCTTCTTAGGTACCGTGAAAGTGGCTAGGCTTTTAGCTGTGTTCATCATCATAGTAACTTAAGCTCCAAAGCTAACCTGCTCCGGAGATGGTTATGTTCTGCATAAGATATCTCAAACGGAAATTGAACCTATGAGCTGTGAGCAAAGTGACATGCAATAAAGTCACTCTCACAGCTTCTCTTGCTCAAAATTAAAGGTCACTATATGATAAAAAAATATATATATATATTTTGAGCAAGAGAAGCTGTGAGAGTGACTTTATTGCATGTCACTTTGCTCACAGCTCATAGGTTCAATTTCCGTTTGAGATATCTTACGCAGACTAAAATTATTAGACAAGACAAATTATTATATTAAGTAATTATCATATATATATATATATATATATATATATATATATATATATATATATATATATATATATATATATATATTCTATGATAATTACTTAATATAATAATTTGATATGATTTATAATTGAGTTATGTAATGGTATATATAATTAATATACCCTTAATCCATTACACACAAGCAATTTTAGTTTATAAATGATTAATCATTTAGTTTAAAATTAATATTGATATACACAGATAATATGTAGAAATAGTAAACTGTAGAATAATAAAGCTTTAAAAATGTGACCATGTCTCTAGTATATATATATATATATATATATATATATATATATATATATATATATATATATATATATATATATACATATACTGATTAAGCTGTTGTAAACTGATTTCACAACTTTCACTTGCACTGATAGCAAGATTTTTTTATATTTTTACTCTTACATTGAAATGTATATTCTTCTGTGTAAATGCATTTAAATTCTTTATATACTTCAATCTTAGCCTGGATGCCGGCCGAATTTAGCCCCGCCCACAAAAATGTTTGCCCGGGCAATTCGGTCTGGAATCGCTCCATAGAGGATTTATGATGATGAAATCATCAGGGCGGGCTTTAGACGATGATGGACAGATGATCAACAGTAACGTAATCATCCACGTCATCAAAGGCGCTTGGGTTGAATTTGCTCTTATCCTAAACAGATAACTTGTTCGTATATGCATTCAGCTTCACTATTTCTCTCAGAAACGATGATCGTGTTGGTAAGTACTCTGTGTATCCTTAAATTATTTTATTACAATACAGGAAAATATCGTTTACACTCATCTTTTTCTTGTAACGTTACTTAATCCAGCGCGCGTGCAGACAGGGTTGCCACGTTTTTTTGCAATGTCGCGCACAATTGCTACTCAAAACTATAGCCCAAAACAATAGCTTTCCAGGGGGTTCTCCGGAAAAAAATGGCGTTTGGTTGGCAAAATATGTTATTTTGGCAAGGTTGCCTGCTAAAATTCGCATTCCTGGGTTTATATAATCACATAATTGGGGTCGCTTCAACCAGCGGACATGGAGAAAAACACAGACTTGACAACACAGTGCAGTTGAGTTCTGTTGACATTTGACAACTAACGTTACGCGTTGCTCCGCTGCTCTCATTGGTTGTGGGTCTATCCAGTTGAGGTCTTTCCTGGCTCGGTTGAAACACGCCCCATAATCAAAGCTCAATGGAGTGGTACCAGACTCATATTCTGACTAGAATTGAGTATGGCCACGCCAGGCTACTTCAATCTCTTAATCTTCGGCAAAAGAGTTTTGAATCTCGTTGGCTCTCGAGAAGTGAATCACGCTTTCTCTGTGTTGAAAGGCATGTGATTGGCTGTTTACTGCTGATGTCACACTATCATTTGCCATATAGATCAAAGCCTGGGTTGACAGAGAAAGCTGATGATCAGCATCATGATGATACCACCAAAGCCGGATTAGATTGGTTTGGTTGTCAACTCAAAACTAATCCTGTTACCCTGAGTTTGATCAGCTACCATCATGGTACAGGCCCTTTGTGCAAATAAAGGCAATTCTCAAATTAAACATAGTTTTTGCAAATGCAAATCACAAGGAGGAGTGGTAACGCTGACTTACCTTGTCCCAGAAAAAAAGATAAGACTGACTGAATTCAAATTCTTCAATGTTAAACTTCTTCATAAATGGAAGACGCATGACATTGAGGCATGAGAAGATCCAACATCTCCCTGATGGACAAAAACAAACATAGACAAGCATTTCAGCCATATGGACCATTTTCACAGACAGTGAAATGTCAAAACTTAATTTTAGTGTAGGTACCTGAGTTTTTCTGGTTGGTGACAGGTTTGCCCTCTGTGGGAATGCTGTGCTGGAAGATGTGTACTGTGTCCTGGACCGTCTGCCGATGCAGACACACCTCTAACGGATCAATGCAGGTCGAGACATTCTGGGCGAGCAGATATCGAGGCTCTGAGCGGAAGCGCTTGACAAAAGCTGATGCTTTCTCCTGACTCAGGCCTGGATAACAAACAAGGGCAGAAACACAAAACAAGGGCAAAACTTAGAGTTTACAGTCCTTAAGGGTCATTAACAGAGTGTATGTACATAAAACATTAACTTGCATGAATCATGAATGGTGAGAAATGTTGATCTATATGACTTTCTTTCCCCCGCCCATGGGAACCAAAAGAGGTTAAGACAGATTGACAGTGTCAGATTCAGCCTGAAACGATTGACAGCCAGGTCTCTTGACTTCAGTTTGACTCTATTCATTGTTTCTGGATTTTGCCGGTGTTTAGCTTATCTTTCACTCAGTGGCGGTTCTACATTAAATTACACCCTGGGCGAGACCCCCTTCGGGCGCCAATTTGCCAATTCTCCACACAGTGAAATTATAGATAATAGAAAATGATTTAGTGCTGCCCCCATGTGTGATGAAAAAAGGACATTGTCCTAGAAACGGCAGGCGAACCGGGCAGTCGCCCGTGCCAAAACCCGCTAACTTTTACTGGTTTCACTCAACAAAAATCTTTCCATTTCAAATAATTACACGTAAGCACTCATTTTAACCAATTCAAAGTGCCACTCCAGTGGTTTACTCGAGCATACGGCATCAAGAGTTAAAAGTCACATCCTTGCTTAGTCACTTTCAGCTGTTGTAGTAAACATCTCGCGCTAGCTAGCCACACAATGCTACTGCTTTCACATCAACATTTGTGAAGCTCTGAGCACTCATCCCGCAAATACTATAGACGAGAGACAACATTTACACATACGCACCAGTGTCCATGTTTGCAGGTGAGGAGAGGAGGTGTTGGAGTATGATTCGTAAGGCTTTGTTTATTTCATTCGCCGACAGCCAGTCAGTCCGTGCGGAATTCCGGAAACAGGAAATCCAGCGAAATCGCGTGTCTTTCTGTCGAGGTTGCCATGTCTGGGGAAAACCCTCCTGTCTGGAGCTTCAGTGGGGCACTTGTATTTTGATGAACACCATGGTATTTTTTGTATCTTTTTCAACATTGTCCAATTAGGTGTTTTTAAACAAATAAAAATAAATAAAAACTTAAACCTCTTCAAACACTGCACTGAAAATAAACATTGGGAAAAAAAGAGATATAGTCTAATATATTTTGCTCATCTTACATGGGTTTTGCTATTTTGGCAATCTTAAAGCTAGTTTGGGATCAAATTTTAGTTTGCTGTTTTTAATAAACCTAAATAATCTTTAACAAGATTATTAAACTTTGCTCTCTAAAACTCCAATTTGTAACATTATAGTGCTTCTACTGTGGTTATTATAATGCTGCCATGGTGCATTTTTGCTTATGCAATGAGAATTGTTTTTGTATTTTTCATGCTACTATGACTACAGGCCTGTTTTCTTTGATTGCTTTGCCCAATAACCTTTCAGACTTTGGCCTGAAAGTTGAACTTCGTTTTGTAATAAAGGTGTGTGCCAACTTAAGTCTGAAATATAGTCAATTTTATTTTAGTAAAGCAAAGGCAACAGGGTTGGAGTCCAATACAAGGTAATGATTCGTTAAATCTAACACAGCAATAGTAGTAGTTTGAGGTTAGTTCAACATGATTCATATTGTTCTTAATGTTAATGTGTTATATATAAATTAAATATTATATAAATGAAAAAGGATTTTGTGAAACTTCTGCCCTCTTGTGGCTGTACATTTTACTGTCACATGAAAACTACAAATAAGACTAACGTTTTTCCACAAGAGGACAGTAACCCTGCATAACCTCCACAGCTGTACTAACTTGAGTAAACACAATGTTTCTTAATAGCATTTGTTTTCATTATCATTTCTAAGAATTTTTTTTTAATAGTGTGGATGCTTTTACTGATGTGGAACGATTACTACCGTGCTTTTGTAGTTCACAATGTGCATCAAAATCTAAGGGGAGCTTTGAGGACAGAACAAAAATACGTAGGCTACATTAAAATTAATTCTTAGATCCGTATTTAGAGTTGGTGTGTTTGTCGTCTTTTTTAAATCTTAAACACTGGGCAAAGAAGCAGCTCTTAGCTCTTTTCTCTTTGACTGCTTCCACAATTCACCCACAAGATGGAGACTCTTGTGTATGTCCCAATCTGACAAACAATTGATTCCATATTTATTATTCTAGCTGAGGCAGATATAAACAATGTTTAGGGAGTAACTCAGTATTCTCATTGGGTTTATTAGTAGTTGTTTATTTGTAAAAACAACCCGATTATGTTTCCAAAAAAGCCATTTTGTGCCAGATGAATTATCAAATACCCTCGTCTCCTTTTAAACCTGCATAGTGCCATGCTGTTGCTCATAAATAAACGTGGAATTTAATGCCAGATGTTGCCCAGTCCGGCTGATTCTTAAGGTTTTTCTGTGTTCGTTGCAGAAACAATAGTGCGGGTGCTCTTATGGAGAAGGGGGCAGATGGGGTCCCCTCTTCAAACAATGTGTGTAGCGTGGGGGAGGGTGTGATGCATTGAAAGTCATCCTTGACGAGATATCACCCTTTCACTAGTGTGACAGAGGGGGAAAACTGCACGGGTTTATGTGAAAGCTCATAAACCCATATTACAGGAATGGAGAGCTTTAGCCACCACCATCTGTCCGAAATTAACATTTGCGTGCATTGAGTTACTGGTAAACAAAACGTGATTTTTGTTTTGCTTGTTACATGGTATGTAAATATAGACGTATGAAGTTGGGTGCATATATATATAATATCATATATAATTTTTTGCAAGAATCAGAGTAGAATAAATGTACTAAATATATTTGCCTTGTATTTAGTTCCATATGAGGTTCCTCTGAGGGTTTCTTTTTTCCTCTGTGGCATCTGCTTAAATCGGTTAAATGTAACACGGATAAACCATGTGAACATGCTCTATAATTCTAGTCTGACTACAGCCCCAATCCCATCCTATCAGGTATTCGAATGTGGATCTGTGGAAGCACATGCCATTTTTAAGCAATGGCATCATGCATCATAATTCTCACATTACTGAAGCGTTTTTAGTTTAAATAAAATAATCACCCATTTTATTTCCTGAGTTATGAGCTTTTCTAGAATGTGGCTGGTAGAATAAACAAAGCAACTGAGTTTGATTGTTTCACACTGATTGCATTTCATGGATGGTCAGACTCAAAAGAACACAAGTGTTTTATAGTCATTTATTTTGCTCAATTTTCCTGCCAAATGTCTCAGTATCGGTTTGCCACATACCTCCACTCACACTGAGCATAGGCCTATATATTTCAGATGACACTGGCGCACTGCTGAGTTTTTCCACAGAAATGTGAAATTGCGTGAGGTGACTCTTTGTGTTCATGCGGTAGACGGCGTAGCATCACCTTGATGCGAATCTGGAATATAGAGAAGTGCTCGCCTCCGGCCCTGTGTTGACACAGGAGGAGTATGAGTGTGTGACAAGAGGATACAGAGAGTTCTGCTGGGCACTGAGGACACTTTGCTGTAAAATATGTATTCACTACGTTTAACGTCATTTTGTCCATCTAGTTAACATCCATTAATTTATACACAATTTTATGATTGTGATTTTTTCGTATTAATTATTTTATTTATTTATTTTTTAAAGAAAAAAGAGTTGCTTTAAATTTGACAGATTTCAGTTGAGTAGTATGTTGTCCATTGGTACTAAGTTATCAAAGCTCAAATAATGCAGTAATAATAATAATAATAATAATAATAAGGTAAAGGTAAATATAATAAAACATAAAACTACAATAAAGACTTAAAAATAAATAATTATGATAATAATGAATAGTTATTGTTAATAATAGCAATAATGCAATTACATTAAATATGTATACAATTAAATCTATAAAACATTTTTATAACAACAACAACAATATTATTATTATTATAATAACAATAATAATACTAATTATTAATAAAAAGAATGATGATACTAATAAATATTTATTGTTAATAGTAACAATAAAATTACATTAAAAATATATAGGCAATTATATATATAACCGTTTTTATAGCAATAACAATTCCCCTAATAATAATAATGTACTGTGGTAGAATTTTTAGGTATTAGAGGGAGACGAGCTGCGCATTTAGAACTACGACTTTTATTTTTCACAACCCTGCGCCTATTTTTCAATGATGCTCTCGCAATTTTATCACCACCACCTCCTCCTGTGTTGTCATGTGACAAGCAGGATTTATACTTCGCTTTGCCGAAGAAAATCAAACCTCGACCAATCGTAGCCAGAGGGGGGCGTGTCTGTTACTCCACATTTGACAGCCGCGCACTCGGCTTCACATGACGTCACCGCTGCTCCGCGCTCCAGCAGAAACGCGCAAAGATGCTCTGAAAGCAAGACTGCAGCATCTCCGAGTCAGAGCCTACGAAAACATCGCATCTCCTTCAAGCGCTCGTCCAGCGCTTCAACACCATCCAGCTCTATCTGCAGGGTTTGCCCACCTGCATGCGGATCCGCTGTTTTTCCCTTTCGCCTCTTGTACATTTCCCGTTGCTATTTATTATTCGCGCATCTTCCGAATTTTTAGCAGTGAATCTTTTGAGTTCTGCTGACCACTGAGGTCATACATTGTTTTCAGCAGGAGAGCGCCATCGCAGAGCCACGAGTGAGGACGTTTCCCACATCACTTGTTATTAATAATACTAGTACAGCAAAATCGAGCCACTGGATATCGATGCGTCTTTCATTCTGTATCTAGGCTGCTACGGAGGATCGACGCACCCCAAACATTCATATCATCGTGGTTTCACATTCAGAAACAACACATCTGCGTATCGCGTGTAGGAAAACGAGACCGAGCCTAAAGCTTCTTTATAAAAAATGATGGCCGGTGGGGCAGTGCAGCAAAACGGGATTTTCTCCAATCCGCATCATCACAATCAACAGCCGCACATGGAGTCTGATCCCCCCGATTCCCGCAAAAGACCCTTGGAGACCCCGACGGAGGCCAGCAGCACCAAACGCACAAACACAGGAGGTAAGTAAGAGCCAATGCTGTCTACATAGGCAACTCACTTGGCATTGAATTAGCGACTCTTCCCAAAGACAAGTGCTTTGATGTAAGTCCCAATGGGAAAGATGAAAGCAAAAATCGTTCACGGCATATTCATTCATTTTCGATTCCCATGAAGCATCTCACCATCTAACGTGGCCATGCTTCACCAGACATGTGCATCGGAGATTTTAAATTCATATTTACAGTTCGCGTCCATTTTAAGTGACCCTGAATCGGTGCTTGCGTGTAGTCGTACGCACATACGACACTCGTTTACCACACATATCCTCTGTAGTCCTAAATTAAAGGTTTATATGTGGAAAAAATGGGTTGTATATCCCTACATATAGGCTAATATCATGAGCAAGTACCCGAACATTAGAAAACATGGCTCGTGCGTTTACGCATCCTTGCTATCACCACAGATGACCTTGCGTTATGCTCCGGTGCGTTGAATCTATAATCTTTTATTTTGAAATTTGGCCCTGAATACTCCAGTTATGAATGATAAATGATTGAAATATTTGGATGAGATATACGAATATAGAAATGTTATACCACATGTATTTGTGAAATATTTTAACAGTTGCAATATTTAATAGGCTATAATATGTTTCTCAAAATTAGGTAAAAGCCAGATTTTTTGGGACACATTTGCATGCTTCACCTGCACCACTATTGGAAATTTCAGTGCTTGGATGTGCACTAGATCCTTCTATATTTTACCGTAGTCTATTGTTTACTGGACCCATGCTTCCTTGTTTATTATGCATTCCAGCAGATGCCATAAGAAGTCTTGTGTGCACTACTACACTAGTCTACTAAACTGTTATGCAGACTAGTCATCTGATTAATCAGTTACAAACAAAATAAGCATGTATTTATTAACTCTTAATTGTTTTTCAGCCGGATTGTAGATCTTTGTTTGTTAGCAGATTAAACATGTAAAACATTGTTTTTCTGACCAGTGATGATTAAATTCAGTGTTATTTGGGTCATTTTGAACCGCATAACAGTTAAGGTAGAGCAGGAGATATAAAGCATCTTGATATTGGAAATATTAACGATATATCTCAACTGATTGGCTGAGGTCAATATTTGTTTTCAGTAAAGGCCAGAATTTAAAAAAATTGCAAGAATCTCTTATTTTACTTGCAAAAGGGGATTTTAATTTTTTTATTGTAGTTACAGTTAAAGGGTTAATAATGGCGCATAGATAAAGTGATTGGCGGATGTTTACATGTAAAAGAATCGATGCAGAAAGCGTAATGAATTGTCAGTCAGAAGAAGCATGCTGGACCCGTGGGAGGCATAACCTGCAGATCCATTTGCTCAAATGAAAAGACTTTGATGCTTAAGAGATCTAGGCTTCACTGGAATTTATTTACCAAGACAGATTGTTCTGTGGGGTTCTCACAGCTATGAGGGGACAATTTAATAATGAATGAAATCTTGAAATGTCATGGAAGGAAAATGGAAGTTTCTATTGGTAATATACAATTTTGTGTTACTATGCTTAGCTATTACATATCGCCTGTTAGAAATTGCTCTTTGTGCATGCAATCTCAAATGATTTTTAAAACCCTTAGCCAGTTACATAATGTAAAGTTATGGAATTTCATTAACCAAAATCTGAGGATCCCTGATTCTATTCAAATACTCAATTATTTCATTTGATTCAAAATAGTGTATTTATATGGTATCACATGCAGTTACAGTAGTGTAGTAGGATGTACTAATATTACTAAACTTAATTTAGTAGTGTAATATGACATTGTTGCTCTATTTTTAAGCATCTATATTTATATTAATGAATCCATATTTTTTAACTTAAATATTAGGAATTCTGGAAAATGATAAAATACAAATGCTGAAATATTTTTTAAATAATTATTAATTTAGTGTTTTGTATCTGTAAGAGTTGGTAAGAAATGTTGATTAATATGTGAAAGGGAATTTATTTTTATATTAAAAGAGTTATACGTATTGCACGTATTAACATGGTTGCAAGTTTAGAGTCGACATTTCCCCGTAGTTTCTGCTTTGTGGTTCATATTTAAACCCCAGCAGTTATGCAGGCAGATCGTCGGCCAAGTTAGTGTGACTCTGAAACATTTATGTAGTTTTTTGAGTTAAAACTGAGGATCTAGCATAGCATGCTGAAAACTGGAAAAGCAACTGACATCAACAGTCCTACGACAATAATAGGTCTCATTTGTTTTCTTACAACATTTACTCTTTGATTTAATGTTTTCATACATGTAGGGTTAGTATCATATTTTATATGACTTGCATTTTGTTTTAACTTTATTTAGCAGATTAAATCATGATGTGGCTGCCTGAAAACAAAGTTATAGACATTAAGCTGAAAGTCAGTTGGCTTAAAAACAAGAATCATTTTCCTGCCAATTGATCGTTAAGGCTTCGACTTTAAGTTCACCAAAGAGCCTCTCTCCACGTTCCCGAGCTGTCTCGTAAGATGTAATGTTTTAATTTTGTAAATGGATGGACTGGCACAGGAAAGTGCTTCCATTTACAAAAGGTTGTTTTAGGGGATACATGTCCTAGCTGGACGGCGTGAGGGGACTGTGACCCTCTGAGGCTGTAAGAAAACTTGGAATTGTGTGTGTGTACAATCCTGTGTTGTTTTTACTATAAAGACATTTTCGGATGCTGCTCGGTACTAGTGAGTAGCCTCTTTTTTAGATTCTCTTGCTTGTGCATTTCTGCCCGCAGGATGAGAAAATAGACGCAGGATCCGTCTTTGAAGGGGTTGTTACGTAAACATGATTTGCCAGCTGTGTTTGAAGATTCACCCCCACCCCCTCAGACATTTATACGGGGGACCAATAACCGATTCGTCGCTATCGCCCACCTTGTTCACTCACATCCTACATGCAATACTCCCACTGGTTTTCAGATTAAGTGCACAGGTTTTTTCAACAGTTTTTGATAGGCTCAGCAGAAAATACATTTAGGGTGCGCTGCGTTCCGCTCCCCCATCATTTGTTTGTTTCGCATCTAATCATGATTATAGGTCGGGCAATCGTTTCTTCTTCCTTTCCGGATCCATCTCTCCCATCTCCCATCTCCCATCAATAGCGGCAAGCCATTGATTATCCATGCAACCCTCAGCCTATTGATCACTTGTACGATCACTTCAAAATGAAGGGGGCGCTGCTTCAGTTTTTTTCTCTAATGCACTGCGTCAAAGAAAAAAAAAAATCTCATGCAGGATGGCGAGGATTTGGGAGGGCGTTGTGAAAGGCAGCCCCACATTGGATGATTTGCTCGCCTCTCTCGGCTTGTCTGCCGTGGAATGGAGGACGGGACCCGAGATGAATATGGATGAGATGAATGAAAGAAGCAATGCGAAAGCTTCTCCTCGAGGCTTCGCGCTTGTTAGAACAAAGCATGCTGCTTTCTCTAATGTGCAGCAGAAAGCGAGTAGCAGTGTTTATATCGGAAGCCATTTTGGTCAGGCAGTTGCTTGGACAGCCATGCAGGGAAAGTGGTCCTTTCATCACTCCGCTAAAATTAGGTGTTTGTTATGCTTAAGCACAAATTATACATTTGAAATCAAATGCAGTATTAATCTGTTTATCAAAGACTAAAAAACAAAAGCAAATGAAAAAAACATTGCTTTATGTCTTTTTTTGTAAGGCCCCCAACATAAGCTCTCAGGCACCTTCAATCCTCAAGCTGACGTTGCTTATTCTTCAACCTCAGGTCTCTTGGGAGTCTCTAGCAACCGATGATTTGTATTTACACCCACTGGTTTATTATGAGTAATAACCACTTGGGCTTTTTATTAATTATTCTGACTTCTCAGTGAGTATAATGCATGTAATCAGATGTAGATGCAAGACGAGGCTTATTAAGATATGAAGTTGGTGGATGAGAATAATAGCTGACCAACTTGTTTTGTTCCCGGTGTAGCACAATGGGAGGGACTCATTTCCCTCAAAGGCACTGCTACGGATATGCGTGTAGTGTAATCCACTGATTTTTCTCAGCCAGGGCTTTGTGTTGACAAGTAACAGGAAATAAGCTTGATCCAACTCAAACTTGGGCTTTAAATGCTCCATGTTTTAGAAGAGAAAAAACTGAGAATTCTTTTATATGGTTTATAGGCTTGTTTAAGGGAATTTTCCGGGTTCAAGTTAAACCCAATCAACAGTGGCATAATTTTTGTGGCATAATGTTGATAGATATTTTTTGATTACCGACTGATTCCTCATTTTCTTTTATAAAAAGCAGAAATCAGTGAGGCACTTAGAGTACAATGGAAGTGCACTTACATGAATTCAGTTGAAAGTTTTTCTATAACTGTACCCAAGTTTAGTTAGGGTTTATTTCACTCTTAAATCAGGTTAGCACGGATATTGTTTACATCTTGTGGCTATACTGTTGAAACAGTGAGTATATCAATGTTTACAGTTTGACGTCCTGCAGTAATTTGTTTCTTTTAAAGAAAATGAGGCACAAGTGAATGAATTCATTTTTGTGGTAATCAACATTACGCCACAAGTGCTGGTAATTGAGTTTAACTTGTGTTGAACCTGAACAAATCAAATTTACAATAATGCTATTGAATCTAGAACATTGTTATCAGGTCATTTCAAATAATAGTGAAAATATCTGGAAACCAGAATTACTATAAAGGTCATTATTGCTGCATCCTTTATCCATGACGTCAACAATCCCAAATGTGTTCTTGATTAGAAGCAGGAGGTTTGAAGGTAGACTCTGTCATTAACTCTGTCATGTTTCACTTTGTTTTGTTTTTCTATCTGACATTTCCACAAAGATTAATTTTCTCATTCACATTCTTTTAGAGAGATGCGACCAACCTGCCATCCATGATCCACCATTTTCATCAGATTTTGTCGGATTTCACGGTAATGTTTAATTTTCTGCCAAAATTACATACAGATCTTGTTATCTGCAAACCAGAGTCTACCTTTAACTATAATGTTTCTTTCTTTCTTTTTTGTCACTGCATAACCGCCACAATGCTTTGCTGCATATAATTAAAATAAAATGTGTAACCTTTAAAACAGCCTAATATTATTATGAAAATGTGATGCTTGACATAATATCATGTGTCTAATGTGGTACATTAATTAGAGTAGATAATGTCAATTATAGCCGGTCTAGATGCAGCCCCTTTATCCAATTTATGAGAGACTTTTGTTAGATGCTTTTTGAAGAGAGAATACTTATGTATGCATGATACACATTATTTATGAACCCTACGCCATATTAATCAAGGTTAAATTTAGACTCATCCAAATCAAAAGGAGGACAGCCTTAGCTCTGTGAGAAATCTGGGTCATTGCAGAAAAGCATGTATCTGTAGTGTTCTGTAGACACAGTTTGAACCGCCTGTTTATAATGTGTGAAAACAACAGCAATTTTTAGTACATGAGTGAAAAATCAGGACTTGTCATTTAGAGGTGTTTTGTGAGCCTGAGTACATTTATTTATGTCACAGTAACCTCCATTATTCCCTTGTTGTTTATGTAACTCATAATCTGGTGGCATCCAGTGTGGCTAAATATGAGACTATACTTCTTTAGAGATCCGCTTCATTACACATCCGGGGCTGTGTTTCTCAAAAGCATCGTGAGCTAAGTTGATTGTAGAGACTATTGGTGGCACTGGCAATGGTTCCACTTAGGCTTATGATGCTTTTGAGAAACGTAGACCAGATCAATTGGCATGTGATTCTAGATTTGAGATAGACCAATATTTTTCTTGATACTTATGCATTTTCCCACAATCAGGTATTGGTTTTGTAATATCGGATTTACCGATAAACGCAGCTATCTTTTGGCTGTTTTAAGAAATGTGTACAACAGTATTTTTAACAGTAGTTAAACAGTAGTTTTAACAGTATTTAAAAAGTGTTCAATAAAATAAAACTGTTCAGTTCAGTGATGTTGTTATAATTGTCAAAATCAGAAATGAAAAAATAAGAATATCGGTTTTGTTTATCAGTTAGCGGGCACATAAACATGCAAATGATTGGTTATAAAAATTGGTTACAAAATCTCTAAACGAGATTACCTCAAGAAGACTGAAAACATTGTTAAAATCATCCCATTGCCAAATTTTACAAGGGATAGTTCAACCCATTAATAAATTAAAAAATATGACATTTATTCACCCCCATGTCATTCCAATCCTGTACGACATACTTTCTTCTGTGGAAAAACAAAATGTGATGTTTTGAAGAATATCGAGGCCACTATGCTAAATATAATAAAAGTGAATGAGGACTGTGATTGTCAAGTTCCAAAATGACAAAAAAGCACCATGAAAGTATATCATAAAATTGGTCCATATAACCTGTGCATTATAACATATCTTTTGAAGTCATAAAATAGCTTTGTATGAGAAACAGACATTAAGGGCCAGATTTACCAAACAGGGCAAATTAGCGTGAGAGCTGAATTCCAAAAAGCGCAGATGGGAGTGGGAAGTTCTGCGCGTGATCTACTAATGACACAAATTAAAGAACAGAAGCAAGCCAGATCATTTCCATAATGACCAACGCAATCTACCAGGAGTAGCGCAAATTAGTGTCCGGTTGAAGACATGCTTTTTTGGGGCTGTAAATAATGGCGCAAACACCAGTAAACTGATGAGCGCAAACCTTAGTAAATCACCATGCATGATTTAAACACTCTCCCCCCATAAATGTTGCATCAGAAAAGGAAACTCCTATAAACGCATATGCAAAAAGGTCAGCTGCAAAAACAACTGTTTCCATGCCTTTTTCGCTAAATTTTTTCGCTGTCTTTAGTAAATCCTGACAGTAGTTTTTAACGGCAAAAGAGGATTTACGCTGGCATAAATCTGCCCTAAGTCATTATTCATTGAAAATGGCATTTGCTTGTTTAAATTATATCAGAATCATGAAGAATCATTCTGTTGAGTCAGATCATTTCAATAAATTAATGAATTATTTCACAAATCAGATTCAAATTAATTTCTTGAGTTCAACTGACTGATTTAGTTATGATCAGTTACAAGATCACCGGAGATGTCAATTCGAGTTCAATTTCAGTCAGTTCGCCACACGAACCTGCGCACAGATCATATGTGCAACAAGTGAATTCATTATTAAATCATGGACACAATTTTCTAAATCGAGAGAACGAATACTTAATCCATGGCCACGATACAGTATATCTATATTTTTGTCCACAACTCACGTGCGGGGCTCCATAATTGGGTGAGTAAATAAAGACCGGATTTTTATTTTTGCCTGAACTATCTCTTTAACATTAAAACAAATCTGCTGTATTACTAGTAACCCTCTCTATGATTTCCAGCTCCAAAATATCTGATCTGTGGCGTCCATCTTGTTAACAGAACTCTAACACTTCTCTTAATTTGGCTCACACGTAACTACAGACATGTGTCATTACTTTGTCAGTGATGCAGTTCAGTCGGGCCTTCGACCAAAACATGCCACGCATCCCCGCCGCTGTTACTGTTGCTAGCTGGTTTGTTTATCCAGCTGCATTCTGAGATTAATACTCCGTGCAGTAGTCTATATCATTTTTACCCAATCATCAGTATTAGGCTGCAACTGCATGTAGCTTAGCCTAGCCATCAGCCTAGCTTGACAAGATAAAATGCTTCTCCAGAATAACAATCGAATCTAAAGCGGCCGTCTTCTGGGAGCCGACACAGATTAATTGTGGTGGAATATTAAGCGCGTACCCAAGTGGCCCAGGCAGAGGGATACAATGTCATGTTAAAGTCATGGTGTAGGGACCATGTACTGTGCTTCTGCTGACCTGGATATGCTGCAGCCAGGTAGAGCCCAACAATAGATGAAGCACTTTACTGCCCCACCACTGCTCCACTTTCAAGAAAACCTTTGCTGACCTTCCTCAAGAGGGAACTGAAATCAGGATGTCTTGTGCTATATTATATGTGCCATGCTCTTCACTTGCTATAAATGGCTACTTCTACACATTACAATGTCTACGTTGGAAGGGAGTCTACTAATACGCCTTTTCAAATTCCCCTTCTCTTGCATTTACTTTGATTGACATGTTTAACAAAATGTACCCTCATCCCTGATCCTTTCCTACTTGCATAACTTACAATTTTCTTGTCCTACTAACCTGCACTAGAGTTTTTGTTCTGCTCTTGACTGTTAGCAGCCCTGCTTAACCTAAGCATTAATACTTGTGGTTCAGCTTTAATTACAACTCGTTAAATCCACTGATCTTATTAAAGTGGTCTTGTAGTTCTTTGCTGGTCTAGTATTTCTGCTCGACTTTTATTTATAGCTACCTCCTGATTGCCATTTAGACAATATATGCGTCAAGTCAGGCATTAAAGCGTGCAGCTATATTTTATCTTCATGAGATCTACCCTTCAGGTCACCAACTTGGTAATTGTAGGATATTTCTGATCAGCATACGGTAAATCTTTTTCAGATAAAAATTTGATGTTAGGAAATAAAGCTTTATATAAATTCATACCAGCTAAAATTTGGACACACTTTCTCATTCTTTATTACTTTATTCTACATTACAAGATAATAACAGTAAAGTCATCAAATCTGTGATGTAACACAAATGGAAGCATGTGAATTATGCAGTGGCCAAAAATGTTTTAAAAACTCAAAACTATCTGATTTTAGCTTCTTTAAAGTAGCCATGCTTTGCATAGATTACTCACTGGGCATTCAACCAGCTTCATGAGGTGCCACCTGGGATGCTTTTTAAACAGTATATATTATTAAAGAAGTTCCCATGTATCCTGGGCATTTGTTGGCTGCTTTTCCTACTCTCTCACCGCTAAAATTCATCCATAAAAATAAAAAAAAGTAATTCAAAAATATTAGGTTGTAGACATAATTTACATGTCTGCATAACTAACTTCATTCATTTAAGTGCATGTCATATGTAAAGGTAAATATCAGATTACATATATATTACAGAAAATGTTTTCTTTACATCTATTGCAAAAAGATATTGTATTTGTTTTGTTTGTTTATTTATTATTGTACAGATTTAGGTAAATCTATTGCAGAGTAAAAAAATTATCCTTTTCTTTTTCCAGAGGAAGGCGAATATTTCTTAAAGGTGCTGATTCCAAGCTACGCCGCAGGGCTCCATCATTGGCAAGGGTGGTCAGACTATTGTCCAGCTACAGAAAGAGACAGGGGCCACCATCAAGCTGTCCAAATCCAAAGACTTCTACCCGGGTAAGTCTCCTAATTCCAGAAAGCCTTGAAGGGAACCCTCATCAACCTCCTCTTGTTTACTGCACTACTCTACCATTCAGTCATTAAACAGCACACATTTTAAAGCACCTGGATTACTTTATATCTTAATTAATCCATGTTATTAGTCTATGCTAATACATTACCAAAGGTACCTCGTTCCCAAAGTCAATGCGACTCGTACTTAATGAGAATCATATGGGATGCTGTCACCTTTGGGCTTGCAGCCACACCATATGGCCTTTATCAGGGCTCAGGTTGCACATAGTGCCAGATCAAGTGAGGACAATGAGCTGAGAGGCTTGCAAGTATGGAGTTCAGAGCTCAAATGAATGCCCATACAATGTTTGAATGCTCCTTTTCTAGTGTTATTAATATTTAGAGAGAAAAAGAGAGATGTTTTGTGTCTGTGTGTGTTGGAATTCTTTCAGATGTTTTTAGGGATGGGGTGACAGAGGAAACGAGAAGTGGTGGGGGGCTTCTGGGCTCTTACTTAAAAGGGCTTTGTGTGATTTGCTCATCCTCCCATCGTTGGCACATCCAACAGGGCACCTCTGTCCCTTTCCCCTTGGGATGTAGAGCACAGAGCAATGGCCAGCCATGGCAGATGCCAAATGCAAGACACCTCCTACCCCCTTTCATTGGTTTTGGCAACCTTGAGTGCTCCAATGTCTAGAGCGGGGGCTGCGATGGCTACTGAATTAAGGGAGAAGAACGTAGGCGAGTAGTTGCCGGTGCTGTGCTAGGTTGTTCGAGTGCTCAATGGGGGGTTCTTCCTCTCGAGTGAAGGGGGCATCTGTATGGAAATTAGCTTGAGCTTTTCCTTGGGTACAAGTCAAAAGATCCACCTGCTGTGCTGCTCTCAGGGTGGGGAAGGAGGGAACTCTTTTGCTTTTTAGGAGAGAAGTGTCCAGTATATCTAAATCACTAAACTGTTTAAGTAAGGACATTACATCTCCAAAGACATCATCTGTGATAGAAGCCGCACTGGCATTTAATTTTGGACAAAGCAGCACTGGCCAGACATCCGCATTTCTGCAGAACGTATTTATTAGTCGTCTTTGCTCCAAATATAGCTCCTGCAGCATTTATTGGGATGCAGCCATATTTGACAACGACCTTGCATCTGTAAAGAACACTGTTCCATCTTAAAAGCCCCACAAGACACTGCTAAGTTAAATGTAGTTTAAAATGTTGTAGTTTTTATTGATTAGCATGCAAATGCAGAACATAAAATTGGATGATACAGTTTCAGTTCACACAAAAATGAAAATTCTGTCATTTACACACCCTCATGTCATTCCCAACCTTTCTTTTGGAACACAAAAGAAAATATTTTTCTTTTGTGTGTGTGTGTGTGTGTGTGTGTGTGTGTGTGTGTGTGTGTGTGTGTGTGTTTCGTCCATGCATAAAGTCAATGAGGTCTCATGTTTTGGAACCCATTGACTTTCATTATATGGACAAAAACAGTTTAAATATATTTTTTTGTGTTCCATTCGAAAAAGAAAATCATTCAGGTTTGGAGCGACATGAGAGTGAACAAAGTTTTTGGGCAAATTACACTAAATGTATTTTATATGTTGTCATTTTTATTAAATAGAATGCAAAATCATGTAAATGCATAAAGGAATGTTAGAGTAGGTATCCACTACTTAAAAGTACAGGTCACACAACAATGACAATTCTGTCATTTTACTCGCCCTCATGTTCATCCAAACCTGTATGACTTTCTGTTGTCTTTGGAACATTAATATATATATATATATATATATATATATATATATATATACAATGTTATTTTGGACCCCTTTGACCTTCATTGTATGGACAAAAAAAAAGTTGTAACAGGTTCACAGCAAATCGATGACAGAATTTTCCTTTTTGGATTGATCACTCAAAAACACTTTCAATTTGAAGACTTATGTTCCTCAGTCATTTGCATGAAAAAAAAAAACTGCAGCAAAAGTCACATTTTAACGCACAAGACTCCTCACAGCATTTTCAGATATGAGTCCAGAGAGTTGCATCATCCTTTTTTCTTTATAATTGGCCAGTGCTCTTCCTCTCAGGTTTCCCGAGTGTGTATGTGTGTACATTCTGACTTTTCCCTTTCCAAGTCACTGATCCCCATCAAGCCTCTCTGTCCCGTTCAGCAGTATGTAGCACAATATTAAAGCTTGCCCCTAATCTAGCACCGTGATTGCAGTTTTCAATGTTTAATACCCTGAGAGCCATGCTGCCCTCCCCCACACATTATCAACATTACTGATTTCTCTGCTGTGTAATCTGCTTAAGACCTAAGCTTTGTGGCCAAAAGATGAAAAGCCGCAATATTACAAATCTAGGGGTAGAAATTAGATTTCTGTGTGTTTATTTTATTTGTTTTTACTCCCTTTCTTCAGCCTCATTCACTCACATTTTTATTTACAATGACCTGACCTTAGTGTTGCTTGGTTTAATTCAAGCTGAGTCATCTTGTGAAAAAGTACACTTTGGCATACTTTTACAAAGTCCGGAAATAATGTACTTATAATTTCCCCCAAAGTAAAAACTGAATGTAATATTTTCAGACACTTTACTGCATGTTATTTACAGTTTAATTAATGTCTTATAAATATGAATTAAGTGCAATTTGTTGAAGAGTAAATTTTTACATACTTAAGTATATCTTTATATAATTTCATAATTATTTAAATTGTCTTTGCAATATGGTTCAAATGAACTGCCAAGCATTTATGGCAACCTAAAATATACTCATTCATTCCATTGAAACTTGTATATCATGTATGTAATTATATTTGTAATAAAAAAATTTGGTAATGTTGCTGTTTAGTACATTTAAAATATTTACATTAAATGTAATATTGGATAACACACTATCAAGTACTTTACATGTTAGTTAATCATTGTTAGTACATACATTTTAGAATGTTAGTCAACGCATCAAGATTAGTGCACTTCTTTAAAGCACGATAAAAGATTGTTAAAACAATGTACTTTAAAGTAAAACATTTAATTTGACATTATTACAACGTGTAATTAATATATATTTGATCTTTTTGGGATATAGCATGATATAGGCCTATATCAAAGTAGCTACCTTCTAATTACCATCAGTGTACTAGCCTATAGTAGCTACCACCATAGAATGGTTTTGTAAGGGAGTACTAACACTTAAGTTAGCCTTTATTGCTACTAAATTAGCAAATGATAGCAAGTAGTTTCTTTTGTTTGTGTCTTGGATTCAGCCTGTGGAAGACTGTCATTACTTGAAAGATCACAGTTGAGGAGTGTTATGTTCAGAAGGCAAAGTCGCTCATTTTGTTTTTACTATTCTAGCGGCAATGCTACTTGAAATTGTCAACTACTAAAATGTCAATATGTCTTAAAGCTAGCGCGTTCTAATGAATGACTCAACACATTTTAGTGCTTGTTAATCAGTCTGTCTGTGAACTCCATTAATGTAGAGAGTGCTATGTGCTAGCCTACATGCTAACAGTCTTTAGCATGTAAAAGCACCATTGTCAGAGGCGGCGGGATAGTCGGCATCTGGGCTGTGGAGGAAAGACGAGGTACCCTTAATCCCTGTGGCTTTGTTTTCTTTTTCAGGCACGTGACGTCATCTTCTGTGACCGCTAGCCCTCAGTGCCAGCCAGTGCCTGAGACTCACACAGTCAAACTGTCTTATACAAAAGAGCCTTGCTTTCCAGAGCGAGTTTGACCCGAGTCTCATCATAGACAGAGCGATATAGAGAGAAACACTTATGGGGGTGGGGGAGGGGGCTTAGGGGATGATGGGAGTGATGGTGCAGACAGTGATCTTGAAAATTATGAAGATGCTAGTACATCAGAGTACATTTGTGATATAATTAGCATGTTGCCCACTTAGCCTGCTGACGCTTCCAATTAGATATGACTAGACCTTTTTTAATGATCATCAGGAGGATCTTAGAATGTGACTTTTTCTTTCTTTCTTTCTTTCTTTCTTTCTTTCTTTCTTTCTTTCTTTCTTTGTACTAAATTGAATGAAAACTTCATCATAAACATATTACAACTATATTTAAATGCAAGACATACAGCTAGCTGCATGTAATATATATTGAAATTCGAATACATTTTTATTTATTTTCATATGATTAAGTGTGTTCGAAAAGTATATTCTTCATTTAAGTACTTATTATAGAAAAACTAACGTGTAGATCTTTTTCACAAGGGTATCTTCCCGGTTACCCCCTCGCTTTCATTTCTCTTTCCTCTTGGGTGTTGTACTTTTGATGCTGTAATGTGTGGCTTTTCAGTCAGATGTAACAAAAAACCTCAGAGGGACCTGCCATTAATAGAACGTTGCAAATTTATTCTAGGGATCAATTTTTGCATCAGTGCCGTGTCCTTTACTCTAACCCTCCCCCTCGGCTGACCACAATCTCCAGTGCATCTCTATGAGGCTTCAGTACAAATACTATTGATTGATCCTGCCACTGCAAATAGACAGGAAAAAGGATAAAATTCACCATGAGAACTGAAAAGAATAGCAGGTGCATTCCCTTCAAATTTAGAAAGCCAATCTCCTTCCACCCAGGAAGTTTACTGACTAAATCATTTTGATAATTTGCACCTCGATTCAATAGCGTTGAGAGGGGATGCGAGTACCAGAACAATAAAATGCGATCTTTGGCATTACTGGCTCAGAAAACTGAGGCTTATCTGCAGACACACACTTAAAAAATTATTTGTCATTTGATTTACCATTATTAACCTACCCTCATGCCGTTCCAAACCTGTATGACTTTCTTTCTTCTGAGGAACACAAAAGAAGATCATTGAATGAACATTGGGAAGTAAAAAACCCATTGACTTTTGTGTTCCCTAGAAGAAAGCCAGTCATAGTGGCCTACGAATCAGTATGGACCGATATTTGAATTTTTTTTATTACATTGGTCAATACTTTATTCTGTATGAAGTGAGACTTTTATTTTGAGAGAGATAACAAGATGCAGGAGATCCCATTCTCCAGCCATCGGCTCTCTAAGATATCAGCATATGACGATTACTGACGATTACTACGATCTGTTTTCTCTAATGAATTTCTTCACCTATTTTGTTGGAAAACATCTGAATGACTGCTGAATTTACTTAAACGTTGTTTAAAATATGTTAGAATCATCAAATCAGTAAAAAAAAGGAGTAAAATAGACATTCAAATAGCGGATTTAAAGCTTTCTTAATATCGACTGATTCAGTTCTTCCAGCGGGCAGTGTGTATGGTCCTCTTTGCTCTTGTTATAATAGACATTCTCATCATGCAACATGTTTGGATTGTTTTTAAGAGTTTCTCATGGAAACTGTAAAAACAAATGAGCTGATGTCAGTCCTGGAAACTGAAGCCAGTTATGAGATAAGGGTAAACCATTTTGTAAATCTGAGATCCTTTAATCCAGCATTCCTGTAGGTCTGAGCAGCGTTCCCTGTCTGTCATCCCTCAAACTCTGCATCATTAGACCAGGCACCGAGTGGGCGAGAGCTTATGGGCACAGAGCTTAGGACCTCAATAACTGTCCCATGCTTGGGCGATGTGTGGAATAGTGGCTTCTGAGGATCTTGGATTTGAGAGCCAAAAATATACCTCCAAAGGTTTGACCCATCTGTAAGTCCTTCCCGTGGTCTATATAATAACCTCTGAAACTGAGCTTACTGCCTGACACTCCTGTCATCGCTCATATTAGACTCTAAGTTGTGAGTGTTGGTGTCTCTGTCGGAGTATATCAAGGGATTTGAGATATTTATGACGGTGCAGTTATGTCTGGTCCCTCCGAAACACTGGGACAAGAAGATGCAGACATGGAAAGAAGTTGAGAGGGGATTGACATAGTGAAGGAGGAGGGGTGATTGAATATCTAATTGTTTGAATGGTCAATGATGGGTCTAAACTGGGTAGGACAAAGAGGAGCGGTGGGCCACTCTTAATGACAATAGAAGCTTTTGACATTGTTGACAACGCAGCTCCTCAAGTCTGGGGGGAGGTGCAGGCGCGCAGGCTGGTCTCCCATCTGCCTGAGGAGGTGTTGGTGTGTGTGTGTGTGTGATGATGCAGAGACAAAAAAACAACAGTGAATAGGAGACTGGCAAAAGTGAGAGTGCTGTGCACCGTGTAAATCTGATTTGACTGAATTTGTTTAACACCACGTACATATATCAGTTTGTATTATTGTTCAGAGCCTTAATTATGTATATGTTATTTTTTTATAGTATGTATACTTATAGTTTATTTATATATTTCATTTCAGTATACAAATCTCAGTATACAATTGCCATCATTGAATGATTACGTATACATCAGCATCTTATCAGACATCAACCAGCATGCTCTTTAGATATCAGTCTCTGAAAATGGACTAATGCTGTTAAATAAATAGTTATCAATCATAGTGAATAGCAAATGTCTGTAAACTCATAGTAGTGGTAGTAGTTGTATCGAACAAGTCCCTTTTTTTTGTAAGTATGCATCCATGGTGTCAGTGGGAGTCCTGACGTGTTACATAAGTGGGCCTGTCTCTGTGCTTTTGTCTGAATCTGTCAGTGGAGTAGAGATGATGAATGTGTCAGTGGGAGACAGCCATCCTCTTCCCTCGCTGTGTTCTCTCTGTCATCTGCTGCACATTTTATGATGAGCTCATCAGTAAAAACCCACCCCCCATGCTCTAAGCTCAGCAATTCAGGAGCTTGATGGATTTTTATCTATATGCATGGATATTTATGTTCTTTTCGCGAGAGAAGATTACATGAAACTTTTGGCAAGAGTTGCTTTGGATGAAATCACTTATAAATGTTAGGTCAATGCATATCGATTAAGATAAGTGGATATATTTTTTGGCACGAATAAATAAATCTGAAATCAAATTATCTTCTTATTCATATTTTTAAGATTAAAAAGCGTTATATATAGTGTCCAATATTTTTGATTATTTGGAAGATTATTTTTTTTCTTCCCAAATTTGTCTCTGTTTATCTTGAATATCGTATTTTAAATTGTTTTTTTTATTTTTTATATATACTTTATATCGGTACACCCCCTTAAACAAAAGCTTTAAATTATTCAAATAAATTATAAATGATCTAAAATCAGCATTAGATTTTCCAGCCTTGTCTAGATTTTACAATTTGATTCTCATGTATTATAGCTGCTCGCAAGGTGCATAGGATCTGTCCCATGAAGGTGGGTCCTCCCTTGGGGTTTGGTGCAGAGCTGACGGGGGCGACACCCCCCATCCCCCTTTGTCACAGACACGCCCTCCTCCCTACGGTTTCTCACTCCCCCCTTAGAGACAAAGCATGCTTTGTTAGTCTCTACACTCGGTTGCCTCAGAGATGGGAATTAAAGTGACGGCTCGAGAGGCAAGAGGTTCCCCTCTACCATCATCATTATAGCCGTCTTTCTCTGTTTCCCCAGCTACAGCAGGCAGGTAGACAGGCGACAAAGATGTCTCTCGCTTCTGTGCCGATGTCTGCCTCTGGGCTTAGGGCGAGACAGATGCGTTGTCTGAGAGAGAGAGAGAGTCAGCCGCAGTAAGGATGGATACTCTCGCAGTCCGGTCACGTAGAGAGGCCTTAGACTCCCACAGCCAGTCGCATAATGGCATGGCCTCCATTTTGAAGTTCCCGCGAAGGAAAAAAAAGCAGTGGCAGATGTCATGCTGCTCTCACTGGCTGATTTAAACATAACACAAATACCACTAACATTTTAATTGTAATATTATTTTGTTGTAGCATTAAGATATATATTTAAATAAAATAATTTGACTAAATGTTATGTAAAATATATATCAAATTAAATTACAATTATTTTCTTAAAATGTACTTGACAAAAGTACTAAATTCAACAAGGTTCTCATTAGATTACTGATCTGAAGTAATATAGATATTCTAAATAATAATTATAAATAAACATATCATTTTGAGTAACATTAAGAGTAATATATAATCGATAGCATTTTTTTATTCTAACACTTAATCCACAGAATAATTATTCAGACGCAATCTTTAATCAAAATCAAACATCACCATGTTAATCAAGCCATTTGATTAATAATCATTTTTTCACTGAAGCACAATCAAAAGACACAAAGGCCTCCAGCACATTTCTATAATCGTAGATCCACCATAATGACACCTGGCTTGCCGGTTGCTGTGGCACGCCCTCCCGTTGCATAATGAGGTTATAAGTGCAAAATCATTTAATGCCTGTGTCCTGCATTGGGGCAGTTTAGCATTTGCGCTGAGACATTTGGGGCTTAAATAAGAAAAGCCCCTTACATAAGATTAGGACAATGGAAAGCAGCATTGTGTAGAATAGGGGGGCACCTTTCCTCTAAAACGGAAGGTGGTGAGGGATGACAAAGAAGAGTATTGAGTGTTGGCGGTGGGTTTCTTTTTGGAGCAGATCCAGCCTCCTCGCAGAGGGGACAAAGCTCCCCCTCTGTGCCTCAACAGAGCCTCTAAAGGCACAGAGTTTCGCAGCTGCCTCCCGCTCCGCCCATTTGCCTCCCAAAATCTTTAATCCCCACTGAATGACCCCCCAAACTCCCTTTCCCTCTCTCATACACTCACTACCACCTTGAGCCCACCAGACTAGTGATTCATTTCTCCTTCATCCCCCATCAGCTGTCGAAACGTTCCCTTCAACACACCGGCTGTATGCTCGTATTAATTGCAGCAGATCGGCCACGGCTAATTATCTTTGACCCTTTTAGCCTTGTAGGAGTAGTGCGTGTCTATGCGTCGACTATGGGTTAGAGAGTTATACAACTGCGAATTTGCGTGCACAGAAATCTAAATGCAAGACTGCTATTTGATATATATTCAGAGATATTGTACAGCCTATTTGATCATCTTTGGCACTAAAGCATAGGTTGGTAGAGATGTTTGTGGGTCAGCTTTGGAGCTGGGGAGAACAGTTGTTCCTCAAGGGGACCTCCTGAGCTGGTCATGTGACAATGACCTTCTAGAATTATGTACCATGAGGATTGGGAGGGGTGCTGCCCATTGACCTTAACTAATTGTCACTTTGATTTGATACCTTTTGTTGTTTCTGAAGATATATCTGTGCCTGTAATTTTTGCCATCAACAAAGATATCATGAAAATAAGTAAATTATATATATATATATATATATACAGTTATATAATTACATAGTTAAAAAATATGAAATATATTTTATTGTATATTGTTTTATATTATATGGATATTATAAATAATGTTTATTATTTAATTGTTTATAATCATCACAAATCATTGGCAAAAGAAAAAATATTATATATATATATTTTCTTTTTTCTTCCCTTTTTTCCTTTTGTCAATTATATACATATCAATACAATCAATGAGAAAAGTAAATTAATTAAATATGCAAATTAATGTATCAGTGGTGGAATATAAATACCATGGTTTATGAATATGATACTTATTTGACAGAGGTTTAAAATAATGCTTGGCATGTGTTTTTGTTTTTAGGGGCCTTGTGTTTTTTTTTGTGGTAATTTCTAGACAAAGTGAAACAAAGATGCAGATTATAGTTTGCTATTCTTGTTGCAGCCAGGCTGTATGATGTTGCCTTTTCAGTCACATGAAACCTTCGACCGCAGACACAAAGGAGATTGCTAATTGCTATTTTGCTGATTGCTAATTGCTATTTGCTTCTCAGCTATCGCCAAAGCCAAATGTTCCCCAAAACATTTTGATGCACCACTTGGGCTTTTCTAAAAAAACTTCAAGCAAATAAACGAGGATAAAACACCTTAAAAAGATTGATCTTTCAGTCATTCCTGTTTGTCTTTAACTACTAACCTCTCAGTTTTTATGCCAAAACTGGAAGCAAAGGGGGGAAGATCCACACGTGCACTGAAGACCTCACAATCAGTGCTTTCAACCTTCGTACCCACTGTTTCACCTCCCTTGCCCACGCAGGGCAGGTGCAGGCAGAGGGGGCAGCGTTTCAGAGCCTCCTTTGTCATGAAATGTTAGCACTTTACTGCACAGGGTTTGGCTGGCCAGCACCAGGAGCTCTATGCCAAATTTCAGGAAGGAGGATGAAAGCCAAGTCGATTGTGAAGACACCCACACCCTTTAACCGTAGAAATGAATTTAATGCTTCTGTGTTCCTAACGGGGAGCTTCTTCTTTGCTAACTCCTGAAACTCCCTCAGCAGAGCTGGATAATGGCTCTGGTTACGTATGCATTTTGGCAGCCGCAGCAAAATGAAACTTCTCCTGACAGGCAGTGCTGATCGTGTCCTTTTAGACAGGAGCTGTAGGTTTACCTAAGGCGGCCTAAAGGGGTTTGCAGCTGAATCCTAATTGTACAGCAAAGTCAAATGACTCTCGGTTGTGTCTATAGAGCGGCACAAGCTGACTCCCCTAGTGGTGACCTGAGGCAGTGTCATGTTTGTCTGTGCTCCAGGGATATGCATCGTTTAGAATAAAATTACAATTTGAAATTCTTGTTTACTTTCTAAATGTAAACTGACTTGAAATCGAGGTAGCAAACAGGATGTAGTAGATTTAAAATGAATTGAAATTGAAAGAAATTCATACAACAAATTTTAAAAGTAAAAGTAGAAAAGTAAACCAAGACAATTGCAATACATTTCAATTTTGAATTGCAATTGAATTTGTACCGCAATAGAGAGCAACAGCTGGGTTCCGGGAGTAAAAATCCCATTAATATTTAATTTATAATTTATACTTAACAATAACTTATAAACTATTAAAGACAGACCCACTGTGAGTTACGAGGTTGTTAATCAACAGTGTATGCATTTGTTGAAACCATATATATTTGAAATAATTGTTTAACAGCAGGAGTCCTGGTGAGGTTTCTGCAAAGAAATCCCTACCAATGAGAGAATAGATCAATTCACACCAAAAGAAAACTTTAGTGCCTGTCCACTCCCATGATGCACTGCATATTTTGCAATACATGTAAACTGTATTGTTTCTATATGTATAATTAAGAGTTTTAGATATTTCCATAATTCGATTGTCTGATTCTTTTTGTCTGATTTTCAAATACTTTTAGGCTTCAAATCAAAGTTTGTTGTGTTGTGATACACCTCGTAGCTGTCTTTTTAAAAATCTTTTGCTGAAAATATGGGTTGCACTTTTCTCAAATGTTCTCTTCTGGTCATTCCAGTTCAAATTTTATTTCAACTTCTTGTGCGGTGTAGCCAATTAATTTCAGATTTATACTTTTATTTGAAAAGGAGCCAATTCTTCAATTCAACCCAACTGACTTTTGAGAAGTGACGTGGCTCCAACCAGAGCGCAGTTCTTGGCCCGCTATAGCTCTGAGTTACACAAAGCCTTCTGTCTGCACATCTGCATGCACATGCGAGATCCATTCATATGTAGGCAGTTGCATTCAGTGCATGTTCATTTCAAACACTCTGTATTTCTGCGCGCTCGTCAGTATATTCTCATGGTGCTGAGAGCCTTAAAAGGCGGTGGGGGTGTCTCATTTTCAGGTTGACTTCTCCGGCCTTGCTTGGCTCCTCAACCCCATTGCCTCACTCGAATTCCAGCTGTACGAAATGGGGAACAGATTGTGTGCATGATGTAAAACGGCAGGCATTCTCCCGTTGCTATGGATAAGGTCAACTGTTGAGTAAACTCTGAGCAGATTAATACACATTATGAAAAGTAGAAAACTGAAAACATGGGACTGAAGAATAAAAACAGAAAGCTCGTCTGGTGGTCTCTTGTAGCAGACAAAAAAAATAAGTAAAAGAAGTTGGTGTTAAAGGGTTGCGATAAGGAGTGGGCTGGAAAATAAATCTTGGCTCAGGGTTCGGAGACATTGAAAGCACTGATAAAGAACCAGAGGAGAAAGCTGGCCCTGGACCTTCAATTGGCTCGGAAGAGATGACTCACAGGCCAGTGGAGGAGGCCCAGACCGGAGAAGACTCTTAGCAATTAGCGGTGCTTGGACATGACTGCTTTGGGGAAAAGTGGCAGCATGTTTGGATGGTCTTGTTGTAGGTTGTTTGGTATAGCCATGCCAGCTGACTCAATCTGCCTATCGTTCAGGCGGGCAATGTTTAGACATCTTTGATGGACAGCAGGCAAGCAGAGACAGGTGTGTGTTGGGCTCCGAGCACTTGTGTGGAACCCAATACCTCCACTGGGAGATGCGCTCAACGAGTTGAGGACACGGAGTATGTGGACGGGAAAAGCATTTAGATGCAGATTTAAGAAGGAAGTGTTTTGGGAGTCACAATCAGGCTAAGCTACGTTAGCATTCTGATATTGTAATAATAATGCAGTGTTTTCCTGTTGCTCATCATAATCTTGCTCTTTCAGCTTTTCTAATACGATTTTCTTTCACAATCCTCCTCCACTCTCATCAACTTGCACTTTATGGTTAACAAAATGTGCTAATGTTGCTAGTGCACTGCTAAGCTTTTTTACCGAGATACTTGGTTCAAAATTCAACTCATTTTGCAAATTACGCTCTTTTTGTTTAGTGATTTCATTATTATAGTATCTCTCATATTATAAGGCACAGTGTTAATTACGTTACATTCCCAGTTACACTAGTAAAAGCTGTTTTTACTGAAGCTGCAATTATTCAAACTGAAACATAAATAAGACTTTATTATGCAGGGATTGTTTACTCTGATTTCTGTATTTTCAGACCTGAGAAGTATGACCAATATGAAGGTGAAAATATTTTATTATTATTATTAAATAAATAAATAAAAATATCAAATTTGTGCAGTACAATATTAATATTGCAACAATAATACATTTATCCGTTTCATTTTTCATTAAATTGTTATTATTATATAGTCATTTGGAATAGAGAAATGTGTCCTTATCTGTTCACAAACCTGAATATGGAAACATTGCAATTTAGAAATATTTGAAAGGCACAAAAATCCTTAAGTAGACAAAACAAAGGGACTGATGGACATTTACCAAGTGTCCCAAGAGTTTCGCGCCTCTTATGGGGCAAACTGGGAATGTGATTAAGGCATTGTGACACAACCTCTTCATCATCTTGCTCAGTTTTCACTTCTCTACAGCTTTCTTACAGCTTTATTATTCATATTAAAGGATGAAAAGAGGTGTAGGAGGGATCTTAACTGGGTCGTCCACACACTATGTACAGAAATATGGGGGCCAGTGGGTTACTCTCTTCTCTATACCCTAATGTAGATGACCATCAGTCACTGTTTGAATCATTTGTGCAAGCCTGGAATTCACACCAGCTCTGGTTACCACACCGCCGCTTGGAGATTGCAAATGCACTATGGGTTACCAGGCAATACATGTGTGAGTTTGAGTGTGATAAAATTCCTGCTCTTGTAGCTTAATTCAAGCACGTTTTGAGGTGATTTGATACATGGTGAAAAATGAAAAGAGTCTTTTTGTAGGTGTGAGACAAGCAAACATTTCAGAACATGAGTGTATTACTGCATGTGCATGTTGGGTCAGGCATTGTGCTCGAGTTAGTGTGCATTCAGTATAACAAGCCGTTACACATGCGTTGGATCTTCTTGTATTTGACTGAGCAGTTGTTTAGTTGCTCGCTACAAAGTAAGCTGGACCAGTGTGCTAACTATACATCCACTTGATCCTCTTGAGGATTGATGGTTTTGATAAATCTTCACAAACACAGATGCAATGGATTTGTAATGGAGTCTCAGTTCCAGTGTTAAATGCACATGACTAGAAACAATTAAAAATACACATAATCCCTTAAGCGTGTGGAAGGTCTGACTGAAACCATAGTC
Source organism: Gobiocypris rarus (assembly GCA_023029165.1). NCBI lineage: Eukaryota > Metazoa > Chordata > Actinopteri > Cypriniformes > Gobionidae > Gobiocypris > Gobiocypris rarus. The sequence continues at coordinate 29,465,831 of CM040911.1, read as the reverse complement.
TGTGTAACACTTGAAATCATTTCAGCAGTAAATTCATTGGCTGTAAAGCAGGGTCGCCTCTAACAAGGAGCAAACACTAAAGCATCTATGGATTTTACACCTTCTCTCCGTTCCCCTGCAAGGCAAAGGCAACTGGTCTGTTTAAGCATCAGCAGTTGTAAATCATGGGCCGTAGCTCTTTCAAAAAAAGATCTGCTGAAAATACTTTTTGATGTATTTATTAGAAGGCATAACTCATGCAGCTATCGATGATGCAAACGCCAAAGTCGTGAGTGTTAAGTGAAATGCTGCTAAGGCTAGTTTGTTAAACTTTCAGTTTGCGCGTCTGAGTTCACGTTGAGAGAGCTGTCTGTCAGAATGTTAAGTATTCGTCCAGAAATAACATCACATTCTTATTTGACTTATGGTTTGTATGTAACAGATTTATGACAGCAAATAGCTGGTTGTGATCTTCAGGGCTTAGGTTTGCGAAATGTGAGTTTAAGAACCGAGTCACATAGGATTACAGACTCAAATGTCTTTTGAAACGACCCATTTTGGCAGTCGTGCCCCTTTCTTTCTTCTGTCCCTTGAGATTAGCCATCTCCAAATGCAGTTCCCTCTTCAGAAATCTGCATAACACACCCGTGGAGTTGGCCTCGGCTGCCTCTTGAGTCATTTCCTCATCAACAGTGAGTCAGTGTCTAAGCTCATGGACCCAGTCTTTATTTTTATTCATTTCATATGTGAAATGTAAGAAATATATCCGGACTGTCACTTGGTTACATTTTTTAACTGATTTAGTTACATGAAATAACAGTTCCTTATTCTGAATGATCATAAGTTGTCATATATATGGGGGGGTGGGGGTGGGGGGTTTGGGGTTAGGGATGGAGTACTCATTGTTATAAAAAATATATTTAAAAAAAAAATTATTTCAAAGATTCCTGAAAATAAAAAATATGTCATGGTTTCCATAAAAAAATAAAAAGCAGCAGTTTTCAACATTGATGATGATAATAAGAAATGTTTCTTGAGCAACAAATCAGGATCGTGGATCATGTGAGACTGAAGACTGGAGTAATGATGCTGAAATGCAGCTTTGCATCACAGGAATACATTACAAAATATATTTAAAATATAAAATAGAATTATAAAATATATTAAAATAAATAAAAAAAAACAGTTTTTAAATAAATGCAGGAATTACATTTGAAAATATCCTCAAATAGAAAATAGTTTTTTTAGTTGTCATGTCAATTTTAAATTGTAATCATTTTTCACAATATTATATTTTTTACTATATTTTGATCACATAAATGCAGCCTTGGTGATCATAAAAAACATTTAAAAAATCTTACCGATGCATAATGCTTGAACAGTAATGTAGGTGGGTTGCATATTTTTAAACTTAAATTATTTTAAATATTAAGGGGATTTTTTTAAATTATTTAAAAATTATTGTAGTTTTGCCATGTGGTTCGTTTTTCCGCATCTCACACTTGAGCACCATTTGAAGAACATGTCTTGAGATCCTTGCGCTCTTTTTTTATTCTGTTTCTTTCTTCCAGCTGCTTTTAAATTCAAGAATGCGTGCTGTATGACTCAAGAACATTACGGAGGATCTTCTCGTATTACTCCAATAATGAATTTTATGCAATGGTCAGTGATGGCGTGACTAATTAATTTTTTATTACATTTCTTAAATTGACAGCTCTAAATATATCACATCACATCTAAAATGCACAGATTACAACAGTTGAGGAAAATATCCTCTTTTAAGCCAAAGTGGAAAAGCTCCCCAGAGCCTTTGAAACAGTGTTAGGCACCTGGCAGGAAAGTTTAGACCCCCCTTCCCATCTCCTACCTCTTTTTTTTCATTCTTCATCTTTCTTTTGGAGAGTTTAGTTTCTCTCTGAGTAATGTTACCCCCTCTTTCCTCTCTTTATTGGTGGTTTGGACATATTGAATAAAGAATCTCTTTTGCGCTCCCTTCCTCACTGTGTTTCTTTTTCACTCGCTGCCTGTTGTTTTGTCTCTTGCTCTCTTTGTCCCTCTGTGAGGTCTTGGAGGGGTGTGCAGAAAGGTCTTGAGAGGGTGAGAGAGAACATTAGGGAAAAGATGAGGACAGGATCCCAGCCCAGGCCAGGCATCTCTTCAGCTGTTTGCACGACATGGGCCCCGTAGCCATGGCGACGTCACTATAGATGTGGGGGGCTGGGGACGGCTTAGGTCAAACTGAGGAAAAGGGGTGGACAAACCCAGCACTTCTCAATAAGAGTGACATCACTGAAGAGGAATTCACTCTTTCTTCCAGATCCTTTGTTATTCTTTGGAGACCCTTCTATCCTTCCTCTGCTGTTTAGAGAGGCTTGTTGTATTGAAAAGGCAAAGCCGAACTGATTCAACTTCACTTTTAAAAATTACAATTCTGTCATTATTTACTCATCCTCATATTGTTCTAAACCTGTATGACTTGCTTGTTTCTGTGGAAAACAAAAAAATATATTGAAAAGGTCTGTTTTGTCCATACAATGAAAGTCAGTGGGGCACAATGCTGTTTCGGACCCAATTAACTTTCATTATATGGACAAAAACAGTATTTAAAATAACTTTTGTTGTGTTCCAGAAAGAAAAAAAGAAAGTCATAAAGGTTTGGAACAAAGACACAAGGAACAAAGGTTTGTTGGGTGAGCTATCCCTTTAAGAAGACTTGGAAAGTGAGATTCCCATCTGCCCTAGTGACTGCTTACATGGGTTAGTTTAGGCCCATAAAGCAACGTCTGGATTTGGAGCGTCCATCCTGCCTGACAGACTATAAAATACCGGTTCAAAGAGCATAAAGAGATTTGAATGGAAACTCTTTCTGAATTTCCAATCCCCATCTTTCTTCGTCCTCTTTAGTGTTCATGATTACATAAGCACATGCAACACGCCGTCCTTTTTGTTTTAAAATAAAAACACATTACGTCATTAGCAGCTGCCCCACAATATTTTCAGGGCCTGCCAGTTGCTGTGGTGATGTGTCTTATGTCATATGCCTGGACTGGCCCTCTCCCAAACATTCATGTAGTTATTAACATAATGGTGCACACTGACACCAACAGGGCCCAGGTGCCCCATGTTTTAATTTGCCCGTCTCTGCAGTCAACACTTCATCTTGTAGTGGGTGCTCCATGCTGAAACAATGACCCATGTGCTCCTGTGGGACTCATACGTGGAGGCTGCAATCAGCCGCCCTTTGATGGGCGGACAGGAAAATACGAGTCACTGAGGAAGGGAGATGGCTAGTTTTTTATTCCCCCAACCTCCCCAACTCATTCTTCCTCTCGCTCTCGTTTTCTCCCGCCTTTTTTTCTTTCTCCTAACACCAAAGCCAGGAAACATCTGCAACCTCGTGCACGGGCAGGGTCGTATGTTCACGAAATCTCTAAGGCCGCTGTTGGACTCTTTGGAGGGAGGCAATCAGGAAGCTTGTCAAAATTTGCTCGTATTGTAGAGACGTTTTTTGGACAAGCCCGTATGGTGTATCTTCTGAAAGATTCTCCATGTGTCCCAGCAGCTGGTCTCAGTTGTCATGTGGTATGCAGCAGTTTAATTGGTTATTGAGCCTGCTGTGGTCATTTCTATGGGTTTCGAGCCCAATCTGAATCTTGTCAATCAATGGGTCAATCCGTCTCGCAGTTTTGGTGTTGTGGGACTTGTGATCAGCATTTGTTATCAACATGACAGTGCACTATTCTCTCTATGGACAAGCACTGGCCATCTGGTTTGGGAAACATCTACTCTTTTAAAACCTGCTAATTAATTTTTTTTAACATTATTATTTTTTTGAGTAGTTTAGGAAACATCATCTAACACTTTAAATGTTATTGTTGTTTTTATTTTGAGAAACAGCTTATACCGATATAAATTTGATTGTGTTTTATTATTAATAATATATATTTGTATAGTTTTAAAAACAGAACTTCAAAAAACACAATTTAGGTAATGGGTTGATTTGTTATTACTACTATCTAATTATTTAATTCATACAAGAATTAAGTGTTTAGAGATTAACTTAAATCCTCTAAACTTGTTTTAATATACTCCTCACAACCATTGGTTTCCATGATACTTCCTTAATTTTCGAAAATATGTTACACTATAGCATATGTTATAATGTTTTTAATACATATTGCCATTTAAGATCATTTTACTAATATTACAAGTAAAAAAAAAAGAAACATTTAGAAGTAATTCAAGTAATCGACCAGTCTCTGTTGTCCCGTTTCTACCATAACTGTGGCGGCGCTGGATCTCGTGCCGGAGCTTTTATCATGTTCAGCGGGGGAACTTCAGTCATTTCACTCATAGCCGAAATATGCTATGACTGGCTCCATAACCTGTCCATAAACAACCAGTGTAACATCCTAAGTATTTATATTCTGTATCTTTTTGAATTAAATCATACAATTTTATGCAAGGCATCAGGCGTTTCCATCACGCGGAAAGACCAACACGACACTCGTTTAGGTGACTCACATTGTGCCCCTTTATGTTGCTATGACAGTACTTTCATTCTGACAGCAATTTGCACCAACACTGACTCTCCATCCGTGGCAGCAGCAGCAGCAGTGCTCTGAGGAGAGATTAGAAGGCGTTCACACAGGACGCTTTCTCCTTTTCAAACAGCTAGACAGAGCTGGAACAGAGTGATGTCTTGTGACACGTTTCTGCTGGACTATTCTTAACCTGACACACCTTAAAAAAAGACACGTCTGGCTATGGAAGTCTGTACATAGACCAACAAAATAATGCAGATCTATCATCCTCTTTCCACCTTGCTTGAGTACTCATAAGATTGATCCTAGTACTCGAGTAAACGGCCAAAGTAAAAAAGTCACCATGTTTCTGTTCTCTCTCTAATAAATGTGCAGGCATTACCTCACATTACTGCACTGTTTACCAGGTTTAATTGGCTCTTTTTTTAATGAGCTAACATTACATTCCATACAGTAGATGTTAATGTTTTGTACATGCTCATGTGGTTTTGTTTAGTGGCCCTTATAGACTTACATTGTCTGCTAGTTTTGAAGTCATGATGGAGTTATTCTTTAGAACAGCCTTCCAGACACTCCATCACTCACGCAACTACAGAAAGCAGGCCCACAACCCCTCCACAGTTTTACATGCTTTTGGGAAAAAAAGATCGGTATTCCTGTGAAAAAAAGATAGGATAGCCTGTGCAATAATAATAATAATAATTTTAAATCACCAAAGAGGAGCTCCATCAAGCAACAAAAACAAGGAATGAATGACTCATGGACTTAACAACTGTATAAAATAATTTAGTTCAAGAGTGAACAGAGCCAAGTAGGCATTCCCTAGGCAACTATAAAAAACACCTTCGCATTGCCCAATACCTTTTCTGAGTTTTAACTCTTGGTCTGTATGGAAACTGATTGTGTTTCCTTAAATGCTACTAGCACAAAGCTCACACTGGCCTGCATTTGTGTCTATATGGACGGAAACCAACCCCTTAATTTCAAAAGCTGCACAGTGACTCACAGGGCCTGTATCTGAATCTAAATTTTTAACTGCCGCCTGCACGACTGGCATTCGTTCACTATGTACTAGGGCTTTACAGGAAAAATATATCTATTTTTTATCCTTTTCATCATGTTCATATTATATAAACTTCCATTTTGCTTTTTATTTTACTAAATTAACAGAAGAATTAAAGGTAATAAAATATTATATTTAATGTATGTAATGTAATATATTATTAATTATAATAAATCAAAGATGCCAGAGCATTCAACATCAATATTTTGACTGTTTTTGAAAGTCTCTTATGCTCACCAATGCTGCATTTCTGTAAAACTCTGAAATGTTACACTAATATAACTGTTTTCTATTTGAATATATTTTAAACTGTAATTTATTTCTGTGATGCAAAGCTGAATTTTCAGCATCAATCCTCCAGTCTTCAGTGTCACATGATCCTTCAGAAATCATTCTCATATGCTGAGTTGCTGCTCAAGAAACATTTATTATTATCTTATTATATTATTCTGTTGAAAATGTTTGTACTGCTTAATATTTTTGTTGAAACTTTAATAACTTTTTTCAAGATTGTTTAATGAATAGAAAGTTCAAAAGAACCATTTGTTTGAAATAGATTAGTTTGTATCAATGTAAAAGTCTTTACTTTCTAATTCTCAAACTTTTGAACGGTAGTTTATTGTATATACGCTCCAGTCCAGATTTAGTTTGATCCATTCTCTCTCAGTTAATAAGTAAATGTTTAATTTTCATTTTATATTGTCAACCAAATAATATAAAATATATTGTGTATACATATCATAGTGCCCAGCCCTATGTGCTGTGTCTTAATGAGGAGGCAGAGCGCTGTTGAGGGGGTGTTTATGTGTTTGGATGGGTGGTAAAGCAAACTGCCCATCACTTTCAATGAGCTCCATGAGCAGAAACTTAAACATGTGTTAGAAAGTGTCCCTTCCATTTGCAAGAGGGAAGAAGATCCTCAGTGACCTCTTTCTAAACACCACCCCCACCCCACCCCTTTCCCATATCCCGCTGAGTATCTCACAACAGACACATCACAATCTCTCCAGGAACTCTTCATCCAGGCAGTCAACACATCACATAAGCTTTCTGCTTGTATGCTATAAACTCGCATGTGCAGCTAATAACTCATCATTTAACATGATGAGTTCATGTAACGGTCCTTGTGTGTGTATACTGTATATACCGGTATACGCCATAAACATCAGTAATGTTTCAAAACTAGTCGTCCATCTCTGACAGTTGTTTGACTGGTGTTGTCCACACCCTACCCCCCTTGTCTCCCTGCCAAAACAATGGTGATCTCTGCTCTAATAATCTGCCACCCCGATTGGTCCGTCACAGATTACTCTTGGGCCGCCAGCTGTCGGGAGCTCAGCAAAGCTTTTTTTCCTTTTCTTTATTGTAAGATCCCATCCATGATCCTAAGATTCCTCAATTTGAGCGTATTAACACGGCTTCATATAGCTAGTCTGGGACCAAACCCAATTATTTTCATGCTAGTAAACAATAGAAGGTTAAAGGAAGCCGGAAAACCTTACTGCGCCGTGCCGATAAGGGCCGATTCGCTTCCAGCCTCTCGGGAGCCAAGAGATCCTGGCTTCGGATCAGTCTGGTTGTGTTTTTTTCCCTCTTCCCTTCTACTTTAGGCTTTTGTTTTTATTTCTGTATCTGAATGGCAACATTTGACTGCCTCACTTATGGTTCAATGTGATTGTGTGTGTTTTGTAGGATAAATATCCCAGAAGCACACTTTCAGGCAAAATGTTATAGTGTAGAAGGATTAGTAACCAATCAGAGAACCGCAGTCAGCTAATTCCTTTAGAGTGTGCACCGAAACACAGTTAAACAATGGTGATTGTATGTGTGCATGCACTGAACCTCCTCATGTTTTGTAGGGGAGATGGTGGAATCGGAGTCGAAATGCCGATATTGTATCAGAATTAATTGAAAGTGGAGACTTTGGGGCGTCTAATGCAAGGCTTTCTGTGAATAGGCTGCCAAAAATAGTAGCATTGCCAGGCGACTGTTATTGCAGCTGCTCCCATAACTTTAGTCTGCATGTACATAGATCCATGGTATTTACATGGGCAGATGCTCTAATGCTGCTTGTTTGCCTCCTAACACAATGTCTGTAGTCTCTAGTGTAATGTGATTGATAGTCTAATGATTGATGGATTCACTTTCTGATAACACGTACTACTCTGATACTGTACGTGCCTGTCATACAAACAGTGCACTATAATATTATATGATTTAGTTGAGTTAAACAGAAAGTAAGTCTTCTATTATCAGCCATTTCTTGTGTTGCTTTAAGGAAAAAAGCATTCCATCACTGTTTCAGTTCCAAACACCATCAATCACAAGAGCTTGCTGTACAACCTCAGTCTTACACCAGCAGCAGTAAAACAACTATGGGTTACTGCAGAAATGGGATCATTGGACATAATATGCTTATAAAGATTACTAGGGAGCTTATATAAGGTGACAATGAAAATTTAAAGTGCTTTTTTCCCCACATGATCCTTCAGAAATCATTCTTATATGCTGATCTGGTGCTCAAGAAACATTTCCTATTATAATCAATGATGAAAACGGTTGTACTGCTTAATATTTTTGTAGAAACCATACATCCTTGCTGAATAAGATATCTTACTGACCCCAAACTTTTGAACAGCGTATTATTTATTGGTCATCTGACTCTTCACTAGTCAGAATTTAATTTTTTTGACCAATGTCGGTTTTAAATAAATGTAATTATATAATAATAATTTTAATTTAGAATAACTGTTTACATTTTATTCAGTACCGGTCAAAAGTTTGGAAACATTACTATTTTTATGTTTTTTAAAGAAGTCTCTTATGCTCATCAAGCCTGCCTGCATTTATTTGATCAATAACACAAATACAAATAATGGTTTTCTATTTTAATATTCTTATTTCTGAATTTTGATCAGCCATTACTCAATTCAGTGTCACATGATCCTCACATGTGTATATTACATATACTTCTATTAGGTGGTTTTATTATATTATATTTTATTTGATGTCATGGCAATTGTCTTGGACTTGTTACGCACTATGTTGGCCTATACTGACATTACTAATTGAATCTGTAAGAGAGAGCGTTTGAGAATAAGTTTTTTTTTCAGGCCATGAGTCAACCTGAATGAATGTTTCCTTTAAAAAAAAAAAAAAAACTAAAACAATTAATAATTTAATAACAATTATTCATTTATTCACATGTAAAACATTTTAAAGAGGAAAAACATGCTCCTTTGGCCTTCATCACAGCACTGCGATCTTATTAATCATTTTACAGCACACCTTGCACAGCATCTGTAAATCACACTGTAAATTCTCTTTGTGTGTCCTTCAGGAACAACAGAGCGCGTCTGCTTGATCCAGGGCACTGTAGAGGCGCTGAACAGCGTACATGACTTCATCGCGGAGAAGGTGCGGGAGATGCCGCAGAGCGCTCAGAAAACAGAGCCAGTTAGTATACTTCAGCCACAGACCACAGTCAACCCCGACCGTGTCAAACAGGTGAGGCTTCACTTCCTTTAACTCGCCCCATTTCCTGTTTCTTTCCATTTCCAGTTTCCTCTCTATCCTTGCAGAATTGAAGAGCGCATGCACAAGATTGTGAACTTCCTTTTTATTCATTCTATATTTAAATCAGATTTTTTTCACACTTCTTTTTTTATCTGAGTCCCATTTGATAAGTTATAATAAAAAGCTCGAGCAAACGGACTCATGAATATAACCACAGAATGAAATGAAGTGTGAGGAGGGACATTTTGATTGTATCATCCTTTCTAATAAACTGTTAACTCAGTCCCCAACAGGCCCCACTTGGTTTGGCCTTTGCGTTGTACAAGCAAACAAACTCTGGAAGATTCTAAGTGTGTTCCAATTAGACAAGTCATTGATTGTGTACCGGCTATCTGTTTAGGAGATTATCGCCACCGGTCACTCCATTATTATGGTCCATTGATCTGCTGGGCTCCTGCATTGTTGTCATCCACATCAATGATTCTTCTCCTTTATTTATCATTTGCTTAATTAAATCACCCTTAGGACAAAGAGAGAGAGAGTTGGCTGTATTCATGAATAATTTACGACATGCTACCGTTTTCAGTTTTTATTTTTTAGGTAAGCCTGTCCATTAAGGAAGTTTCTTCTTTGTGCTTATTGAGCAGTTTGTGTAAAGACAGTGCCATAACCTGAATTCCTAGAACATAAGTCCAAGACGCTTACCCCTGCAGAGTTGCCGACCTAATTATTTATGCATGTAATTATAGGGCTTATCAGTGGAGCAACACATCTTAATTTAGTGCACACTATTGTCTCTGCTGGGACAGCATCACTGCATTCTGCTGCACTACTCTGCAGTATGACAAGCTATATTTGTATGATATATACATACAGGGATGCAGAGAGATTAGATTGTGGTGATATATTAAAAATGTTCAATATGAGGATGAACAGTTGAGTCATAACTAACCGTCCTTGAAAAAGTTCTTCATTGGTACTTAAACATTTTAAATAAAATTTTATAACACAATATGTCTATTTCTACATTTTCTTTTTACTGAATATTGTAAATAAAAATATTACAATTTTGGAATACAATATTTATTTAAATGTATACTTTATTTATATTAAATGTATAAAATTAAGAAAAACATTCATTACATTTTGGATATTTTTATGTCAATATTTTATTTGATCTTTTCATTAGTCAGAATTTTGCCAGTGCCAGTCCGGTTTTGGCCACATTGAGTTGTGATTGAGGTCATATGATCTTGCATCGCCTTTGCGTTCTTTTCCAATTGTCACCACACGGGCGGCTGTCGTGGCATGTATCTCATTGCAGTACACACTGATTGAGAGATAGAGGGCAAGAATTAAAGTCATATTAAGCGACAGCTGCTGATTTCGGGTCAGGGACGCCAACCGCTGAGCCTGCAACCAAATGGTCAGGGCAGGAGCACGGCTGACACCTAACTTAATCCACCCACCCTTCCACACCCACCCACCAGCACAGGAAATCAATCTGGTCATCTAGATGGCTCATTGTTATGGACGCCTCATTGTTTCCGACATAGTTTGACTAAACTCTCAGTGCCAGCCTTCAGTGGCTTCCTCTTGTCAGCACAGGTTTCCTCTGATCCTTTCCTCTGCCTGCTTCTCACATCCTGTTTTTTCCTATCTACAAAGGAAATGGACCATTAATGCACAGGAATGCGAGCATCCCTAATGTTGTCTGTAGGTAGACACAGTGAATCATTGCAGTTGGGCATTTTCGTCAAAAATCAATCCCAATGTAATTTATTCAACTGTAAATCATACTGCATATGACAATTTCAATAATTCTCAAAGCTATAAAGAGGGAAGAAACGCATATTCTGGACTTTCATTAAAGATCAGCTACGAAATTACTATTAACATTGCATTTATGAACACTTTGATTTGGCACTGGATCGCCATTTACAGTTCCTCCTGCTTCGCTTATGACTTTGCAAAAAAATGGAACAATTTCTCTGTAATCTCTATTTCAACATCAAAGAAAAAACATGATGCATTTTCTCCATGCATCACCGCCCTTTTCCATAATAACCCACAGCTTTACTTCTATTATATTGATCAGTGAGATTGCCTTAAGTGGCTGTGCTGTTTCAAACCATCCTTTCCCTTCACGACACCACCAAAGCCAGCCTATTTAATTATCCTGCATCGTGAATCTAATAAAAGTTCTCATTGAAGCACTACGCCCGCACACACACATAGACATCCAAGCGAAACACTGCTGTGTTCCCTGCTCATCTCCTAAATTAAAAGCGACATCAGGAAAATTGCTATAACGTCTAAAATTGAAGAAAGGAAAAAACCTCTCTCACCCGATAGCCCAACCTTCCCTTCCCTCCCCTCCCTGCCCCGGTCTCTGGAGGGATGGTGACTGGCTAAAATATTTTATGCCTTTTTTAACCTTCAAATCCATCAGCCGGCCAGGAAAAAGGTCACTGTCTCTCCACGGAGTATCGATCGCATTTCCAGAAGAGCCAATGGAGGGGGAGAGTCTTACACAACATTGGTTGTTGTACAAGGAAGTACATCCTCTAATGCTGGGCTCAAATCTCTTTTGGGTGAAAGAAAGGACAGATGCCGTCTGTGTTGTGTGTCTTTAGTATTTGCAGACTGGCAGTTTTGTAAGTTGTTTGTTTATACAGTCACAGCGTGTCTTGGAAAGTGTGTGTAGATTTTGTGCACACTATCTTAGGACTTTTACAGGGTTCTCACAGTCATAGAAAATAAGGAATATCAGGGAATTGTGATTTCCAGGTCTTGAAAAATCATGGAAATTTTCCTTTATGTAAAATAAAATAATTGTGGCTAAAATGGATTTTTGTAAGTGTAATCTCTTTTTTCAAGAGTTAAGACAATTTCCAAGACATAAGTTTATAGTTATTGCACTCACAAATTGCACTCAAATGCAAATATATATTCACTATAAAAATGTCTGTCTTAGTCAGTTGTTTATGATTTAATAATTTATATTAAATATTAGTTTATAACCAGAAACACTAAAAAGTCATAAAAATACTGTTGTCAATCTACAATATATGCAACACAAAGCTCTGAAACCACATGTCCAGTGGATGATACAAGAGGATATTAATAAGTCAGAATGTTGAGCATTATTATCAGGGATCATATTTGCTATTTCAGAAGAATTGACATGTCTATATCAAGTCTCACAGCAAGAGTCACCCCTTCCTTAAAAACAGGTCGTCCCATTGATATTGGACTGTGGTGATCTCGTATTGTCTATGTGTGAGAGGATGTTCTCTATCCGAAGCTCGCACATCTCTAATCCTGAGCCAGACCCCTGGAGATATGAGTTGTAACATTCTTTGATGGATGCAGGACTTGAGCTGTCCGAAATGGCATGAAAATCAATAATAAATTAGATCTTTATTAAATATGCATTTGTAAGGCGCATACTTTATTTGGTGTTGCTCCGCGTTTGAGTCCTGAAGAGATCTGTGATGTTTCTGTGCCAAGACTAGATCATAATGTTCAGACGGATATTGTCTGTTGCAAAATTATTTTATGTAGATATCCATTATTTAAATATCTTCAATCATGCAAATAAAATTCAAGGGATAGTTTACAAACTTCTATCATCATTTGCTCACTCATTTCATTTCTTTCTTTATTTCTGAAGAAGAATGTTTATATAAAATTGAAAGTTAATGGGATCCAATGTTGTTCAGGACCTCAGTGACTTTAAAGTACTAAGACATTATTAATTTATGTTACAGTGGAAAAAAAGACAGAAAATACATGATGGCAATATTCTCATTTTTGGGTGAATTATGCCTTAAATAAGATTTCAGAATGTTTGTCACATTGTAGATGTTTATGCATGTACTATGAGCTCGTCCATTACAGGACAGACTGTAATTTTTGGCTTTTGGGATTTTGGGATATTTAACGCAGTCTAAGGAGCTGAGGGTTAAAATGGTTTGTTTACATATGAAACAAACTGGTATATTGCGATCATAAATACGTTAATTGCTTTGATATGTCTCCAAATGTTTCCTTTTTTTAAGCATCATAATGTCTAAAAAAAAAAAATCGAAATTTAATACAGGTTCCTTGTCACTAAAAACTCATTGAGAAGCTGAAATGCTGTAATCCCTTGCCCGTTGCATTTTGCTCTTGTGCTCAAAATATAAAACGACTTTCTCGCCCGAGCCTGACAGAAAGAATTATAGGGAGTGAAAATAGAGAGTGTGACCACTCTTACAGGACCCTCGCTAGCAAACAACAACCTCTCACGACAGTCATAAGACCAAGGTGAGAAGGAGGAGGAGGAGGACAGGGAGTTATTTTTAACTCGTATGGAGTCTTTTTTTCTTTGTCAATGCCAGCAGCCAGAGCACACAGGCAGATGCTGTACAGAGATGGGCGGCTAAGCCCGGGATCAGGAGACAGGCGATTAACCCAAAGGCAAGCGCTTAAGACTTCAAAGTGCAAACAGCTACGGCTCTAGAGTCAGGCACTGTTCCGGGGACAGAGGTTGGGAGGGGGGAAACAGTTGCTGTGTGCCCGAGTCGGGTGGGATGCGCCAGGGGTCATTGTTTGAGACCCCTTGTCACCTTCAGGACTGTGTACATTTTGCTGGCACATCAGCAGAAAGTAGGGCTCCACGCTATATCGGAATAAAACCTATATTGCGATATGGCTTAGTGAGATTGTGAATTTGTAACAAATTGAATTAAATAAATATGCACTACCGGCTCCAGAGTGGCACTGTTCATCCACATCCCATGATGCAGTGCTTCACTGGTCCACAAGCTGCCCGTGTGCAAAGTGCCATGTTTCACTTTGAAACCGGCAGCGCATACATCCATTTGCCAGAAACCCGTCAAAATAAAAGCTTGATGGGTTTACGTTTGAAAATAATTACATAAAGACGTAAATATTAGTATTGTAATTTTGCAGTTGTACTATTAATTTTTTTTTAATGAAATACTTGATTTCTTATTTTATATTAAAACAGTCATATGGTTACAAAAGTTAAACAATATTACAATTCATTTCTTATTTTGTTTAATATATTATTTAATAATAATAACAATACAAATAAATTATTATTATATTATATTATTTTATACTGAATTGGTCAAAAATAGTGGAAATGTGCCCTATGCAATTTTTTAAAACTGTTCCCTTTATGGTTACTGAAAGAGGTTTGTTAGTTCTTGTAAATAGTAAACCTAAGTGTGAACACCCAAATAAAAAATAAATAAATAAAACTGAAAAATCTCACATCAGTACGCCTAGAAGTAGGGTTTGCACTAAAAAAAGTCTTCATATCGCAATATATATATAGCAGAAAAAGTAAATATCGCAAAGTTTTTTCCAATATCATGCAGCCCTAGTTGAAAGAGTTTAGAGGAAGTTTGAACTGCTTTTTTCAGTGGCAGAACGTTTTTTATAACGTGCAGCCGGATACGAAGACTCCTGGGGCCTCATCTGCCCGTTCAGCAAAAACACACACAGAACGAGACTGTATCCTTTGATTAATTTGTGCTAGTCTCAGATGCTGCTCTTATTAATTTATTTTATTTTTTTGTAGTAGTAATAGAACAAAGTAACACAGTCTGCATAAGGAGGACATACATGTCCTTCATGGCTGACCAATCTTTCATTGCCCATTACCCACAACCCCCTGCAGCATCCTCCCGACAATTCATCAAAGGCTTCTAGTCCCAGATGACTGGTGGCGCAGCAGCAGCAGGCGTCTCTCTCTCTCTCTCTCTCTCTCTCTCTCTCGCACTCTATTTCTCTGTCTCAGCCTCCTCTTCCGTTCACTCTTTTATAGCTAGATGAAGCAGGCATCCACCTCCTCTAGCTCAGCACTTGGATGCATTCAGGCAAATTAACTTGAATATGTGTCGACGCTGCTCGATTCCTACCCAACAGGCTCGATTCTATCAGCACTTCTCCTGCCAAATGCCATCATAGCAAAAGATGGCATCATAAAGAAAGAGGCGGAGAAGGAAGAGGAAGGAGCTGGATCTCCTAAAAGTAGCAAAAAATGCCACTTAATTATGCTAATAGTCTTTTTATTTGACAAAATTCTTATTAATATTAATTACTAGTATATGAACAGTATACTTGTTTAATAAAACATTTAATATATGAGCATTTGGAGTCGAGATCTGGAGTTTGGAAGTGTAATTATTAATAGTGATTTTTTTAAAGACCATATGAATTCAAAATCTAATTTAAGCTTGGCAAAAAGTTTTAGGATTGACCCCAAAATCTGAATATTAAATACTTAATTTTCTTTTGTCACTTTTTAAACAATTTGTGATATTATATGAACTTCTAAATACAAAAGGTCACAATTTTGAATTAAGAAAATTGTGCGGATGTGTTTTTTCACTTTTGGACTGCACTGTATATGTACTGAACACATACATCACTGGTGCCAAAAATCTTCTTTCCACTGCATTAAGCGATAATCGTGAATATGATTATTTTGCTCAAAATGTTCCAAGGTTCTGTTTATTCTAGCTAGATAAAAGGTGAATGTAGGAGTCCATGAAATTTCCTGTCGGCAGTTTTTCATTTCTATGCTAATTCAGTTTAGCTGAATGAGAGTTGGAGCTACAGTGGCAAGGCTAAACAACCTCTGTAAAGACATGTCTGTGGGCAGCGAGCTTCAGCAGACCTTGAGGCAAAGAGTGAAAAGAACGAAGCGACTCACAAAAGAAACAAACGTAAAGGCTGAGCCGATCACCACCCCTCCCCAACCTCTCTCTCCTTTCCTCTAGTCTCTCCTCCGCTTTGTTCGTATACACACACACACACACACACACGCACAAAAACACGCCCCCACAGACACACATCCTTCTTCACTCACATCTACCCGCTCCTCTCGTCTCCCCTTTTTACAATTTTCATCTCTCTATCTGTCATTTTGACAGTGCAAATATTCTGAATCCAGCATTGTCAAAGCTGGAGCTTTTCATTATACAGAGTAATTAACTGTCAAAGCGAACACCACACCACATATTTTGTTTTCTCACAATGCTACAGTGCGTAGATGTATCCGGCAATGATCAAAGAGATCAAGCGCTAATTTGTCGGTTCAATTAATAAGTGAAAATGTCAAGTTACACAAATGAGATTCAAAAAGTGTGATGTTTTCTTACAGAATTGTTGGTAGTGTATGAGCATATGCACTGTTATGGCACAAGTAGCTGTTGGTTTTAAGTGAATGGTTGCGAGCATGTAAGGTGGGGGGTGGAAGGGTGGTTGGTTGGTTGCTATGCATCATTCCGACTCCCTTTCAGTCCCTCTTGAATGCTGGAGTTGAGTTTCCATGGAAACACTGACCCCTGGGAGTCGATGCTTTTCAGGAGGAGCCTCTTTTTACCTAGTGATTCACTGCTCAGGAAGTACAAGAACAAAACACACAAGCATCTTGATATTTATCTACTAATACATCGTTTTCAGGGCTTTCTTCTTTTTAAATGTTAATAATATATTTTTAAAAAATGTATTAATATAATAATTTCAAATCTCACATTTTCTTATACCGGGTATATATATATACTTTTTGTTTGTGTTCTGCATTTCAGATAAACCAGTGTCAATTTAGTATTATTTATACACTTTTCTAGTATTTATTAATATTTTGAATGAGCTTTTATTCAAAAATAGTTTATTTTAATTTGTGTTATTCTAGTAATTTTAAATAGAAAAAATATGCCAAAAATATTACTATGCCAAAAATAATGCCAAAAATATTATCTTTTTAGTTTTGTTGATTTCAACTTCAACTTATTTAATTCAATGCAGTGTTTTATCTGGTATTTATATTTTCTTTTAATTAGCCAATACCAACACTCACTTTTATTTTATTTGACAGATTTGTTGTATTTTATGATATTTTGCAGTAACTCTATGTGATAAAAGTGGAAAAACAACAACTGTAATAGTTTGCATTGTCTAAAACATTTTTTTTAAACTATTTTACACCAAATGATGTTATTTTTACTGCCAATATAGGAACAAATTCTAATTGTATCAGGCAAGAAATCCCAGATCATTTTAATGAACACATTTATCAATTGTGCTTTTTTGCAACATTTTAAGAAGATCCGTATGTTCTGTGTGAAGCTGTGGTAAAAAGTACCAGCGTGAGTCACTGCTTGATCAGAGGAGCAAGCCTTTCTAAGTTAGGGAAGAAACCATGGTAACCACTGTTTACACTTTTCCCCCCTCTATTAAAGAAGAAATTGTTTTTTGTAGACATTATCAAAAAAAAAAAAACACTCACTGAGAACACTACGCTGCTGTTGCATTATATTACAAGATTAATCTCTTCTGTCAGATGCAACTTGATTTATGCTTTATTGATACAGCAATTGATGAAATGGCAACTTGAAGCAAAGTAATTACTGTAAAGTCTAAAAGCCAGGCTTTGGTTTAAACACATACAGGCACAGCTGCTGCAAAAGTAGTTGTTTGTGTTCAAAGACATTGGTTGGGCTGCAACTAATGGGCTCCCAGTGGATTAAAAAAAGAAAAAGAAAACACACTTTCTACTTTTAAATCCCAAAACTGAGAAATGGCGCTTCATAGACTAGCATACTAGCATGCTCTAGTTTGACTGGAGTGACTAATTAACTGACTCAAGCCTCTCTGCTTTTGTTTCCTTTAGGCCAAGCTGATAGTGCCCAACAGTACGGCAGGGCTGATCATCGGCAAGGGCGGAGCCACTGTGAAGGCCGTCATGGAGCAGTCTGGTGCCTGGGTCCAGCTCTCACAGAAACCCGAAGGTATCAACCTGCAGGAACGCGTTGTCACCATCAGCGGGGAGCCCGAGCAGAACCGCAAGGCCGTCGAGATCATTGTGCAGAAGATCCAGGAGGACCCGCAGAGCAGCAGCTGTCTGAACATCAGCTACTCCAACATCTCCGGCCCTGTGGCCAACTCCAACCCCACTGGTTCTCCGTACGCTAACTCTGCAGAGGTGATGCCGGCTGCTGCCGCGCAGCGGCGGCCACAGCCTCCAGTCTCCTGGGGCAGGCCAGTCTGGCTGGAGTGGGCGCTTTCCCCACCACCATGTCCAGCTTCTCAGGGAATGACCTGCTGGCTATCACGTCCGCACTAAACACGTTAGCCAGCTACGGATACAATACCAACTCCCTGGGTCTAGGGCTCAACCCTGCTGCCGCCTCAGGAGTCCTCGCCGCTGTGGCTGCAAGCGCTAACCCTGCTGCAGCCGCGGCCGCCAACCTGCTAGCCTCCTACGCCAATGACGCGTCCACCAGCGCTGGCCACCCGGCGGCCAGCCTGGGAGGTTTCACGCTAGGCTCGCTCGCCGCCGCCACCGGAGCCACCAACGGCTACCTGAGTGCTGCTTCCCCGCTGGTTGCGAGCTCCCTACTGGCCACTGAGAAGCTGACAGAGGGGGCCAAAGATGTAGTGGAGATTGCAGTGCCGGAGAACTTGGTGGGCGCCATTTTGGGGAAGGGAGGCAAAACGCTTGTGGAGTACCAAGAACTGACAGGAGCCCGCATTCAGATCTCAAAAAAGGGAGAGTTTGTTCCTGGCACCAGAAACCGTAAAGTTACCATTACCGGATCGCCAGCCGCTACACAGGCAGCCCAATATCTTATCAGCCAGCGAATCACATACGAGCAGGGTGTGAGGGCCACCAATCCGCAGAAGGTGGGCTAAAAACAGGGAGTATGAAAAAAGGAGAGAGAAAGAGTGGGGGATGGGGAAGATACAGAGAAAGATGGAGGGCGCGAATAACGACGAAAATCAGCCACATTCTTTGTGGGAAAAATCTCAGTATTAAAAAAAAAAGAGGGAAAAAATTCCTCTCAAAGTGGAAAAATTTGAAAAGAAAAAATGTGTAAAATGTAAATATGGGTTTATTTCTTAAGTTTGAATCTTTTTGGAATTTTTATTGGTTGATTTTGTTTTGTTTTGTTTTTCTTTTTGTTTTTTTTTGTGCATTTTTCTGGACAGCAGTGAATGGCATTTCAACCTGGCATGCTGCCGCGCTGCAGTTCCCAGCAGGTGGGCAAGGTGGTCGGATGGGGGACAGTGGGGTGGAGCAATCCCAGGAATCGGCCCTTTCCCCACCCCCATCCCCTCCTAGCTGATAGTTTTTTGTTCTTTATTTTTAGTCTTTAGTTTAACTCCCACCCTTTCGCCCATGCCTCCTCTTTAAGAGGGTCTGAGACTGATTATATATCCCCAGTCTGTGACATCCCATACCCCACCCCAGCCCCCTCGCCCCAGCCCTCACGATCCCAGTTGGCCAGACCCTGCCCCGTGCTGGGCAGGATAGGGCAGGGGATGCAAGGCTGCAGCAGGGTCTCAGCGTCTCTAGACATTGACCTGGGGTTCCAGTTTGACCAGGTGCATTGCCACTACTGATGTTGTTAGCATAAGGGAAGCTTGTAGATCATGTTGCGGACATAGGCCAGGACGCCAGAATGCACCTGAATCTTTCGTACCAGAGCTCCTAGAGTTTGTGGCATTTCTATATGGGATTCGAGGTCTGGTGTTTATACAAATACTATTATCATTATTATTATTACTATTATTATTATTATTACTATTATTACAAATTATCATCACCATCAACGTTATTTATTAATATGATTTCACCCATAAGAACTGAGGTATTTCCTTTTTTTGTTTTTCTTAATCTGTGAATTCAGGTTGACATGAATGTAAAGACAATATTTTGGATTTAGTTTTTTATTTAAGTAGATTGAATCGTGTGTCCATGTAATATATGTCTTATTTAACGTCCAGTGATAACTGCACCGTCGGCACCAACAGAGAGAATAGGGGCAGATGAACTGTACAGTGAAATTAATACAAAAAACACACACAAACCCTCAGCAGACTATTACCAGATTTAAGTGCTGAAAATGCAACTAAACATACGCAGACTTGAAATCACAGTGGGACAATTTATTCACATATCTACTGAATGAGAATGTAGGTCTTTGCACAAGTCCAAGGGAGTGTATCAGAATACGACTTTATACGAAAGCCAATCTCTTTCTGTAACATCCCAAACCATATCCCCGTCTTTACTATATGCTGCCCTTCTGCAGTGCAAGACATTGTGCACTTTGAGCCGCTGCAGTTGAATATCTGCGCAAATGTGCTGGAAAATTTGCGTAGATATTCCCTATCAAATCAGAAACTGGCCCTCAGAGCTCTGAGGCGTTTCATGAACACATACTACTGAACGACTACGAACAAATTCTGATCGGCACAGGATGCTTAGTAACATGGTCTGCTTTATTGTGGCTAATATGATAGCCACAACATTTTTATATTATACGACCTCACCAGTCACCGGTTCCAAATTAGTTCTGGTTGCATTATACTGAACAGGCTGGCCATGTGAAGATCTTCCTGTGCAGGTCAGAACTACCCATGTGCGACGTATGTGCTGCTAATAAGGTCCTATTTTCCTTTTGTTTTGAATCTGAGTACACTGAATTTCGTCTTAATGCACTGTGAAGTGTGGAGGCCGTGATGGAAGGCCAAAAAAAGTCAGGGTTTCTATATCGTTATCGTGTTGATGCATCACCATGATGGAATGTACTCATGTGGAACGTC
The DNA here is from genome assembly GCA_023029165.1 of Gobiocypris rarus. NCBI lineage: Eukaryota > Metazoa > Chordata > Actinopteri > Cypriniformes > Gobionidae > Gobiocypris > Gobiocypris rarus. Next base: position 29,445,095 of record CM040911.1, on the reverse strand, counting down.
TCATATTTTTAACAGCCTCCATGGAGTCAATGTATCGCTTACCCTACACTCTTAAAAATAATGGTTCGCAAAGGGGGGGTTTTGCAGCGATGCCATAGAAGAACCATTTTTGGTTCCTCAAAGAACCTTTCATTGAGCAGTTCTAAACAGATCCATTTTTTCCCTTAGTGTGAAGAACATTTTAATAATCGAACGAACCTTTTTCCACCGCAAAGAACCTTTTGTACAATGGAAATGTTCCATGGAAGTTAAAGGTTCTTTATGGAACCATCGATGCCAATAAAGGACCTTTATTTTTAAGAGTGTAGGGCGGAAAGGAAGCCTGGATGGTTTGTTAGGTTGAGGTCAGAGTCTTCTGAGCAGTTTTTTGGCATCATGTTGTAGTATCCAACCTTAACTTTCCAAGTGTGCACTAACTAACCGCCAGCCAACCGTGTATATTTATCGTGAAGGGGTAGAGGATGGTATATTTTGTGTTTAAACTATGTGTCCTCCAAATCTATTCTGTGTCTAAATGACTGCTATAACAACAATATTGATTCTTTACCGGCTGGAATGAGCTTAAAAATACCAAACTGATCCTCATTAACCACAAAACAGAGAGCATTTCCCAAAGAAGAATTAGACCAACAGAGAAAGACAGAACTGTGCTCTCTCTCCCCCTAACTAAAGTTATGATTCTTTCCTCTCCTTTGCTATTGGAGCACCAGGGAGAGTAAATCTGAACCAATTGGTAAGGAGGCTTCTTTATTCTCATCTAAAAACCATCACCTCCCCTCACCTCTTCTCAACCCCCCTTTTTACCTTTGTGCACCCCCATTCTGACACATCAACCCAGAGATCCTCTTTTCTCTCACATCTCTCCATGGGTGGCGATGTCTGGTGTAACAGTGCATGTCTGCTTGCCCTTTCACAAAACTGACAATGCGAAAGGGACGATGCGCCTACAGAGTAGAACTAGAAGCTTGCCGTAGATCACGTTCGAGCACATCACACCTTCAAAAGGGGACTTACTATGAGCCATCAATGTGTTTGTATGGTGTGCGTGTGTGTGTATATGCGTGTAAAGGTGATGCTATTGGTTAGATATGAGTTTGTCAAGCAGTTGTGCCCTAGGTGAGGAGGTCTAACAAACGTTTGAAACAGCAATGACTCCAAGTACTCAGAAAGATAGCTGCACGTTTTCCAGGTGCAATGAGCGTTTCTTTTTAAAATGAAGGGACACAGTAGTTCGGACTTGAAGATCAAGACGAGGAAGCGATGGCAATCGAGCGCCTCCGCATTTTAGAGTGCATCTGTGCATTCGGTTTTACCCATGATGCAGTACTTCATCAGACACTTCAGAGCTTGAACGAGTGGAAACAGTCTTGGTAGATCCCCCAGATCATTTTTATGTTAAGAAACGTTACATGACCGTTTAATTTGATTAAGACACACAAAAAGCAAGATATTACTGTGACAATTCAATGTGAAAACTATAAAAAGGTGCCAACATAGTGTCAAGGAGCAGCTTTCTGTTTTGTTGTTTTTGTATTCAGTACTTAAAGTACATATGGGGGTTTCTGTTTTGTTTCGTTTTTTTAGTAACTGGGAAAATAGATCAAATGTGATGAGTACTGAAAGCAATATACGTAGTAGCATGTCGTCATGTCTTGTCCTTTTATTCTGTCTGTGTAGGAGCTTTGGATTTACCTAGATGTTGAGTAGATTTGCATATACTATTTTTTAAGTTGTGAAGATGCTGCTATTGAATAAGTGATGTACTAAAATTTAAGATTAAAACATATCTGGTCAGTCATTTAGCAGGATGTGGTAGTTGTAAGAGGTGTAACTAAATGCTACATTGATAATGAATAATTGCTATATCAATGGATTAAATAAACCTGTGCCAAAATAGATCTTTACAGATTTAAATGTGATTTAAACACCATTAGTTAAGAGCAGACATACTTTTGTAATTTAAAAAAAGAAAAAAAATGTGAAAAGTGCCAAACAAGCCACAGTTAAGAAACAACTAGTGGAGGTAAAGTGACTAGAGAAGCAAAAAATAGACATTAGCACTATAAGGTTGTGAGTTTTCTGCCCCCTTAAACTAACTAGTCCTTGTTTAAAAAAAGAAAAAAGAAGAAGGGATGGATTCATCTCGCAGGCCAAACAAAAGCAGGGTGCCATGTGGCCATTAACACACATCCCTGGGGCTAGAAGACTGCCGAGTTAGCTTAGCATGGTTAACGTTTTATAAGTTATCAGCATTCTTAAGTCAGCCTTTTATAGTTCTGAAAATGTATTTTGTGAAGATAGATGTTATCTTTTTTGCACGTTGATATTTGCATGATACCAAGTGAAGCGTGGATTTAAAAAAAAAAAGTGAAGACAAAAAATATACAAAAAAAAAAAAAAACAATTAGGCAATGTGCATTCATTTTGAGAACAAATCTTTGCATGGCAACAACAGTTCGAGCTATTAAATTAGCTTTTTCCACATTTTTAACTTGTTCTTTTTTTAGTTTTGCTAAGACCAAGCTGGAGTTTTGTTGTCCTGTGAAAACTAGGCCACAGAAACCAAAATCATTCATAGCCATGGTCATATTCAGCGTCATAATAAGAGCACTCATTTTGTACAGACTTATCAATGTTTTGTGATAATTTCTAAGAAAAACAATGAGAAAAGTTGGAAACGGAGGGTTAATTTAGCGACATTAACATTCAAACATGGCCGTGAATGTATTCACCACTACATAAGTTTGCATATCACTCTTTCGATCATGATTTTAGGGTTTGTGTTTGCTGTGTCAGTACTAACAACATCATTAGGCTTCTGTTCTTTAGCTTGTTCTGCCATCACTGCACATAAAGCTTGACCCATTATCACGAGAATATGCACTTTATAATTCTCTTACGCTTCACGCCACCCCAGATAAGAACAGCCCTGTTCCCGAATGAGAACAAATGCAATGACACCGCTAAACTGCTTGAATCCTTTACCTCAGATCTCCACAAATAAAGGAAAGGGACGGGACTTTCCGATGACGTCACAATGCAATGATGCGGCACTACTGTTTGCATGAGAAAGGATTGGCCAGATATTCGAAGCTGACCAAAAAAACGGCAGAATAGTTTTTACAGAAAATGGAAATGTTGTTATTTTGACAGTTTTTTTATTATTAATATTAATGATAATAAGTGCCAAAAAGGGCATGTCTGATATCATGAATATTGTTTTTTTCCCACTCTCTCTCTCTTTAACATCAAAATTGCACTGTGCTTAGACATGGTTGCTTTTTAAGCTACGTTCCTGTGCGCAGTTGTGTTTTTGTGCATGCGTTTAGCAGTTTCGCGCCCACGTTTCTCTCCCAGGTCACTGGGTTTGTCACACGCGTTTGTCAAGTCGAGATGAATGCAAACTTATGGTTTAGCTGATGTCGAGAAGGTCATTGCTTTTATGTGGGCGCATGGCTAGAGCTCGTCGCTCTTCCCAAACCCCACACACACCCCCAGTCAAATCCCCATCGCCTCCCCAACCCCACGCCATCAGAAGACGACAACCCGGGGTCACTTTTGAGCTCGTACCCATTGAAGCACCAGCAATGTTAGAATACATTTGTCATATCACTGTTCTGTTCTCTTTTTTATTTTCCTGTTTTTATTTGTACGACACTCTCTAACCTAGACCAAGTATAACAAAAATGTCATTCATATGTATCCTGTTTACTCTCCCTTTTTCTCCCTTTTGCACTTTCACTGCTCCCCTTTTTTCCAACCACTCCCCACTCTTCTGCCGACCTCCCCCTCACACCCTCCCAGACTTTCTCCTGAGTGCCAAACAAAAACAGTACCATTCCAAACTTTTTGAGTTCTCTTGTATGTTGGACATCCATTGGACGCACCCATGAAGCCAGCATGTTTCTCCATAACATGATGTCAGTCATGACGCCTCAACATTACCCAAAAAGCGAGCAGTAAAAGCAAGACCTGGATTAACACGGTAAAAACAAAGCTGGCTACCTCTCATAAACTGCTTTTCCTAATTCTCTGTCATCTCTTCAACCTCCAGGACATCACTGATTGTGTGCCATAATGTTGGGGGGCACTGTCACTCTCCTCACCCCCGAGTCTCTCCATTTGATTTTCCCAATGGAAAACATTAAGCGCAAGCAAAGAAAATAAATCCATTTTAATGGCAGGTTTCTTTTTGTTCCTTTAACATAAAAACATGCTCAAAAAAGCTGAGGAGTGTGTAAACGTCAGCCGTGCAGCCATCTTCTGTCTTCTGAACTTTGAACTTCTCACCCCTCATGAACTTTATTGACCTTCTTCCTCCCCTTCTATGTTCATCAAATGTTTGGACTTAAAATCTCCATTCCATCTCCAAACCTTTTTGAGACTGTGCAATTCTAGTTGAGATGATTGGATTTCTTTTTCTTCTTCTTTTTTTTTAAGTCATCATTGGGGACGAAAAAATTATAATAAAAAAAGACACACATACAAACATCAGTAAGATCCAAACTGTTTCCTCCACGATTTCATTATTTTCTCTCATTGTAAATATCTGTCAGATTTGGTTGAACTGTAACCAGAAACGTGTTCATCGTAACGGGGCTGGCAGCATAAAATCGCTTTTGTGGAGTGCTCTTATGAGCCGGCGATATGAAGTTGAACTAAACTAAACTAAAGCAGCTCCTTTTTTAAATTCTTTTTTTTTTTAGAATGATGGTTATAGAGCCACATACGCAGTACTGAGACTGAAATCCGGATCCGACCCTCCAAATAATGCATAATCACCACTAACCGCTAAAGCAGAACAAGATTAGTTTGAACTGATGGTAGTTGCTAATCTCATTGTACATATCAGACGTGTCGAGTGTAAATTGTGATACGTGTTGATAAGGTGTCTTGACCATTGCAGCATCTGTTCACGAGATGGAAATGTTTCTCTGTGATGCCGAACGATCATTTTCATGCGTCTCAACCATGCTTGAGCTCCACATCTAATGTTTCTATGCTGCCAGCTTTGTTTTCTGATAACCCTTCATGAGCTTATTTATTTTCAAACTACTATACATTATTAATAAATGGCATCAAGAAACTAGACAAAAGGGAATGACTGGAAAGATGAATTACTGTTTTGTTTTTAGTATTTTAGTGTTTTAACATCATCCATTAACTGACTTAAAAAAGTATTAAATATTTAATGTAACTGTAGCATTGTGTTTGTACAAAAAATAGTGAGTTGTGTTTCTTGACTTGTGGATTACCAGTGAAGTCAGCAATTTAGTGCTAATATCTATTAAGTCGTTCCTTTTCTTTTTCTCTTTTCTTTTTTATTTAAGGGTTATTATTTTCCGACAGCAACAGCAGTCATTATAAATGTTCATTTTACCATCACCTGTCTTCTGTTGTCTTATTCTTCACCTCCCACTACACTCAGTTTCATCAAATAACACATTGCAAGTTCGTGCCTGAAACCATGTGCTCGGTCTTGGGGGAGGGGCCATGCTGCGTGAGTGATGCGAGCGAGTGAGCGAATGAACGAATGCGACTGCTTGCGAGAGGCTTGGCCGGGTGGGTGTTATGTCTGTCCACCTAAAGCTAAAACCTGTTGGGTTTCCATTTACCAATGGAACCTGCTGATGTTATAGCTGAATCCCATCATGTAAGCCTAGTTGATTTTGATCGTCCATAACTCCCCTTCCTCCGTTTGCCAACCACTTTCCACCACTACCTTTTCCCTCCCCCCCTTACGAGCCATTCCCTCGCCACGCACCTCCCACGCCATGTGATGTTCTCCATCGATAACATACTACTCGACCAGACCCACATTAACTCTGTTCTCATGCCTGCATAGGAGGCGGTTGCCAGTCAACTCACCCTCCATCATGATCCGCCACCATCCCTTACCGGCTGCCGGGGCCAGGCCCAAATTATTAAAATAATAATAATTTTTTAAAAATGAGAAGAAAAGAAAAAAAAATCAAGAAAATACAGACAAGTGACTCTCAGGGTGTTTACGTAATCTACCTTACTCTGTGATCTCACAGAACTGCAACCCAGCTCTCCCTCAAGCTTTTTAAGGAGCCCAAAGACAATTTACCATGTATGATTGCTTATCAAGTCTTCTTCTTCTTCAAAAAAACAACAACAGAATGATATGCACCCAATTAAAGGAGCAAGCAAAATGCTGTAATGTTTACAACCTTAACGAGACCAACGCTGTTGAAAGAATGTGTAGGAGTTCAAAGACAATTCTTTAATAATTACGTCCTTTTCGAAGTGACTTCATTTTAATTGATCATTTCTATGTGATATGGAGTTATGTGTAAACTGAGGCATTTTGGAAACATTGCATGTTCCTCTTTTTTGCAATGACTTACATTTTTTTAAATGTCAGAATGGCTGGTACCGTGTAAAGTTAGAGCTACGTTTAGTTGCTAATAATAAACTACATTGATGTCAGTGTTCATCTCACATATCTTGGAGAAAGGTACCGGGCTGTGGTCCGAAAAAAAAAAAAAAACGTGATTGCGTTACTGTATAGAATTTGTTCATATTTGTATATGGTGACAGTGAAATAAATTATGTACTGGAAGTATCAGGGACACGTGGGTAGAGTTTGAAGGGCCATTTACAACACCGACTGTAAAGCTCGCAGTCATGAGGTAAGTTACATGAGAGGAAAAAGTATACATTTTGTTTTTTTATATTTACAGATTTTTATGACATATTACACCTTTATTTAAATTCAACACAGTATATGAAATACATGTCAGATGCTTTAATGGAACTGGCATCTACATGTTAAATAAAGCTAGAAAAACACAATTCAACAGTGCATCAGTGAAATAAGCATGAAAAAAATAATATTTTTCGTATGGGTGTCGAGTGTGACTGATATTCAAATGCAGCATGTGTGATGTAATCCAATGTAATTTTCCATTACATGCTTGGTAAAGCAAAGCCACCGGTCGTTTTGCTCATAATGCATGTGGTTTCAGGATGAAGTCAATTCAAGATGATCTCAAAAACATGATAAAGTCTCTTGATCATTGTCATCCACCCACTTTTTCTGTGCACTAATTCATCCAACCTGCAAAAACCACCTTCACCTTCCCAACATGTCTCCAAAGCCAACACCAGCTAAAAGCACCGTGGAAAATCCCAATATAGTCATCGGTCAGCGGGCTTGACCGGTCTTCATGTTGGCTTCCAGCACATTGATCTGTGGTGGAGACCCCAGGGAAATTAACATTCACCGCATGATTAAAACCTGTCTCACCAAACCAACCATAAACTAAAGAAGTATCTCCAGTGTTCAGACAAAACGGCTCAATGAAATTGTTATTTTTTAGTGGTGGTCTTTTAAACACACCGTTCAATTCTAATAGGATTGTTTGCAAAAAATTGATGCAGGTTGAGGAATTTAAAAGTGTTAACAGGCAGCTTCTAGAGGTTTCACTGTGGTAAAAAAAAAAAAAAAATCAAATGTTTCTGACACCAGTCGTCATGCTTAAGTAGTGATTTCACAATCTAGCCACGATCCGATGATATCTCTATCTGCATCCATAACTCGGCCCAAAGCTCCGAGCTCCTTCTTAAACATGGAAACTGTCATGATGAATAATTAGGCCTTTCAAGTGGAATCATCACTCCCTCTCTCTGTATCCACTGGGAATGGTGAGCTGGTGTAGCCGAAGCTCCATCATTTCAAATGTATCCAATCTCGCTAATTGTGCACCTTTACCAGCCTTAGGCCATGATTGATTTTCCCCGCTCCAGCTCGGTTCCTTTCCCTCACCTCAAACCCAACAGGCTTTTCCTCGTTCCAGCTGTTCCAGAAAGCAAGCCTAATTGTTTCTGCCCCCCTTCTTTCCTCGGAGGGAGAGAGAGAGCAAGAAGCAGACAAGAATATGCTCTCAGCTCTCATAAATCCCTAGAGTTGGAAAGCAGACCTGTGGAACATGTGCAAAGATCTCCAGTCCTTAGTCCAGCACTTTTCAAGGGAGAACACGTAGTACTCTGTCCTGAGATCACTTCAGTCTCTCTCGGCTATTTTTATTAAGATGGACTGCTTTTGCATTTACTTTGAATACTGTATGTGTATTTGTTGAATGATATCCATCGCAAATTTTTAAATTGGATTAGTTTGAGTGACCCTAAAAAGTATTTGCATTTAAAACACTTAAAATGTATGAGTTTCTGTAAGTAATTGATTAGAATTTAATTTTATATATATATATATATATATATATATATATATATATATATATATATATATATATATATATATATATATATATATATATATATATATATATATATATATATATATATATATATATATATATTTTTTTATATATATATATATATATATATATATATATATATATATATATACATACATATATATATATATATATATATATATATATATATATATATATATATATATATATATATATATATATATAATGATCCAAAATACAGCAAAAACTGTATTAAAACTGTCATATTGTGCAATATTTTAAGATATATTAAAATGTAATGTATTCCTGTGATGCAAAGCTGAATATTCAGCATCATTACTCCCGACATGATGATTTGCTGCTCAAGAAACATTTCTGAGTATTATCAATGTTAAAAACATTTTGTACAAATTTGTCAGGGTTCTTTAATAAACAGAAAGTTCAAAAGAACATCATTTGTAATATAAATCTTTTATATAAAATAGAAAGCTTTTGTAACATTATAAATGCCTTTACTGTCACTTTTGATCCTATGCATCCTTGCTGAATAAAAGCAGCCTATTAATTTCTTTCCAAAAAACAAACAAACAAAAAATTCGTACTGACCCCAATCTATTGAAAGGTAGTATATAATGTTACAAAAGCTTTCTATTTCAGATAAATGCAGTTACCGGTATTTCAAACTTTCTATTTATCAAAGATCCCTGAAAAAAACAACTGTTTTCAACAATGATATTAATCAGAAATGTTTCTTGAGTAGCAAATCAGCATATTAGAATGATTTCTGAAGGTGACACTGAAGACTGGAGTAATGATGCTGGAAATTATCATATTTTTTCTTTAATAATTGAAAAATGTTGTGAAATTCTTTTAGATTTATCATAATTTTAACTGGGCTTAAATGTCCACATACTTTGTGGGGCCACTGTACACTGTTTATAGATTTGTATGACATCAAAATGACTGAAGTGCCACATTTCTACAGATGCAATATTCTAAAATGCAATTGTGTGCAGAAAAGGTAAAAAAAAAAAGCAGACTGATAAAATGGCAGAACATCTGTCACTACAAATATGTAAGAGTAAATCATTTTGAATTGCAATCTGAGCAAACAGCTTTCTGGCTGCGCACAGGCCTCAGGAATGCATGAGCCGTAGATCTACACAAACAGAGCTGTCCCTCTTGTTCCCATTCGACTTCACAACAGGTTTCTGTCTGTGCGGTGCATGGTGCTGAAGTGAACAGCATGAATTCAGCAGGAAAGCTGTACTTTTTATAGGGCTGACTCCATAAAAACAACCAGGATACAGAATCAGTCAGTGTGACGCAGTCTAATCAATTTAAAGCTAGTGCGTCTCGGATACATGAAGGCTTGTGCTGATACAGAGAGTAGCTGTCACGTCAAAGCGAGGTCTGTGTAAAACAAAAGTCAGCAATCTGAGTCACAGCAGAAAATCACTTTGTCCTCGTTTTCGCCCAAATGACTATGTGTATGGAAATATATCAACTGAATATACTAATTCCTTTTTGTATGGTCAGTAACTAATGCTAGTCTTCAAAGTACAAATCTGACCTTAAATACTGTTGCTAAGACAAAACCAAATCAGACTAACTGCGGTCCATAAGAATATGTCCTTTTATCAGCAATAATGTTCAAAACTTTATAAGCTACCTTTTTATGGCTTTGATATATTTGTTTGAATGTTGCAACATGTATTTTGACAAAATAGTACAAAAGTGACAAAAACAATTGATTAATCCGATTAATGTACATTTCTAACACGTGTTTCTCAACTACTTGTTTGTGTTTTAAGAAGTGCAATTTAAAAAGCAGACTGTACTACGCTGTAGCAAGAAAATGCTTTCTTATCTTACTGTGAAAAGAAAAAAATTGCAGGCTTCCAAGAAGACATCATCATTGGTATTCAATTATATATATATATATATATAAAAACTAAATCCTGATTTAATTTTGCTCCCCCTTTTCTTATTTTAAAGAGTATAACATTTCCTTAATGCCTGCGTTTGTTTTTGACAGACCAAAATATCCATCCAGTTTCATTTCACTCGATTTAAACTGGTTTCACAGAAACACTGAAAATGATTGTAATAGTTTTGTATGTTTTTTTTTGTTTGTTTCTTGCTGTTGTAATATTTCTAACAAATGAAGCTGATAAATTATCCTAGAGATCGTTCGTAATATAAGGAATAACTTTTAACATCAGTGTTTTATGAGTATATGTACATAAGATAAAGAAATAAATTAAGAAAGTTGCAATGCAAAGCTGTGATTTTAAAGCACTGTAGCGTGTACAGTGATTTGTTTTTATCAATTTTATGGTACATATGATATGTTCTGCATTTCTGCAGTTGTTGTTTCCTTTCTTTATGTTCATGAGCATATGCTTTAATAAATATGTTTTTTACAGTATATTGCTGAGGCCCAAGCCATTCTTATGACAAATTACAGAGTGAACTTACAAGGCAACCTGCACATAGTTCATGCTTTCCTTATCTTTCCAGTGTGTATTTTTTCCCTAATTATCCATGAATTCTCACTTCTATCTGTAATTAGCTTAGGTGCTGCTGTACATGGAAGTCTATCTCAAAAGTCTTTCATAGGTGATGTACGTTAGCGCTGATGAACCCTGCTGGGCTAATGAGGGATATAAATGCACAAGTTCGAGTCTGTCTGTGCAACTGCGCACCTCTGAGGGGCTTAATTGGGTCACTGCTTGCCACAGATATGACTAGCACAGTGAAGACAACAATTTATGCTCCCAAGACGCAAGATAAAATAAGAAACGTCTTAGTTCTTGTATAAATCTCTCCCGCTTTCTGTGTAGGTTGACGGTGAGAGACAACCGGCACGCAATGATAAACCTACACGCCTGTGGAGGAGGGTCTTTGTGATAAAAGACTTGCTAGAAAAAATAGAAAACTGTAAATTTAAATAAATATCAAAGTGCATACCAAACAAAATGTCTGTTTATATTAAACAAGGTTCTATTAAACAATCAAAATGCGAGGATTTTGTTATAAAGGTATTAAAATGACAACATTATTTGGCAAGAAAGGCAAACTCCGGCATATAATTAAATATGGGGTTTATTATGCACGAAAAAAAAAAAAAAAAAGGCATTGAAATCCAAAAAGCTCACATGCAGGAAATAAAGCATACATTGACTACAATGTAATCACCCTATAGTGAAAAAAACCTATACCAAAATGTATTTAAATACAAAATCCATTACCATATTTACTGACATATCGCTTGAGACTTACTGATAAAAATATTATATTTAAACTTTATGTGAGTACTTATTTATTGCACAAGCACATTTATTAATCTTAAGCTTAAAATTTGTTTTAATATCATTGTTATTAAGGATAGTAAGATCACTGTATAATATCTTTAATGTATTTAAATACAAGATATTGAAAGTGTACCTGAAGTATTCTTGCAATAGTTCCACTTTAGCACAATCAGATATACTTAAGTTTATCTTTAGTTGGACCTCAGCATTATTTATGGATAACTACATTCCAATTTAGCAGACTTTAAGTAGCCTACACCAATTTAGTAGCTATACCAAAAGTATAATTTCAGGGTATTAAGTGCATATGTAAATATTTGTAGTATACTTAGCATAAAATAAATGTATTTAAAATAATTTTTGGTATATTTATTTTTCACTAGGGCAGTTATTAATATTTTGTTAATAAAGTGTCGTGGTTTGAACTTCGTTCCAATCCTCCTTAAGGCAAGACACCCCAGCAAATAACTAATGCAATCACTGTACTTCCCCCGTTGATTGATTACATTCATATTTGCAAAAAAAAAAAAATTGTATTACAAGTTTTCTGAAATGTTATGTTTAAATATGCAAATTAGGTATCTAATTAAATTTGCACTATTTTGCATAGATTCCTAGAACAAAAATCTGAACATTGTTTCTTTTTTTAATACATATTAGAATTTTTACAGATGGTATTTTGGCACTCTTATTTCTCATGTATTAGAAAATACCAAAAAAAAAATTGTGATAAAATAGTAATACTATACTAAAATAGTATTATATACTAATAAAATAAAAGAAATAAAAGAAAGGTAAATTTTTTATGAACAAACAAACCCTGATGTAAAATCCTTCAGAATATTTTGAAAACAGTCTTTAAAGATATATGCATTGGGTTAAAATAACGCACAGTTGGGTTACTTGTTGGGGTTTTGACCCAAAATTTTTAAGTAAGTATGTACTGTCATTTAAATTATAGATATACTTAAAAGTGTATTTTGACAATTCACATCCATGGCTGCACATGAAAAATAACCAAAACCGACTGACCAAATTCAGCCATTTTACCAGTATCCTCCTTGGTTGTAGAGGACAGCTCTGTCCATCTGGTCATTTTCACTAAACCCCACAAAATAACATCTAATATAGTTAATACTTGCCATATAGGGATTTATTGAATTATAGGCTGGGAATAATGAGTGCAAGATTGGCATAACCGGCAAAAATGTCGTCCACACAATTTGGTATGTTACATTATATCATGACAAATACCATTTAAAGGCACAATATGTAAGATTTTTGGATTTGGAAATATCCAAAAACCACTAGAGCAATGTGAAATATTTTGTTGACTTGTGTACTTACATTTTCCCAAATGTTTCCAAGAATGTTTAAATCCAGAGAAATAAGCCATTTTAACCAGGACATGGACCGTGTCTGTGCGTCGCCTATCAATGACATCATACCCACATTACCCTCGAAATTTAAATTTTTATATTGTAGAAACCATGGAAACACCAAAGACGCCTTAATATATTATGTTTTATTAGACAGATGAGCAACTGTTTGAAACAGAAAACTATAGGCCTATAGCTCAGCACAGTTAATCTTATTGTTTAAATCTCGTTTTCTTGATTTACCATGCCTAATATTTATCTGGTTACTGCAGTGTCTCATAGCTGCCAAACGAACGCACGGTGTAGCATTATAACAACTTATAACACACTCAAATATATCTAATATGATAAAATAGCATTACCCCACATGCATAAGTATGACTGGAAGAAGCAGAAGCGGTCGTCTACGGCATAATAAAAGCTCTGCGAAATCAAGACATCATCAAACTACGCCTTTATTTTGAATAAGCAACCTCTAGCGCCAAAAAATTACGTATTGTGACTTTAAATGTGGAACTAGCCAAACCTTGACCCATACAGCCTGACACTGTAAGACTGGACCAACCATGATTTTCCCTACCAGTGGAACCTGTTTGAAAACAGTTTTTTGCTAATTCATTTGGTTGCAATTATTGGCACAAAAACGACACTCTTTACCTTTAATGTTTATTGAATGTGATTAGACAGGGTTTTAAATTGTTTATTAGTGCCATTTTTAGGATATGCAACCAACACAATAATTTCCAGATCTGCAAGCTAAAACATGTAGGCCGAAATAACAGTATAGATTCATAATAAAGCCATAAATGCAGTAAACAACATGTATTAGTAACGCAGCGAGCTATTTTTTAATCACCATAGAAACTGGTCGAAGCCTTCTGACTGAGCACAATATGTCCTCTGATGATAAACTCTCATTGTGGACACTCAAGTCTCTGGTAAGTGGCCTACAGTACTTTTAGCCAAGACTCGCTGATAAAGCTCCAACACTGAATCTCTTCCAGCATCTGTCTCAATTTTCTAAAAGCTCATTTAAATAAACTGAGCTTTTAAGCACCTGTTTCAAACAGTTGCATTAAACAAACATAACCATATTTCTGACACTGAGGTGAAATGCTGCTCTATAGCCCACCTCCCCAACTCCTGTCCTCCAGAAGACACCAACTGCAGGGTGACACCCACTGAAGACAGGCTGAATGCAGAAGGGAACCATTCATCTCTTTTACTTGGCCACAAGGGGACGAAATACATGTCTTGTGACCTTTCTAAGGAACTCACCACAGCACTTTGAAAGACCATAGAAGGAACATTTTATGGTGAGTTGAAAGGAGGAACGATTTGCCTGGCCCTTTTGCTGCAGAGACAAGCGCCCTTGAATCTGGTATATGATTTAAGTGTGGCTGTGAAAAACCAATGGACAGGCCTATAACATCACAGATTGCTGATCAAAAAATACAAGTGGTTATAATCAGCATTGACTGCATAAGCTTTATGCAAGTACACTTAAAAGTACACTTCCAGCCTTACTTCAACAAATTGAGCCCATTTATTTGGTCTCAAAGTGATAGTTTGCCCAAAAATGAAATATTCGTCATAATTTTCTCTTCCTCAATTTGTTCTAAACCTGTATAAATGTCTTTGTTCTGCTGAACACAAAGGAAATTATTTTGATGAATGTTTGTAACCAATCAGATCTCTGGCCCCTTTGACTACCATAGTATTTTTTCCTACTATAGTAGTTATTGGTGCCCCACATCTGTTTGGTTACCCACACTCTTCAAAATATCTTCCTTTGTGTTCAGCAGAACAAAGACATTTATTCAGGTTTAGAACAACTTGAGAGTAAATGACAGAATTTTTGGGTAAACTATCCCTTTAAGGCTGTTCACACCAAGGACGATAACTACAACGATGATAAAGATTGTTCTAAATATAGCCTAAAAGTAAAGTTCACACCACAACTTTACTAAAAAAACGTCACAGAGAAAAATATTGTTGTTGCAAATTTTGTAAAACAGAAGTAATATATTCAGAATTGGAAATTTTGGTAATAACTCGAGCAGCTGCTTTTTGTACCAACTGTAATTTATGAAGATATTTGGAAGGAAGCCCATAAAACAAGGCATTACAATGGTCAATTTGTAAGAGCATGCACAAAGAGTAACAGTACTCTTGAGTTAGAGAACAGGACGCAAACAATTAATATTTCTAATATGATGGAATACAGTTAATATGGGCTTCAAAAGAAGGGTACTGTCAAGGATGACACCCAAACTTTTAACCTGATTAGACAGAGGAACGAAGCAGTTATTAATTGTAACGGGTGAAATGTTATGTTGTGAAATTACTTAGCTATTGTTTTGATCCAATAAGAAGAATTTCTGTTTTACTATTATTCAGCTTGAGAAAATTACCTGAAAACCAAATTTTTAATTAATCTAAACATTCAAAAAGAAGAGCAGAAGGGGGAAACTTTGAGGAAGGTTTAGAAGACAGATAAAGCTGGGTGTCATCAGCATAAAAATGAAATTTGATGCTATATTTCCTGAAAATAGTGCCAATTGGTAAAATATAAATGATAAACAAAAGAGGTCCCAAAACAGAACCCTGAGGAACACCAGAGAAAACATAAGTGGGTTTTGGTTTAAACTGTTTAAGTTATGCAAATTGAATGCGGTCTTTAAGATAAGAACAAAACCAAATTAAAACCATACCAGTAATCCAATAGATTCCAATCTGCCAATTATCATTGTTCTTGGTTTGAACGGCCTTTATTTCGCACGATTCATGAAACAAGCAATAAAAGCATTGCTTATGTACAGTCTCTCAGATTTGTTTTTCTGAAATGTACCCACATTCAAATTGATTTAAAAAAATTAAGCTGGAATAAAGGTTTTCTATTTTTTTTGTAAAGCAAATTCTTTAAAAAAAAGATTAAATGAAAGAGTTTGTAACATACTCCACTGGTAGGCAAGTTGAGAACCCAAGTGCAGTTTTTATTTACAAAAATCAAAATCCAAAACGTAAAACAAAGACTTAGCAAAACCATAAATAAACAAAAGACTTGACAATAAACAAAAAGACTTGACTGGAAACTCACCGACAGTGGTACACATTCAATAACAGACAAAGACACATGGCAAACATGAGGGCTTAAATACACAGACTGAGGACAAGACAAGACACACCTGTGAACAATAATCAACCAATAAACCAATAACAACATGACACAACAGAACACAAGACCAGGGAGAACATGGCAGGATCACATGACAAACCAGGAAGTGCATGACAACACATGACTGTGAACAAGATAAACTTAAAACATGAAACATGAACCAACACCTGACAGATCCCCCTCTATGGGCGGCCCCAGACGCCCAAACATAATTAATTCCCACCACAAAGTCTTGGGGGGCGGACTTGGGGAGGATGGTGGGCCAGGCCCATGCCAAGGCACTGGACATGGACCCTGGCATGGCTGGGACGGGCCTGGGAGCGTGGCGGAACTGGACCCTGAGGCGTGGGCGGACCTGGACCCTGAGGCATGGGCAGACCTGGCCCCGTGGCGTGGCCGTGGGCGGCCATGGCGGATCAGGAGCCGTGACTGTAGTTCAGGGGACATGGCAGTAATGGAAGTTCAGGGGACATGGCGGTAACGGAGTTCAGGGGCCACGGCGGCGTGGCCTTCGTGGGTTTCAATGTACCCTTGCCCCCAAAAAAATTTCTTGGGCAGGATGAAGGGTCTTGGGCTGGAGCATGGACGTGGGCTGGAGCCGTGGCGGCCTCGTGGGCTGGAGCCTGAACGTGGGCTGGAGCCTGAACGTGGGCTAGAGCCGGGCCGGGGCCTGAAGCGTGGGCTGGAGCCGGGCCGGGGCCTGGACGGCCTCGTGGGCTGGAGCCGGGGCCTGGACGGCCTCATGGGCTGGAGCCGGGGCCTGGACAGCCTCATGGGCTGGAGCCGGGGCCTGGACGTGGGCTGGAGCTGGAGCCTGGACGTGGGCTGGACTGGGACTGTGGGGCTCCTCATCCACCATTCCCACAGTGAATGAGGACCCACTCAAGACCAGGGCATGGTCGAGGTATTGGGCCAGGGAGAAGGCGATCTTCCCACCTGGCATCCGCGAGCGGATCGGATCCGTCAGCCCAAATCTAAAAATGTCCTTCAGTGCCACATCATTAAAATCAAAACCACCACAAAGTTCCAAAAACTCCTCCACATACTCCTCTAGGCTTCGCTGACCTTGGCGCACACGCAGGATGGCAACTGCTGGGTTCATGGTTGGTGTGGTCTGTTATTCTGTAACATACTCCACTGGTAGGCAAGTTGAGAACCCAAGTGCAGTTTTTATTTACAAAAATCAAAACCCAAAACGTAAAACAAAGACTTAGCAAAACCATAAATAAACTAAAGATTTGACTTAACAATAAACAAAAAGACTTGACTGGACTGGACTGGACTGGACTGGACTGGACTGGACTGGACTGGACTGGACTGGACTGGACTGGACTGGACTGGACTGGACTGGACTGGACTGGACTGGACTGGAAACTCACCGACAGTGGTACACATTCAATAACAGACAAAGACACATGGCAAACATGAGGGCTTAAATACACAGACTGAGGACAAGACAAGACACACCTGTGAACAATAATCAACCAATAAACCAATGACAACATGACACAACAGAACACAAGACCAGGGAGCACATGGCAGGATCACATGACAAACCAGGAAGTGCATGACAACACATGACTGTGAACAAGATAAACTTAAAACATGAAACATGAACCAACACCTAAACACCCTGTGACGGAGTTAATGTTCACCAGATTATGAACTTATTTTAATTTAGGCTAACATCGGAGCCTTTCTGCAATAGCTAACTGTAACTTTAATGTGATGAATCCTGCCTTTTTCCTGCATTTCTGTACACAGAGAGGGAAACCCTGTCAATTTCATTTGAATCACATATTCGACTCAGATCCCAATTAGCCTACTTTACCAACATCTTCCCCCCATTTTTCCACAGTTTTAGCTCCAGCAGCTAGCACCTGAAGGTTAAATCTAACAACAATTTCATGAGGTTATAAAAAGCTCTAGTGACCCAGTTTCCATCTGCACTCCCCCTTTTATCTCGACAAGCCACGAAAAAGAGGCAGAAACAGAGAAGATGTCAGAGCCGCTCAGAGGGAAGCGTGCGTTTGGCACCGGTGGGGAGTAAGTGACCCTTGGACAGATGGAAGCACAGCATGTCTATAGCAGAGACAGTGTCGGCCTGCCCTATTAGGTCATGCAGTCGCCACTATGAACCCTGGCCTTAGTCTAAATAAGGCTAGTTGGGTTTTTGTTTATAGACAGTAAGAGAAAATGGCATATTTTCAACAAATTTTATGTTTTTCATTAAACTAAACTGAGAGAAGCCTGCTGCCTTGCGCAACATCGGTCACAGCCCAGTTTCACATTCATGATTAGCCACACAAACTGCTTGTAAAACCATATGACTCCTCAGATACAGAACAGCAAAAAGTAAAAAGCATATACTGTAAATACACACACAAAAATTAACGCTGACAAAATTAACACATTGTAATATGCATTTAATTTTTTTCCAGTTTAATGTGGTAAAAATATTCAATGCAATTAATGCAGCATCCGTTTTTTTCTTTGTCATCCTTGCACTATAGTATATGACCACGCTATCATTTATTCAAGTGTTATTAAACCGTTAAAAATAAATGAATAAAAATAATTCAATGTGGCTCTTGCACACGTCTGTGAAGCGCTTCTTTTTGCGCTTATCAGACAAAATTATGTCGAATTGCCAGAGTTTGGCGAGTATCCTCGTAAGCACATTTAAAAAAACAAAACAAAAAAAATTGGTTAAAAGTGATTGTAAAGAGTTGTGAGAAAATAAGATGCGTGTCAGATCCACGTCAGCTCTTAAAGTGACACTAGCCTAATCAACCTACTGCTGTCTGTGTTAATGTAAAGGTTGGGTTAAAAACAATAACTTTTTTGTGCATTTTAGCAGGGCAGGTAAAAAGCTGAACAGTCCCACCTGAAAAAAAAAAACCTTTTTATATCAGAAAAAGCCCTGATATATTAAAGGCATATAGCTAAATGTGGCATTTATTATTAATGGATTGATGTGAAGATTGTTTTAAAGAGAAAATTCTGTCATTACTCATCCTCACGCCGTTCCAAACCCGTAAGACCTTCGTTCATCTTCGGAACACAAATGAAGATATTTATAGATAAAAATATCTTAATTTGTGTTCTGAAGATGAACGAAGGTCTTACGGGTTTGGACGACGTGAGGATGAGTAATTAATGACAGCAATTAATGTTCACTTAAAATAAAAGTATATATATATTTTTAAAGCCCATTAAATGTAAAAATTGATAGCTTTTAATTATATTATAATTTTGAATGGCTATAATTAATGGCTAAAGAAAAGAAAAATCTATGTAAACATCAGTGGTATCAGTGAGACTGGGCTTCATTCATATTACTTAGTAAATAGATGCCATTAAACAAATATACTGTGTTTATGTTGTTTCTATATTATTTTGGAGATTCAATGTGAAAATATTACAATATAAAAAATATATTAAAAACTTATATTAATCACAATTCATTTGAAAAATGTGTGATTAATTACTTTTTAATCGATTCACAGCAGTAATTATATATATATATATATATATATATATATATATATATATATATATATATATATATATATATATATATATAGGTCCTTCTCAAAAATTAGCATATTGTGATAAAAGTTCATTATTTTACATAATGTAATGATTAAATTAAATTTTCATATATTTTAGATTCATTGCACACCAACTGAAATATTTCAGCTCTTTTATTGTTTTAATACTGATGATTCTGGCATACAGCTCATGAAAACCCAAAATTCCTATCTAAAAAATTAGCATATCATGAAAAGGTTCTCTAAAAGAGCTATAAACCTAATCATCTGAATCAACTAATTAACTCTAAACACCTGCAAAAGATTCCTGAGGCTTTTAAAACTCCCAGCCTGGTTCATTACTCAAAACCGCAATCATGGGTAAGACTGCTGACTGCTGTCCAGAAGGCCATCATTGACACCCTCAAGCAAGAGGGTAAGACACAGAAAGACATTTCTGAACGAATAGGGTGTTCCCAGAGTTCTGTATCAAGGCACCTCAGTGGGAAGTGGGGAGGAGAATGTGTGGCAAAAACGCTGCAGAAGAGGTGACCGGACCCTGAGGAAGATTGTGGAGAAGGACCGATTCCAGACCTTGGGGACCTGCGGAAGCAGTGGACTGAGTCCGAGTAGAAACATCCAGCGCCACCGTGCACAGGCGTGTGCAGGAAATGGGCTACAGGTGCCATTCCCCAGGTCAAGCCACTTTTGAACCAGAAACAGCGGCAGAAGCGCCTGACCTGGGCTACAGAGAAGCAGCACTGGACTGTAGCTCAAATTTTGCATGTAATTCGGAAATCAAGGTGCCAGAGTCTGGAGGAAGACTGGGGAGAAGGAAATGGCAAAATGCCTGAAGTCCAGTGTCAAGTACCCACAGTCAGTGATGGTCTGGGGTGCCATGTCAGCTGCTGGTGTTGGTCCACTGTGTTTTATCAAGGGCAGGGTCAATGCAGCTAGCTATCAGGAGATTTTGGAGCACTTCATGCTTCCATCTGCTGAAAAGCTTTATGGAGAAGAAGATTTCGTTTTTCAGCACGACCTGGCACCTGCTCACAGTGCCAAAACCACTGGTAAATGGTTTACTGACCATGGTATTACTGTGCTCAATTGGCCTGCCAACTCTCCTGACCTGAACCCCATAGAGAATCTGTGGGATATTGTGAAGAGAAAGTTGAGAGACTCAAGACCCAACACTCTGGATGAGCTTAAGGCCGCTATCGAAGCATCCTGGGCCTCCATAACACCTCAGCAGTGCCACAGGCTGATTGCCTCCATGCCACGCCGCATTGAAGCAGTCATTTCTGCAAAAGGATTCCCGACCAAGTATTGAGTGCATAACTGAACATAATTATTTGAAGGTTTACTTTTTGTATTAAAAACACTTTTTTTTTATTGGTCGGATGAAATATGCTAATTTTTTGAGACAGGAATTTTTGGGTTTTCATGAGCTGTATGCCAAAATCATCAGTATTAAAACAATAAAAGACCTGAAATATTTCAGTTGGTGTGCAATGAATCTAAAATATATGAAAGTTTAATTTTATCATTACATTATGGAAAATAATGAACGTTTATCACAATATGCTAATTTTTTGAGAAGGAACTATATATATGCTATGCACACATTAGAAACTGGGCAAGATTTTGAAATATGTATTTTCAGGGCACAATGAGCACAGGCATCTGTTGAGTTTGGCCGATCTCCACTCGCTTTACCATCACAGCCAAAAGTTGATTTGAAAGGCTGGCCTTTCTATGAAAATAAAGAAATAAATAAAGAAATAAAAATCTTGGTTAGTGACAGAAAACCAAGTCCTTGAGCACAAACACAGTCATAGAGGTGGGTAAGGAAACAATGAGGGAAAAACGCCATTGTGGTTGTCATGGCAACCAGCTGAAAGACCTGCTGCTTTTATAACATATGTCTGACATGATTTGGGTGTGCGCATAGCAACAGTAGAATCGCACTTATTTGATTTATATTTTTTCTTCTTCTATGTAATGCAAGGGCCAAATCCAATTGCATTCTTGCTGACATGATAAATCAAACAATAAATGAACAATCCTGTATTTCTGACACCATTTATACTGAAATGTAAGCGATAGGATTGTGAGGTGAAGCTGTACTGAAAAGCCCAGAATTCCTTGCTGCTGCAGAGGAGGAGGCTCAATGACACATTTTGGAATCAACTGCTTTGAGTGAGTCACGTCAACATATTAGTATGCAAACAAGTTTCTGGTGCAGTAATTCATCCCAAACAAACACTTAAAGAGGAATTATCAAGTAGAAATATTGACTACCGCCTTTTGACAAGAAGAAAATGTTGTGTCTTGGTGCTGGATACGAGATACTAGTACTATCGTCTCTCTAATTGGGGGAAGGTACCTATCGATGTGTGCCGAACCCCATTCCGAACGCCGCGCGACTCCGTAGTCCTTGGCAAGTCTGTGTTGCTATGGAAACTCCCCCAACCCCCCTCCCCAAATGCTGCAGGCCGCATGGAGCACGTTGAAGAGGGAGCGAATGAGTGAGAGATCACCACAGTGGAGAAAGACAAGAACTGCTGCAGTAAAGAGGGGGAGGGTGTACACAAACGAGATTGGCTCAAAAAGAAAAAGAAAAACCATTACTCCCCCACCCGAACCTTATCGTTTGCATCAGTTTAGGGCGCATAGGGGCCCGCGCGTTGCTTTACAGTCTGGGCACGTTGCATCCAAACTTCAGACTGCGTTCAATTATTTATATGCCTCACCAGACACCCAGCAATGTTCAAGCATCTCATAACGCCTATGGCATACCGCGAGAAAAAAAAAAATATTATTGATGAGTGTATATGGGGGGGAGGAAAAAAAAGCCAAACAAGTTGCAGGCGTGTGCACGGACGCGAATACCATCCCCGCCTCTGTGATAAAATCACAGGTGGTGACAAATCACTTGTCTTTCTGTGACTCAAACTCAGAAAATAAATGGCAAACGATGTGGGTGCTGTAAACAGGTGCACATTTGAAGATGATCCACGCAGTGTTGGAGTGGAAAAGTAATTTTTTTGTGTAGCATTTGCGTGTATGTATATATATATATATATATATATATATATATATATATATATATATATATATATATATATATATATATATACACAGAGAGAGAGAGAGAGAGAGAGAGAGAGAGAGAGAGAGAGAGTTTGTGATAATGTTCAATTCACAAAAACTTCTCAATGAGAGTATCTGCAGGTGCAACATACTTTAAATACCTGGTCAAAGCAGAAGCAAGCCGTGATATGCAATTCCTCATGTGATCCCACTGGACGCTGGGATGTTGAGCTTTACCTGCATGTGCGCAGTGGGAGGGGCAGATAAACCCATTTTGCAGGCGGCAAACGTGCCTGTGCTCATTAGAAAACATGGCCATACCTCAGTGCAGAACAAGCGGCGGACCTTCAGCGCTTCCGCCAGCAGAGGGGGTTTTCCTCCACCTACCGGTGAACTGAAAGTACTGCAGGAACGCACCCCAAAACACAAATTCTGCTATTCTTTTTATGGAGCATAAAATAAAATATTTTTTTAAAACACTTAGTACAATTTACTTTGGATGGATAATTCACCTCCCAAAATTTTTTTCTTCTTCTTTTGCTTTCTGTAATTCTTTTTGTGGCAAAAACTACACTGTGTCAATACCATAGACTGTATAAAAATAGGTCAATACAATGAAAGTCAAGGGGCTTGACTTAAGCATTCTTAAAGCTGCAGTCTGCAACTTTTTTGGGTTAAAAATGATCCAAAATAAATTTTTGAGCAAGTATATAACCAGCCAGTGTTCGAACCTATTTGCTAACGTTAACTATATTTACAACGGTAAGCTTGTAATGTTTTTAATTCCAGTGGTAGGCCTACCGGTGGATTTTCGCGGGAAATTCAGAGCATTTCAGAGCATTCAGATATTTCGAGCATATCTTAAATAAGGTGTCCTGGCTAGCTAGGCTATATTGCGTGTGAGAATATAAATAAACGTATGAATTTGATGGCGGATCCAGAAAGGTTCAAACGACAATCACCAGTGTGACAGCTGGAGATTCACCTGTTGTAAAATGCCAAAGACTTTGGGGTGGCTACAGAAAAAAAGAGACTGCAACCGGCCCATGTGAAAACAGAATAAAAAGGGCTTTTGAAAGGTGGCGTGAATTCCCGTGTTTTGAAGCTTTTTTTCAGGTGGAAAGGTAAGACATTTCAATGGTTCAATTTGGCTATGTAACAGTAGCACACTTGTTCACTTAATTCATACAGTAGTTACGTTTTTTTATTTAAGTTTTATTTGTTGTGCCGTTCTCATTTTGCTATGTGCATTATGGTTAATATCAATTATTTTGTACTAGCTATGAGAGGGAGCAATTCACCTCTACTCCACATTAAAGTGTCCTGAACTGGCTTTTTAAATTCTTTTTTTCCTGTTGTCTGAGGTCAACTAATGACGTTTGTGTGGTTTTTACATTTAAAAAACATCACAATGAATAAGTAATAGGCTATTTTCTACACTGGTTTTGAGGCTCTCTCCTGAACGCTGGGTTTTGATGGGCGAGCCGAACTGAAGACTTGGAAGTAAACGCCCACAGCTAGGATCGGATAAGATTTGCATATTTAATGAGCTTCAGTTCCCCCTTCAGTGCTTGGGGATTGTTTTGAAAGCGGAAACCAGAAAGATTCTCTCACAGGGCTCTCAAACCGTATTTATCAAACAAACACAATGATTTATCTCTCATCCACCAGCAATTGATTTATTTTGTTATTACTTGGCCCGCCCAATCGGTGGATATAAGCGCGGACACACACACGCGCGCGAGGGCATCAAGTCAAGTATATAAAGTCAAGAGAGTACGCAGATCCAGAAAGGAATGTTATTTCACTATTAAAAATGCACCGGCCTGCCGACAGGCTTAACGTTAACCCCTGGAAAACACATAGACCACCCAGGACATTGGGCTTTGCGAGCCCTGGCCCATACATGTCCGAATCTGATTCCAAATCGCAATTAACCAACAAATAAAGAATTCTCCAGCCTGTGACAGCGTGCTAACTAAGTTAGCACATAAGTTAATCATAACGATCTGTAACTATGCAATACTATCACATATCAAAACATGTTTTACTCACAAGTGTGTTGCACCATTCCTGTCGGATCCAATATAGACAGCACAGCATTGTGTTTTAATCTCAATATTTCTGCAAATCCATCGACATGTGTCTTGTTTACAAACGATTATCTTGCTATCTTCGCATGTTTATTGCTCAGGTAGCGCGATTAGCTTGTTTAGCACAGTTTAGCTCCATGAGTCGGTTGGCGGGGCTTCAGAAGCAGGCGTACACGTTTATCTGTAGAGGCGGCGTTTCCCCCTACTATGATGTCATTGATCAGTATATATCTGAGAGCTGTCGTTTGCTGGGCCTGGTGTCAATAAAAGCTTTTCTTTGACTAATAAGTTTTCAGCTCTGAAACTTACAAGATATTCTTATATTACCATGACCTTTCATATATCAAAGGCTCAAGGGAAAGTTGATTTCTCAATTCATCACCCCTTTAATTTGTTCGTATATCAACTTATATTTTAGCCTGACAAGCCAGACTCACATCAAGATGTTTGGTCTGGAAACTCACCATTGACAGGGCTCAATCTGAGAGGCGGGATAAACGGCTGTCTTTCAAAGTCCCTCTGCACGCAATTGGATAGCGCTACAACCAACCGGAGCAAAGAAGAAGCTGACGTAGTTAGAGCAATAGAAATGAGTCAATGGGGGGAGTGTTCCATGTATTTGTTTGTTGTGGAAAAGTTTGATGCTATGGTAATGTATGTTACGGTATGGAGACCAACGACTTGCTGTTTCTGCAAAAAAAAATATGCTCCAGCCGCCGCCATCTCCTTTGTTTTCAAGCAGCAGGAACCGTCGCAACTCTGCCGTCATTACGTGAAGCCCGTCCACCGACTCTATACACGATGTGATTGGCCCGTCCAGAGTTAGGCTTTTCCAGCTCAGAAGGGTATTGAGAGTTGCTAGATGATACTCGCGGGCAGATTAAATTTGCTGCCGCTAGGGTGCAAAGATTTCTAGATTTCTAGGCTACTTATATATAGTATGAAGTTGATAATTCCGTGAATAACTGCAATTGCAGATTTCGAACAGAGATGTCGACAAAGAGGAAAAACTACAGACTGCAGCTTTAAAGTCACCCTATAGTCAATAATTGTATCCCCAACTTATCTTTGATCACAATGACATATTTAAACGTTAGAAAATCTTTAAACATCATAGATCAGTGGAGAAAGGCATACAGTTCATCATAACATCGTAATATACATAATTCACCTGCTATATTGATAAATGCACACGGTTTAACAGAAAAAATACAGCAGGGATAACCAACCTTCTCTTGAGACTCCACTGTTTCAGAACATAGTAATGATGATGTTTTAAAGTCCATCCACATGTTGACGTGATTAGTTACAAGGAAGTTTGTGGTGTAAGAAACACCAGCGATTTCAAACCACTTTTTTGAGACCGTCTTTGATTCATTGCGGTTTTAAGGAGAACATACTCAGCAATGTTGTTGTCATGACTTTGCACATGGTTTTTCTGAAGGCATTTTAAAAACACCACATAAATCCCGTTAAAAACTTTATTTTTACCTCTGGGGTTTGTTAACATATTTTATGTTCCACAGAAGAAAGCCATTGTTAAGAATGACATGAGGGTGAATAAATTACGACAGAATTTTAGTTTTTTGGGTGAATTATTTCCTTTCATGTGTGTATCACAATAGCATTTTCTGCAATGTGCAGTAGCTTGTATGGCAGTACAACAAGACAAAATAGACCAAAATAATGATTTTAAGCAAAATAAAAGTTTTTTGAGGTTATATTGAGTGTTGTAAAGAAACATTCTTTTATGATATTTCTTAGCTGTATTTTGACAGTTAAATATCATAGTGAGCATGTGTGAAAATCATTATAGATAATTTCAAGTTCTTTTGACAGTCTATTCATGTCGACTAGTCTTCTTTTTCTTCTTTTTAGTTTTCCCTGGGGTGTCACTATAGTCATAAGAAGGATCCAGTGGCTCTGTTTTGAATATTAAACTTTCATCAACCATATCTTCACTCTGTCTTTCCTTCTCTTTCTTAATTTTTTTCTTCTTTCTCCTCCTCCTCTCCTCCTCCATCGGCTCTTCCTCCATAAGTTCTGATGACTCTAACTGATCACAGTCCATTTGTGTTTGTTCTTGCTTGATAAAAACACCTTCACTGTCCTCTTGCCTCTTGTCTTTCTTTTTCTTTTTCTTCTTTTTTCGCTCCTCGCCCTCATTTGGATCCTGCCTGGTTCTCTTGGGTGCAGTTGGAGAAACTACAGTGACTTCATCTTCCATGTGAGCGGCAATGGAACTACCAAAAGGCTGGAAACGTTGCTTGAGACCAGCTGGGATGCACGGAGCTGGAGCGGACGAGATGGGAACTTGGTTCTCACTGCAGTTTCCGTAGCTCTCAGAGATCTTGAGGAGACCACTGAAGCCGGAGGAACAGAGAGAAGGCTTCCGCTTTTTCCCTTTGGAAACGAGCAGATGGAGGTCTGATGGTGCCATCCCGCCACTAAAGACACTGTAGGTCTGAGGTGCTGCGCCACAAGACTTGACCATTTTCATTCCTGATATGGGAAGTTTGAGGTCTTCAAAGCTGTGCAGGGGACAAAACAACAATTATTGAATTATTGAATTGATCAACCCCATCTTAAAGGGAAAGTTCACCCAAAAACTGAAAATTACCCCATGATTTACTCACCCTCAAGCCATCCTAACTTCAGACATTCTTCATTCAGACGAATACAATCAGAGTTATATTAATAAATATCCGGATGCTTCCAAGCATTATAAATGGCAGGCCTAAATGTGAAGCTCAAAAAAGTGCATCCATCCATTATAAAAGTAATCCATACCGCTCCACGGGGCCTTCTGAAGGTGAGTAAATCATGGTGTAATTTTCTTTTTTGGGTGAACTAACCCTTTAAAGCTACTTTTCTAAGCAGAGTTTTTTTTACATATACATTTAAACATATTTTTTTAGAGATATAGTAAAGTTAATACATTTAAACCATTTCACAAGCAACTTCTAAATCCCACAGGTAATTACCCTCAATGGAAAGATTGAAAGTATAATGTTGACATGCTATTGTACTCTACAGAAGAATTTACAAAAGAGCAATATCTACCTAAATAAATATTTTAGTTCACAATGACTAGAAAAATCTGTAACTGTAGAAACCTTTAAAATGTTTTTTTTAAATATAATTGCCAAAATAAATTTGTAAATATTTTAAAAAATAAATAAAATCATAAATACCCTAGTCGAAAAAGTCTTGAAGGAATGTACAGGACTGCTAACAAATTGTCTATGATTATTTATTAATTAAACTAATTACAAATAACCCTATCATGATCTCATCAGGATTGCTTCCAAATTATGACAGAAATCCTATTAGCAAACCTGTACGTTAATTCCAAAGTTCTTTCCAGTATATTTTGTACCTTTTAGGATCAAAACGAGCTGGAGCTTTGATGAGCCATAATTCCTTCTGTTCATCTCCGTCCCATAAGTCATTTTCAAAAGATTCATTTGGAATGGCCACAAAATCAGCCGGACACTGGTACGTTGAAACTGTGAACAAAAATTTAATGAATAAAGTTAGATACATTCTAGGCATTTACATATGCGAGATTACTACTGTATGTAATTAACAGACTGCAAGTGTTGGCCAAGTAGCACTTTCTTACCTCTCTTCTGCTCTGCTGAAGTCTGTTCAGAAGCTTCATCTTCACTTTGCGACATATCGACACTCTGCTTTTACTATAACCGTATGAAATAAACGTATTCCGATGCCAGCGTCACCAATACCTTGTTACAAATACAAGTGTCCATGTAAACATGTGTATCACATGTGGATGGAACGGACTCAACCTTGACCCGGAAAGACTTCTACGTCGCAGTCATTGGAGAACTCGTGTCTGTAATACATGTTTCTGACACCAGAGGGTGCACTTATAAAGCTTTTCCATTGGACTCTGTAATATTTTGACAGAAATATTCTACAGGTATTCTTCAAGAATGTCAGTCGGGGCAAATTGTGTTTTATATGCTGCAAATTATGGTTAATACGTTAGTAATATAATGACAAAATTAACATATTACTATTTTACTACCTGCTTGTTTTTATAGCCTGATTTAAAATGGCAATTTACCTTTTTCGTGAATGAATGAAGTAATTCATAGTTTTATGGTTTAAATTTAGCTGAAAGACCTGTAATATGCCATTTTAAAATTCTATTATTATATTTAAACAGCCCTACTATTATGTTTCACTAAAAAGTAAATGCCTATTGAATGAATATTCAGTAGAAGTAGACTTTAATGTGTCTAGTACTTGTTTTATTTATTTATTTCATTTTATTTGTTGAAAAAAAAGAGAAAGATTTACATAAAATATTAAATTTTTGAGTACAGATTTGAGTTGGTATATAAAGATGCTTGGGATTTCTTCTTAGTGCAAACCACCTTATTATTATGAAATATCAGTCTATTTTGTTGGAAGGCATGGGCTTGGTATTCTCTTACCCTACGTTTATTTTACCAAGTTCATCTCAGGTTCAATACTGTGGGAAAGCTCCCCAGTGCAACAGAGCACAGTAGATGCATTTTGTAATTGGAGATGCTCCTCACGAAGCCTCGAAGCCTCCTCCAGTGAACAAGATCCTTACAACAATATCATTTATAGCAGGTCACTGAGCAGGTCGTAGAGTCCATATAGTCGGAGGGTCAAGAAGACTGAGCGGTAGATTTGTAAATTGAGTTAATGTTGTAGTGTGTGTTTTGGCTGGACAGAGCAGATAATGTTGTCCTGGTTTAATTTTAGAGCACACATGAAAAGTAAATAAATGAATACTGAGCAAAAAAATTAATGTAGGCCTAAACAAACTATGTGTCTTATCATTTTGGTTGTGCATTGCGTGGATTATTAGGTGCATTAAAGATGTAGTTTTCCTTTTCTTTTCAAAGCATCCAAATGTTGTAGAATGCATAATTTACAATGTAGGCTATATATATTATGAATATGTGATTTACCCCCCCACCTTGTGGCTTTATATGTACCATAAATAAATCAGTTCATGTTTTAAATGAATGGCAATGTAATGCCGTGAAGACTTGAAGTGAAACATCTAGGACAGCGATTCCAGTGAGAACTGGAACTTTCTGACATTATCTAAACTATGAGGCACAGCCAGACAACGAGGTGCTTGGTCTGTGGTTACTTCCCATCAGCACAAGCACATCTTAAGTTGTTCCCTCATCTTTGGTGTGGCTCTTACAAGGGGTTATTCACTTAGGGGATGGGAACATGGGAAAATCAACCACATCCCGCCCCACTTCCCCATCCCGTTGGACCCACAGCAGTCCAGTCAACTGGAAGCGCGTCATTCCACTGACCCTCTGTCTCGTCCTGGACCCCCAGCAGACGCCATGACATCAGCATTACAGTGGATGAAGCCTGCTGGCGGTCATCTTGCACCTCTCGTCCTCAAATTACCCCTCTCCCCTCACAATGAGGTGTTTGATACCAATCACATAGAGAGGGCAGAAATGGTATTCAGAAATCATAATATGCTGCTTTGCTGCTAATTTCTTATTATTAAGTAGACAGTTGTGCTGCCTAATATTTTTGTGGAAAAATTAAAGTTCAATTGAACAGATTTTTAATTGCATTATAAATGTCTGTACTGTTACTGAATAAAAGTATTAATGTCCTTAAAAAAGTTACTGACTGACCCCTATATACACTCACCAAAAGGATTATTAGGAACACTTGTTCAATTTCGCATTAATGCAATTATCTAATCAACCAATCACATGGCAGTTGCTTCAATGCATTTAGGGGTGTGGTCCTGGTCAAGACAATCTCCTGAACTCCAAACTGAATGTCAGAATGGGAAAGATTTTAATTTTGAGCGTGGCATGGTTGTTGGTGCCAGACAGGCCAGTCTGAGTATTTCACAATCTGCTCAGTTACTGGGATTTTCACGCACAACCATTTCTATGGTTTACAAAGAATGGTGTGAAAAGGGAAAAACATCCAGTATGCGGCAGTCCTGTGGGCCAAAATGCCTTGTTGATGCTAGAGGTCAGAGGAGAATGGGCCGACTGATTCAAGCGGAAAGAAGAGCAACTTTGACTGAAATAACCACTCGTTACAACCGAGGTATGCAGCAAAGCATTTGTGAAGCCACAACACGCACAACCTTGAGGCAGAATGGCTATAACTGCAGAAGACCCCACCGGGTACCACTCATCTCCACTACAAATAGGAAAAATAGGCTACAATTTGCACTAGCTCACCAAAATTGTACAGTTGAAGACTGTAAAAATGTTGCCTGGTCTGATGAGTCTCGATTTCTGTTGAGACATTCAGATGGTAGAGCCAGAATTTGGCGTAAACAGAATGAGAACATGGATCTATCATGCCTTGTTACCACTGTGCAGGCTGGTGGTGGTGGTGGTGGTGTAATGGTGTGGGGAATGTTTTCTTGGCACACTTTAGGCCCCTTAGTGCCAATGGGGCATCATTTAAATGCCACGGCCTACC
Organism: Gobiocypris rarus; assembly: GCA_023029165.1. Lineage (NCBI taxonomy): Eukaryota > Metazoa > Chordata > Actinopteri > Cypriniformes > Gobionidae > Gobiocypris > Gobiocypris rarus. The sequence goes on along the minus strand of CM040911.1, from coordinate 29,413,776 downwards.
TGAGCATTGTTTTTGACCATCCCTTTATGACCACCATGTACCCATCCTCTGATGGCTACTTCCAGCAGGATAATGCACCATGACACAAAGCTCAAATCATTTCAAATTAATTTCCTGAACATGACAATGAGTTCACTGTACAAAAATGGCCCCAACAGTCACCAGATCTCAACCCAATAGAGCATATTTGGGATGTGGTGGAACGAGAGCTTCGTGCCCTGGATGTGCATCCCATAAATCTCCATTAACTCCAAGATGCTATCCTATCAATATGGGCCAACATTTCAAAAGAATGCTTTCAGCACCTTGTTGAATCAATGCCACGTAGAATGAAGGCAGTTCTGAAGGCGAAAGGGGATCAAACACAGTATTAGTATGGTGTTCCTAATAATCCTTTAGGTAAGTCTATATATAGAATCATCAGTTCTAACTGAAGGTGGACACAAGATCAAATCGGTGAACCATGATGCAAGTCCCAAAGAACCACTTTACCATTGTTTAAAGTGCAGTCAAACACATTTTGATTATAGTTCTCAGCCTTTCAAGCATGAGAGGAAAAAAATCTCTTTGTACACACTGATGCCTTTTCTCAGAATACACTTTTTTTCCTAACAACATAAGCCAGGCCTCATACATTTAAAACGCCACAGTATGTTGGTGAGACATCCAATCCTCTATAAAACATGCATCACCGCTTCAGCCTTTCTCTTGCACTTAAATGACACTCAACCAATTACATGTTTTAGTTCTGGAAATGTGTCTGCGTCGGTCCTCTTTGCTGTAGTATTCCTCATGAGGATGTCAGTGGGAGAGAATTTCTCTTGTGGAAAATAAGGGCTTTGCCTCCCAGTTTGCTCTGCTGATCAAACACTCAACATCAAGGAAATAAATCATACTGTGGCTTGTAATGCGCAGATTACACAAGAGCATAAAGTAGGTGGGACCTTGGTGTTTTTATTTTGTATCTACAGCCATTTTTTGTGCATGGCAAGTGTTTTCTTAAAGGGTTAGTTTGCCCCAAAAAATGAAAATGTCTTCATCACTCACCCTGATGTCGTTCCAAACCTAAGACTTTTGTTCATCTTCCAAGCACAAATAAAGATATAAATGAAATCTGAGGGCCTGTCCCAAATGGAACACTAAGTCTGCACAATCTTCCTCCAAGTCCACACGTTCATGACGTAACACCGTTTTGACTGCTAGGTAGAAGTCTGCTAAAGTGTTCACAAGCTTCTCAGTGCATCGAGGGCACAACCCTACAATGACAAATGGGACGACCACAGTTTTGTGGGCTTAGCAGACATGAGCACGTGGTGGCCATTGCAAGTCCACAAGACCGCAAAAGCACATAAAGTGTGCTATATTTGGGACCTTGATTTTTGACCCTCCATTGACAGTCCACGCAACTATACTGTTAATAAGAAGTACTACCTGTCGTTAATAGATAGATCGTAAAACTAATCTAATAAACTAAGAAACTAACCCTTTTAATTAAAATATCTTCAGTGATGATTCAAGAAGAAGCCTGTATTTCGGTCCAATATAGTTTATTTTTTCGAAAATTTTATAAATTACAGATGGCGTTATATGCATATTGTAATGTCCAGAACCTGATATTTGCCTAGAGAGACACTCGATACAGTTCAAGTAGCCTGCTGTACTTCAACATCTGCAGTGAGTAGCATATATCTGGGAAAAGTCAGCGGCAACATCCGCTATAGATCTCAAGATATTGTCTTATTATTTATTCATAAAGAAAGAAGTTCCATCACATGAAAATATTAGACTGACTAAAAAACATCATTACAACCAACATTTAGCTACAACCAACACATATCAATACATCACCACTGCACCAGTATTTAAATTAGTTAATTAAAATTTAAACTTTTATTATACCTTTTTGGGGTCTTGAAAGTGGTAGGACTGTCAGATTTCATTAAACATATCTTAATTTATGTTCCGAAGAAGAACGAAAATCTTTGATTGACATGAGGGTGAGGAATTCATTTCTGGGTGAACTAGCCCTTTAAATGGAAGGTCAAAATCATTATACTTATATAGTGACAAAACAAACACCAATTTACCTGCAACACCACTACACCAATATTTAAATGGGTAAATTAATAAATAAATTAATAATTTGAATACTACTACTACTACTACTACTAATACATTTCAAAATTTGTCAAGGAGCAGTATGCCGACACGTTTGTACTGTCTGACACTTCAGATAAGGACCCATTGGCATTACTCCTTTCCAGGTCACTGGACAGCCACACCGCACCGACACAGAGCTGAAGTGCCAAGGCATTGTGTTTCACTCCGGAGGAACGTGACCCAGTGAACACTGACCTTGGACAGATGGGCAGTGTGCTCCAGTACATTGTTGAATGAAGGAGCATGTAGACATGACTTCAGTCACACAGATGTTGAAAGGTACAAGAAAATACTGGCAAGGCACGTGCTATTGAACATGTCTATTAATAAACACACAGGCGATGCAGCTTAAACATGATTTTGCATTTTTGCACAAGGACTATTTTGCACTTTTCTTTTTTTTTAAAGACATTACAGTGAATGAAATAGTTGTTATTCACTCTTTATTCCCCATGTTATTCTTTTTTGTTGTGTTTAACACTGGCGAGACAGAAAAAAAGATTCCTTGTGCAGAAAGATTTAACTTTCCTGTGTACAACACGATGGAATTAGCAGACTAAGAATACATAAATATTTTGGAGATAAAGTCTAGTGTTTACAGAATATGTAAGAATTCCCCCCTGAGCATTACTGGCAGCTCAGTGTTCTGCTCTGTTAATCAGCTGACACACAGCTTGAATCTTCTTTGCAGAGACTGGTGGGAATCAGAATGACTCATCTTTACGTGGTCAACGTTGACACGATTGTGATTTTCATTAATGTCGTATAGTTTTTATCCACAAAACTACATGACCACATGTGTAAACTCTTAACATCTTCAGGTTATAAAGCTTCAGTGTCAGTGCCCTTGATCCCACTATAATGCCCTCAACAGTTCTGGCAAGGTTTTCTCAAAGTTATGAACATTTCCCGTAACACTTCCCATAACATTAACAGAATGTTCGTTGGAAGTTATCTGGGGCCTCATTTATAATCATTGCATACACACAAAACAGGCCCTGTAAGAGGCGTATACCATTTCCTACGAATCCTGGCCACATTTGCCCATTGGCCTCTGTTCATCATGGCCTCCCAATCATCCTCACATATGATTGACTTCATCACTCTGTCTCCTCTCCACCAATCAGCTGGTGTGTGGTGGGCGTTCTGGCGCAATATGGCTGCCGTCGCATCATCCAGGTGGATGCTGCAAATTGGTGGTATTTGAGGAGATTCCCCCTTCTAAATGTAAAGCACTTTGAGTACCCAGAAAGCGCTATATAAATGTAACAAATTACTATTATTATTATTATTATTATAAGTGCTGATTTATGAGCAATGTAATGTGACGGCACATCCATTTCTCATATTTTCCTAATGTCTTGTACCTTTAAACATGATATCACGTGGATGAATAAGCATATGCAAATTGTATGCAGATGAGGATATGCATAGAAAAACTAAGCTCCATATATGGTAAATGGACTGCATTTATATAGCGCTTTTAACAGACCAATGGCCATCCAAAGCGCTTCACATCTTGCCTCACATTCACCCATTCACACTCTCACTCATACACCGACGGCGGTGTCAGCCATGCAAGGCGCCATCCAGCTCGTCGGGAGCAGCTGGGGTTAGATGTCTTGCTCATGGACACCTCGACACTTGGAACCGGGATCGAACCACCAACCTTCCAGTTTGTAGACAATCTACATGAACCACTGAGCCACTGCCGCCCCATATATATGGTATATATGTATATATATAATATATATGGTATATTTTGGGGAGGAGACGGGGTGGAGATGCACGTACACACAATCTGCCAATAACTTTTTTATAAAGAGTATTTTGCACAGGTTCTGGAGTATGCATGGTTTTATAAATCTGAAAACTTCAGTGCACACGCACTTTTAGGATGCAATCTACGGAAGGTTTTATAAATGAGGCCACTGACCTGGATCTATTAACGTCAGCACAAAAACGTTATTTAAACATCATTCATGGGACTTTTTTCTGAAACATTTTAGTTTATCTAATGATTTTTTCAGAACATTTAGAGAACATGTAATGATCCCATAATGTTTGCAAAATTCTAAAATGGAATGTTCACTTAGCATTCCTATAACCAATAAAAAATTTTTAAAACAGATAACCTAACTAAACCACTTAATGAGAACGTTAGCTAAATGTTCTTTGAACATATTTTTGTTAGCTGGGATATATAACTCACTTTTTTTCTGTTGCCAAAGAAAGAATTTAACAGAACTATCTAAAGCAAAGAGCTGAGCACTACACAGCAGAAGAATGACTGACGTGTTTTATTTTGGCATAACAGCAAATCCATTACATTGCACTTTCTCACTGCTGACACTCAGGACTTACAGTTTGGTAGGCTGAAACAGGGCACCTGAAGAAAAAAATGTAAACAACAGCAAAGCCCATTGTTTGGAAACTGTTTCCATTTTGGGTATATGTGGGCCACTGTACATTAAGTACGTCAAACAAGAGATGGCTGAGAGACACTCTCCTCTACACTGGGTTTTGTTAAAGAATCTTGTTAAGACTTTATATAGCATGTCACCAAAACCTGGCCGGTATTTGTGTTGTCTGTGATTATTTGACTTCTTTAAAATGACCAATAATGTCAAAATAGGAATAGTGGAGTATAGTTCCTGCAAAATCTAAAAGAACAGACACAAATGGCAGGCATGTAACAATACATATAAAACATTCAAGAGGAGAAGGGATTCTGACATCAAGTAATCCTAATCAGAGACAGCTTTTCTGGGTAACTTAAAGCTTGAGGTACACATAGGAGTTGGTATAGTTATCTTCAGAAAATTCACCTTCATGTACAGCAGCCCCAAAAAGTATTTACACTTAAAGGGTTAGTTCACCCAAAAATTAAATTGATGTACTTTATTACTCACCCTCATGCCGTTCCAGACCCGTGAGACCTCCGTTCATCTTTGGAACACAAATGAAGATAGTTTTGTTGAAGTCTGATGGCTCAGAAAGGCCTCCATTGGCAGCAATGCAATTTCCTCTCTCAAGTCCCATGAAAGGTACTAAAGACGTCAATAAAAAGTCCATCTCACTACAGTGGTTCTAAAATCATTTTATGATGTGACGAGAATAGTTTTTGTGCACAAAAAAAACTAAATAACGACTTATAAAGTGATGGCCGATTTCAAAACACTGCTTCATGAAGCTTCGGAGCGTTATGAATCGAATCAGTGGTTTGGAGTGCCAAAGTCACGTGATTTGATATGCTGATTCATAACGCTCCGAAGGTTCTTTTATGGGTCTTGAGAGAGGAAATTACATTACTTCCAATGGAGGCCTTTCTGAGCCTTCGGATTTCAACAAAAAAATATCTTAATTTGTGTTCCGAAGATGAACGGAGATCTTACAGGTCTGGAACGACATGAGGGTGAGTAATAATGACATTATTTTCATTTTTGGGTGAACTAACCTTTTAAAGGGATAGTTCAACCAAAAATGAAAATTCTGAGACCATTTAATCACCCTCATGTTTCACTTTTCTTTATTGAAACACAAAAGAAAATTTAAGCAATGTGTCAACTGTTTTGTTTTTGTATGGTTTGTATAGAAAGTAAACTGGGTCCAAAACAACACCATTGGACCTCATTGACTTTCATTGTATGGGCAAAAAACAAAACACAGACATTGTACAAAGTACCTTCTTTTATGCTCCACAGAACCTGTTGGTTAAGCCAAAAGTATACTTCGTTTTTTTTACACGTACACTAGGGTATGTGTACAGTGTACGGTACGCGGCGTACATTTAATATCAGCATACTATGTGCGTATACACGTATAATGTGTACTCTGAATTTTTTTGCAGTAATTAGTTTGCCCACAAAGTGACGACACTTCCCTGGCCCCGTTGTTTCACAGTTGAAAAAGATACAGATGAGATAGAACAACAAACTACTGGAGGTGACAACAACAATATACGACCATGTTTACAAGAGCTTGTGTGAGGTGTTTAAGAGATACATGCAATAAACACATTTTTAAAAGACATTTTTATCAGTCATAACATCTGGAGAGAAACAGCACATACGCTGGACAAAGATTAAACTTTCTAATGCACGTGTAGTGTGTTTGTCCATCATCAAATGCAGTACATTTTGAAAGACATTCGGCTGTACACATACGCTATGTATTCATGTCAAAACTGAAGTATTCTTTGGGCTTTAAAATTGCACTTGGTTTAATATTTTGCTATTGACATTTACATTTACAATTGACATTTAACTTCACTTTTTAACACTGAGAATGGTCATTTGAAGGCACTCGTCTTTGAGTACTTCAATGTCAGTTTTATAGGCATTGGTTTTGACTTCACTATAGAAATCGGGCTTCTTCATGGCCAGGGGAGTCTCTACAGTGATGGATGCCCCCATAAGTGCCTCTGGGCTTTGGCCCCGCTGGAAGAGACCCAAGAGGGTGGCCAGGGCCCGGCCCACATCATGACGGGCCCCTTCATTGACAAAGCAGTAGAGGATTGGGTCCGCCACGCAATTGAGGCTGGTGAGAGCCAGAGTCACATGATAAGCACCAAACAAGTTCTCCTCTGCGCCACAGTCGCAGGGGTTGCTGAGGAAGAGCACGCTGCGCCACAACAAGAGGACGTGGTATGGAGCGAAACAGAGGAGGACAATGAGGATCAAACTGAGGGCCAGCCTCTTGATTTTGGCCTTCTCCTGCCGCTCAGTGGAGACGTTACCGCGCACGGCTCTCAGGATGCCTCTGTAAGAGGCCAGCATCACACCCCAAGGAGCCAAAAAACCTAGGAAAATGCGGTAAAGGTTCATCCCGGCCACCCAGTCCTGCATGGGATACTTCTCGAAGCAAAAGGTGTGGTTGAAGCGGTCCTTGAAAAGTTCATCATGGAAGAGAGGCGCAGAGTTAGCCACTACTTCGGTTACCCATACAACAGCACTGACCAGTAAGGCTGTTTTGACCCTGCGGACTTTAGCGAATTTCAAGGGATGAGCCACTGCCAAGTAACGATCCACAGATATGCAGCAGAGGAAGGCGATGCTGACGTAGATGTTGGTGTAGAAGATGAATCCGAAGAGCTTGCAGGACACTTGACCGTGGATCCAGTTGTCATGGTGAACGAAATAGTCGATCCAAAGTGGCAAAGTGGCTATATACAAGAGGTCAGCCACTGACAGGTTCATCAAGTAGATCCCCAACTCGTTCTTCTGCTTGACCTGCATGTATGCGGCCCACAGGGCCATGCAGTTGGTGGGGAAGCCAAGGACGATGACGATAATATACAGTGCCGGCTGAAAGAACTGGTCTATGTTCGAGTCAACATTGCATGAGGTTGAGATGTTACACATGGTCTCTTTGCTTCCACAGAGACTTATATAATCACTGAAATTGGCTGAGGTATCTACTGTCCAAACTCAAGCCATGTTTAAAAATTAGACTAGAAAGTCAAAAGGTTTCCGTTTTGCTTTCATGTATTGTATAGTGACAGTAACACTGTAGCCCACTCCGCTCTAGCATGGTGGGCCTGACGTGTCACATGTCTCTACCACATTTCATGGCTAGTGTTTTAACCTCTCGGAGGGCTCAGAGGTCAAAGACATAACCACAAGAGAACATGCCATTAATCCTTGTGAAATGATCACCTTGGAGAGGTCTCTGGTAGGGTCAGGGTTTTTTTTAGTAGTAGCAAATGGACAACTTCATCTCTGAAGGTTAAACAGTGACTAGTCTTCTTTGGTCCATCTGCAAAAGAGGAAAAAAGAGCAATTATGTGAGGTTTAAAAGTCACTTTATTATTTACGAGTCGCTGAATTTGTTTTTGCGATCTTTGTTATTGCTGAGAAATGTCCTTTCCAGGGCAGTGCTGCGTATTTGTTAGGTTAGAGCCCCTGCCCCTTTGAACGTGAAAGTGCCCTTTTCAATCACACCGCAGAACCGGATTTCTACCGCGGGGACATCTGTTTGTATGGAGTTCAACTGATTTAACATTTATTACAAAGCTCCATCTTGGTTTCCAGGGTTTGTATCTGCTGGTACGGATTCTCTAGGTGAAAGACTCTTTCTGAACAGGCATTTGTGCAGGTCTTGGTATGCAGGAGGTATTTTCTCTCCTTAGATCAAGCTGATTATATGTACCTGCTAGCATGAGGAAATATGATATAAAATAACCAGAGCAGAACATTATGGCTTAACAGGTGACCTATTTGCTTCTTGCACATGCAAACCACTCTCACAAAACCGTTCAGTATTCCTGAAAAAAGGGCCTCAACGATTAGGATTTTTCTGCTAGCCTAACATATATATACCACTTTCCACTTTCACTTCCATCATTTGTCAGGTGTAAAGCTCCTGTGTACTCATCGTGGATAACAAGCAGCCCTTTGGTAAATGGTGTTGTTGTTAAACCATAGTGATGTGCCACAATACAGTGCCTGGAGTGAAACCAAGCTTGCTGTTTGCTTCCGATTGTTTATAGATTCACATAGACGCTGTGGCTGTACATAAGAGATAAATGAGAGACACTAGTGTGCACAATGCATGGTAGCAATGCATGTGCATCCCTTCGCATCCATATAACAAAAAAGACTGCACGATATTATTTCACAAATACACTGTAAGTATATGATAGTATATAAGTGTAATTTTTAACTCTTAATGTAAATGTAACTAATTTTATAACTTCAAAGCAAGTCAGTGTTCAGGCTCAAAGGAAATTGCTGAACAATGTGAAGAAATGACTCAATGTGATTCAGGCTCTAGGGATAATGGACAACATTCCTAAACCATAAAACAGATCAGTTTATTTTATAACTAAAATATTTTTGCTGTGAAACATCTTATCTTACTGGTTTTCCATTTCAGAATAACTAAGATTTTACATTTTCCTTGGAAAGGATACATTTTAATGCACAGACTGAGCCATGATGACAACTTGAACTCACAACTTGAACTAAGTGCGTTATTTAGTTACTGTTTATGGAAATTAATGCATTATGTTACTTTTTCTCACCTCGGCTGGGCTTGCTTGTTTTTTTACAAAAACAAAAGTTTTAGAACGACAAAACAAAAACTAACAAAAGTCATATTTTTGGAAAATGTAAAGGCCCTTTCACACCAAAAGTGAAATGAATAAGCCTCAGGCTGAATGAAATGCAAATTTATGTCTGTACAGCCTGTAAATAAACCTTTCAGCTGCTGCCATTCTGGATTGCAGAAGAATAGGATGCAGGAGAAGAAAGTTCAAGCAAGAGTCATTTTTGCTTGTTTGTATGGTTGAATTGGATCAACACAGGTCAGCAGCAAAGACATTGGCTAATAAAGTGATATTAAATACATACATAAAGTAACATTAAAGTGTAATTATTGCATTTGTGCAATATATTCAAAGTTTGCATTTCACAGTTTTTCTTTTGCGGAACACTGATCTGTTTTTGTAGAAGTGAGATGACTAAATGCACACTTTTAGTCCACATGCTCATTATTTAGAACTACAATAAGCATCATGTTTACACAGCGCACACCACGCACACAACAACCTCTTAAAGGGATAGCTAAACCATCTTCTTTTGTGTTCTGTAGAAGAAAGAGATTCAAACAGGTTTGGAACAACATGAAGCTGAGGAAATTATGACAGAATTTGGCCCCGCTTTATATTAGGTGTCCTTAACTACTATGTACTTACATAAAAAAATAAGTACAATGTACTTTTTGTGTTCATATCGTATTGCACACACTTTTGCTGATATTGAGGTTGGAAGTTAGGGACAGGTGTGGTGCTGGTGGTATGGGTAAGTTTAAGGGTATGGTTAGGTGTAAGGGAAGTGTCAACAGTGTAATTATGAATGTAACTACAGAAATTAATTACAGATGTAATTACATGCAGGAATTTAAAAAAATGTAAGTACAATGTAAAAACATGTATGTACAAAATAAGTGCATTGTATCAAATGATTAATAAAATGTTAGCATAGTAGTTAACTAATATAAAGTGGGTTCCAGAATGTTCATTTAAGTTAATTAACCCTTTTGGAAGGTAACTTTGCACCATTTCAGTGATATATAAAACAGAAAAAGATTGTATTTCAATTAATATGTTTATTAAACAATTTTTGCAAACACATAGTTTCAGCATTTCCCCATTTAAGTAGATGCATTTTCTTGATTGAGAATATCTGCGTTATGAATACCAGTGAACCAGTGAAAACCAGGAATTAGTTTATATAGAATCATACTGCTGTTGTGATAAGATTAGCATATTTGTCAATAATTCAAAGCCTGCAATTTAGTAAAAACACCTAATCATGTCTGTCACCGAGCATTACAGCGTCCAGTCAAAAACAGTGAAACAAACAGATCAGGTACCAGAGAGCTTCCCTTGTGTGCCACCAGTCTTGAGATATTGCTTATGAGCCTGATGCTTTTCAATCAGTAGGAAATATGAGATAACAGCAGAGGTCTGCTGCCCTGCCAGGGGCCAGAAACGGTGACCGATACGCCAACAGGGGCTTAAAAATCACTGACCTAATCCAATCTGTCATTCTGCTCCAATATCAAAATCTCATAGTGGCAGATAACAATGTATCCTTTAATAGAGAAAAACAGAAAACACTACAGGTTGAGAAAGATTTAAACATGATGGAATGTAAACCACTGGAAAGTTGTCAACCTGACTTCATTTTCATTCAGGTTGGGAGATAAAAAGTGAGGGGGTGCAGAACTGGCAAAGAAAGATCTCTCAGATTAAAATATGCAGTTTGTGTGCATTTGCAACTCTTGATAACATCAAAGTTTGCATTACACAAAAGGAGAAGATCTTTTAACACAGTGTAAACAAATATATCTGGCCTTTGTCCATGATCACTGCGGCAACATAAAGCACAGAATAAAGACCTGTTTCTCTATTTTCCCTCTATAGGCAGGTGGAAATAATGAACAAAGCACAGAGATGTCGGACTCATAACCCTTAAAATGAGGCCATGAATAATCAGAGACACCTGCACAACAGTATAGTGATACTATCACACACGTCTCAATATTGACATTCAAAAGTAAAAAATTAGTCGAGAAATAGCGTCATGGAGTGTCATGATGTCATTGAAACACCATATCAAAAGAGGACTAGAATGTCTGGAAAAAACCTGCATAACACAAACTGTTGTAGAGCTGCATAATTAACGGAATACAATTTAGACTGTGATTACAACTACCACAATTAAGTAATCGGGAAAAGTGTTGATTACATCATTCCATTTCAGTTTACTACCATTGCATAATGGCCAATCAGAGCAGTTTAAATGAGCCTTGCTTTACCTATCAGTAATGACAATCGTTCCTTATGTGTGTTTTATATTTCTTTTTGATTTGTGGTGGCGCAAAAAACTAAAATGCAGGGCTCAAACATTCATGTGAAACTCTGATAATGAAATGGAGGTGTTCTAATACGATTGCCATGTTGGCTTTCTCTAATTTACTCAAAAATTGAGTCACGTCATTACCTGAAACCTGTTGCACTATGTGTGTTAGACCACCAGAGTGATTAAGTTTCCATTGTAACAATGGCCATGGCTCGCAGCTAAAGCTCACAAACAATTTATGGGTCATTTCTTGTACTCATTGTTTAAAGTTCTCAAATTATTGGCTCTCCTTAGGTTACTCATTAGTTTAATGTTTTTATGGCTGTAAGGGTGGGTCTTTGTTGAGGGAGGCACAAAGACAAAAATGTCCATTCTGTTTGACAGATATATCCAGCAGATACATGGCATTTCTTTAAAAGAAATAGAAACTCTATGGATTCAAATATAATAATATAGTGCATGATTAATGCACAAAATGCTTGAGGGGCTGAAACTCTTAAAAATTGTTTTGTTTTTCTTCTTTTCAGCAAATAGCAAAAATAAATGCAAATAGCCCTTCTTCTTGGCAAAGGCTATTTACACAATCTAAGCCCACCAATGTCTTGTTGGGTCAGAAAACGACAAAAGAAACCCGGCTAATAAGAGGAACAGTGGTGAGTAAGGCGTGGGTGATAACTTTTGATGCAATCAACCCAAGTTTGAATCATCCTTTTCCAAACTCATTCTTCTCCATTTTCCACTGCAAACCATATTAGAATACCATTTATTTAAATTAAAATTTATAAAATATTTGAAAAGTGCCTACTGCCTAAAGGGTATTTAATAGTAGGAATAAAGTGTGTATCGTGTAGAGTAATGGGTAGGTGTATAGCGAGGGCTTTATTGTCCCAATAAGACGGCATCTATTTAAGGATTTTATAAAATATAAACATTTACACTCAAAATGTTGTTATTCTTGCATACTGTTTTAATATACTACAATACAATGAGGTGAAAGTAGTATCTGCCAAGTATAAATTGCATCTAATAACTATTTACACTTACAACAAATAGCATCTACATACTATTTACAAAATACTGCTATTTTCACTTAGTGCAAATAGCTGTTGCCTTAATTCAAAATCAAAACTTTGGGACGGGTCCAAAATGTGATTTGTGCAACTATGGCACACTGAGTTTACTATATTTTTGGCAACTGTCAGCATCAGTGACTACACACTTGCATCATATTTTCACCAGAGATAGAGGACAGTTTCCAAAAATGAAACTTCTGTCAGCATTAACTCACCCTTAAGTCATTCTAAAACGGTTTGTATTTTGTTTTTTCTGTGGAACACAGACAGATAGACAGACAAACAGACAGATAGATAGATAGATAGATAGATAGATAGATAGATAGATAGATAGATAGATAGATAGATAGATAGATAGATAGATAGATAGATAGATAGATAGATAGATAGATAGATGATAGATAGATAGATAGATAGATAGATAGATAGATAGATAGATAGATAGATAGATAGATAGATAGATAGATAGATAGATAGATAGATAGATAGATAGATAGATAGATAGATAGATAGATAGATAGATAGATAGATAGATAGATAGATGAGGCCAAGTACAGGGATATCCTGGAAGAAAACCTTCTCCAGAGTGCTCACGACCTCAGACTGGGCCGAAGTTTCACCTTCCAACAAGCTAAACACACAGCTAAAATAATGAAGGAGTGGCTTCACAACAACTCTGTTCTTGAATGGCCCAGCCAGAGCCCTGACTTACACCCAGTTGAGCATCTCTGGAGAGACCAGAAAATGGCTGTCCACCAACATTTACCATCCAACCTGACAGAACTGGAGAGGATCTGCAAGGAGGAGTGGCAGAGGATCCCCAAATCTAGGTGTGAAGAATTTGTTGCATCTTTCCCAAAAAGACTCATGGCTGTATTAGATCAAAAGGGTGCTTCAACTAAATACTGAGCAAAGGGTCTGAATACTTAGGACCATGTGATATTTCAGTATTTCTTTTTTAATAAATCAGTTTTTCTGTCAATATGGGGTGCTGTGTGACATTACTGAGAAAAAAATGAATTTGGCTGCAATATAACAAAGAGTGAACAGGGGTCTGAATACTTTCTGTAACCATTGTAAATGAGAGCTGCCGTTTTCTGGGCCTGGTGTCAATAAAAGCTTTTCTTTGACTAACAAGGAAGTTTTCAGCTCTGAAACTTACAGGATATTCTTATATTACCATGACCTTTAATATATCAAAGGCTCAAGGGAAAGTTGGTTTCTCAATTCATCACCCCTTTAATGGCAAACGTTTCTGATCTATTAGGAAATACTGGCCAAGGGTACAGCATATTGCATAAGAAGCATTTAGTGTGAGCAGTCAACAACTATTGCTATAAAAAAAAAAAAAAAAACTATTACAGAAGCTAGGCAGAAAAACATGGTTTTCCTGCGTACTTACAAATAAATGATAATTCATTCTTTCAAAATGTTATCATGTTCTGAGAAAGCCTGTTTAATTAGGTTTAATTTTAAGTGCGTCTAAATACGGTAATTATCTTAATCAAATCAGCCTTATTCCCAACGACACAAATGTCAATTTTGTTATCCGCTCCTATGGATACAGTTTTCGATTTGTTGTGTGAAACACACTTTTTTTTGTGTGTGACAGATATGGTACATGCAGAGAAAATGTATAGGAAAAGGAAGGCTTTGGACACTTGACCCTTGAATGACCTGATCTCCCAAGGCACTGGCTCTGTCATGAAATGACAAATGTTGTTATTGTCCAGTTTGAAGAACAAACTGAAGGTTTCTGTAAAGTAAGATGCGGAAACACCTTCTAAAAAAACCTTTGCATACATAATGAATTGTAACGACTTGCATAACTAAGAGTGACAAACTAGTCTCAGATGCTGACAGATGGATCGTATCTATTAACAGCTTTATATTTTGTGACAGTTGTCCCTATGGTTCGCCCTGTTGGGTCATTCTAAATAATGAGTGTAAACACAACGACCCTAACAAGACCCCTCTTGCCTCGAATCTCCCCCTTCCTGGTCTGATGGGAAAGACCCCAATGTTATCACAGCACCCTCACAATAACAAATACAGTTAGTATTTGAAGAGGGGAGCCGGCAACTTTCCAATCAGGAGGTGCTGAGAGATTCTTTCCGCTATTTCTTAATGAAAGAGCTGAAGAGAGACAGGGAGAGAGAGGAAGAGAAAGTCAGAGCGAGAGAGAGGCATCCAGAAAAAAGGCTGAATCCAAAATAGAAGCGACTGATTATTCATTTATTCACTCATTAGTGTGAGATCAGATCAAGGATACAACAGCCAGGCCTGGCAAAACTCCTGGACATGCAACAGACACCGGGGTCAAATGAGGTTTATTAAAATATCCATGGGAAGGACAAAAGGACAGCTAGATCTAAAGCTAGATAAAACCTTGCTAGATATGAAGCACATATCATGGGTGCCGACAGATGTGCCTAAGTTTATAGATGCACAATGACTCAAATCTAAAAATATATTTTTCATAATTTCCAATCATTCCTGTTCGGTAAGGTTTGTGCAACTGTGGTACAAGGAAACACCAGAAAATGACCTGTATTCCACAAAAGTGCATTCTGCAACAGGCTGAGTGATTCAAAATTTTTCCTGAAATCGCCCAGCAGCAAGAGCTCAGTCAGGAGCAGCTCTCAGAAACCATTTCTTTCCAGGAAAAGTCATCCTATTAAATCTTAAAAGTTCTCTCCAGTTCACACTTAAAGCTTACACTCACAAGCCTAACAGGTTGTTTTACCACAGTTATTACATGCCACATTATGAGGGAAAAACACACATGTGGAAGCAGCTGCAAAAAGAACCATCATGTATATTGCATTTTCAATGGAAAATAATTCATTTCTGTTTGTATCTTTTTTTAGTGAATTTTGAGTATGTAGAGTCAAATAAGTTGTAATTTTTTTTCCAATATGTGTACATCTTATTTGCTGTCATTAGACTGTATTACATACATCAATCATATTAACATCTCATATTGGTATTGGTGTCAACCATTAAATAACCAATTTTGGTCAACTATATATAATAAATATGCATAAAATTCAGAAAACAAACACATTTGTCCTGACCTTTAAGACTACTGCATTCACTGCTGTCATATCAGGTTCAAGCCTAGCCCTGGAGAATTCAGCAAAGGGGAGGTCAAGTCCTGTGGTCAACTGCTTTTCCTAGATTGTTGACATGTGAGATTTGACACCTTTCCCTGCTGGTATCCAACCAATTTCTTCATTCTTTTTAACGTTGATACATTTCAAAGAAAAAATCTCTACTTGGTAATACACGCACACACAGACATGCACGCACACACACACACACACACGCACACTATGCAACTTTTAACCTTTTAGTAAATCTTATGTCATTGAAATATCTACACTGTGTGATTTATCATTATTTACATACTAAAGTCAATCTAAAACTTTTCAAACAGCACTATGATCATTTTCTTTATTATGCAATTATATTTTTTGACCAATGGAAATATTTTTTAATTAACATTCATTACATTGTAAAACCATTTAAAATATTACCATTAAAAAAATACTATTTTGTTGCTTTAAAATGAAATTATTGATCAAATTATTTATTTCAGACAATTATTAATTGTTTAAATATGCATTATAGTTGCCCCTCTATTTAAAGATACTATATAAAGGCATTTCATTTAGTTCTTTGACATTTATATCACAAAGCAACTTAAATTAAATATAAATAATTTTTTTTGTAATTTATGATAGACATCATACTTAAAGCACAGAGTAAGTTTTCTGACAACGTATCTTTTTCCACAGAAGCTTTCAAAATGAAAGAACTTATGTAACACTATGCAGATCTGGTGTGTACTTGTATTTCCTTAGATATTAACCATGTAATCACTGCCAATAATGGTTGTACATGTTATGAAATGAATAAAACAACAGGGACTGTCTATACTCTGCCATTACACTTTAAACTAATTTAATAACACACACACACGCACATACACACACACACACACGCACGCACGCACACACACACACACACGCACGCACGCACGCGCACAAACTTGAATAATAGAAACTATTGCAAAATAGATTCCTGATGTTATCCATCATATTCTCCCTCCAGCAGTCTCTCCTGTCCTTAAGTGATGGTTTAATGGAAAAAACTGAATCATTCAAAGATAAATGTAATTACAGACTTACAGCATTCTGGACTGGTGGTCTGCATTAGCCAATAGTACAAAAGAGCTGATGAAGGTGTCATCACCAGTGATTATGGTTGTTTTCTTTTAAACCTGGCTCCTTTGAGTGTGACATGGTGACTTCAGTATGATGATAGTGGTGCAAGAAGCCCAACTAAACTTTTTTACTGCCAGGACGCACCTGGCTGTTCAAACAGCAGAGGCTTTTAACACGAGAACATTGGGCAACTGAGAGGGAACTAATTCAATTGGGTCTAAAACTGCTCAGCATGATGAATAAGCAGGTAGCTAGGCAGGACACAAACTCATGGTGTCTACCTGAGGGCATAACCAGGTCATTCACCGCACCATGCCGGTGCCCACTGATGCTGCCATCTGACAGTTTGAAAACGCTTTCCAATTCAGCAATGGTGTTTGTTGATCACAGATGCACAACTAGACAGAAAAATCAAGCTGAACAAGTTAAATAGCTCAGTGAGCACAAGGCCAGGCAGCAAACACTAAAATGTTTATTATTAATATTAACACAATGCTTAAATATTATACATGATGGCACGATAGTGACATAACTTATTGACCTTGCCTGTGTAAAGTTACATCAAATTTTTGCATCAGACTCCAGAAAGGGTACATTTACATACAACACACTCCACCCACATTATGTTTGTAATTCATAATGCACCTATAAAAGTAGTCCCACAAAAAAAAGAATAATTTACAGTAAAATATGACAACTTTACAGTAAAAAAATAACCAGAGCTTTTCTAAATGATTCAAGTGCTTTAAAAAAAAGTGCAGCAAAAAAGTGGTTTATAGTACTCATGTGCTATTTATGTCTTCTGAAGCCACATCCTTTATGTGAGAAACCAAAATTCAGCTTCCTTTTCTCTGTAGCTCTCAAATGTCACTCCTGCTTGCACGTATTATATACAGGTCCTTCTAAAAAAAAATAGCATATTGTGATAAAAGTTCATTATTTTCCATAATGTAATGATAAAAATTAAACTTTCATATATTTTAGATTCATTGTACACCAACTGAAATATTTCAGGTCTTTTGTTGTTTTAATACTGATGATTTTGGTATACAGCTCATGAAAACCCAAAATTCTCAAAAAATGAGCATATCATGAAAAGGTTCTCTAAACGAGCTATTAACCTAATAATCTGAATCAACTAATTAACTCTAAACACCTGCAAAAGATTCCTGAGGCTTTTAAAAACTCCCAGCCTGGTTCATTACTCAAAACCGCAATCATGGGTAAGACTGCCGACCTGACTGCTGTCCAGAAGGCCATCATTGACACCCTCAAGCGAGAGGGTAAGACACAGAAATAATTTTTTTCTTTCTGGTTCCGCATTCACAGGTTCCGCATTCCCCAGGTCAAGCCACTTTTGAACCAGAAACAGCGGCAGAAGCGCCTGACCTGGGCTACAGAGAAGCAGCACTGGACTGTCGCTCAAATT
The DNA here is from genome assembly GCA_023029165.1 of Gobiocypris rarus. Classification (NCBI taxonomy): domain Eukaryota; kingdom Metazoa; phylum Chordata; class Actinopteri; order Cypriniformes; family Gobionidae; genus Gobiocypris; species Gobiocypris rarus. Next base: position 29,395,517 of record CM040911.1, on the reverse strand, counting down.
TTGCATGTCATTCGGAAATCAAGGTGCCAGAGTCTGGAGGAAGACTGGGGAGAAGGAAATGCCAAAATGCCTGAAGTCCAGTGTCAAGTACCCACAGTCAGTGATGGTCTGGGGTGCCATGTCAGCTGCTGGTGTTGGTCCACTGTGTTTTATCAAGAGCAGGGTCAATGCAGCTAGCTATAGGGTTGGGAATCGTGAGAAATTTTCCGGTTCCGGTTCTGGTTCCGATTCCGCCTAATGATTCCGGTTCCGATTCCGGTTCCATTAAAATTATTAAACAAATAGTGGTAAAGGAAAAAGGCATAATACGCAACTCAAACAATCCTTTTTGTGTTTATTACATGATCTCTGATTCATTCAAAAGTCCCGTACTGTACATATATTACAGTATTCAAAGCATTCTTGCAAAAATATTATATATATATTAGTTATATTTATTAGTTATTTGTATATTAATTTAATAGAAATTCAGTTATTCAGTGAACTTGTAAATAATAAATGGTAATTCAGCATTGTAGGGGTGAATATGTGTGCTACCCAAATAATGACTGGTGCTTTCACACTTGGTTCGATTGCCTGGACCGAACCAGAGTTCGATTGCTCCTGGACCGTGTTCATATTATATATTTGGGTCCAAACTGAGGTGCGTTTGCGTCATCAAAGCAGCAGCTGTTTACCCCGCTACTTGTAACGACGTAGAGCGAGGTGGCGGCAGAATGAATAGCGTTGTTCACTTAACTTTTATAGTTTTGTTTTTGAACCGTTAGTTTTGTTACCAAAGCTTCAGTACGTAATGGCACTTGCGCTTCATCTGCCGCGGATGTACTGCAAATACTCTAAAGAACGCTGACGACGAGCAGAAATGAGATTTACAGCTCTCTGTTTACAGTACGTCAGTCACGCTATCAGGACTCGAGAACGGTTCCCGCGGGTGCGCGCCCCGAAGTTCGAAGACAGCGCTCACGCTTGATGTGGTAATTTCACAGCATACACGCAGGTTCGAAGACTCGTTCTAGCTCCCTACAGTGCAATTCGGCTAGGTAGCTATACATCCGCGCTAAGATATCACGGTGAAAGTCATCATAGCTTGCATAGTATAGACCCAGCTCCCAATCCAACTTTGAGAATAGATTAACGGCTTTGCTGACAACGGCTATTAAAGGATACGCTCCCAGCGCCGCACACATTGCACCAGAACCGCTGAACCGAAACTCAGGAATTTTGCGCGATTCCGGTATTTTTCAAAAATAAGTATCGGTTCTGCATAAGAACCGGTTCTCGGTTCCCAACCCTAGCTAGCTATCAGGAGATTTTGGAGCACTTCATGCTTCCATCTGCTGAAAAGCTTTATGGAGATGAAGATTTTGTTTTTTAGCACGACCTGGCACCTGCTCACAGTGCCAAAACCACTGGTAAATGGTTTACTGACCATGGTATTACTGTGCTCAATTGACCTGAACCCCATAGAGAATCTGTGGGATATTGTGAAGAGAAAGTTGAGAGACGCAAGACCCAACACTCTGGATGAGCTTAAGGCCGCTATCGAAGCATCCTGGGCCTCCATAACACCTCAGCAGTGCCACAGGCTGATTGCCTCCATGCCACGCCGCATTGAAGCAGTCATTTCTGCAAAAGGATTCCCGACCAAGTATTGAGTGCATAACTGAACATAATTATTTGAAGGTTGACTTTTTTTTGTATTAAAAACACTTTTCTTTATTGGTCGGATGAAATATGCTAATTATTTGAGATAGGAATTTTGGGTTTTCATGAGCTGTATACCAAAATCATCAGTATTAAAACAATAAAAGACCTGAAATATTTCAGTTGGTGTGCAATGAATCTAAAATATATGAAAGTAAAATTTTTATCATTACATTATGGAAAATAATGAACTTTTATCACAATATGCTAATTTTTTTAGAAGGATCTGTATATAATCAGAGGTGGACAAAGTACACAACCCCATTACTTGAGTAAAAGTAAAAGTACTACTTGTCAAATATCACTCTGTTACAAGTGAATGTTGTAAAAACTGAACAACTGAAGTGAATGTACAAAAGTGCTTAAATATCAAAAGTAAATTTCCTTTTTTATGTCAATGCATTATTTTATAATAGTTACATTGTTGTATGAATGCACGCTGTGCCATCATGGTGGTTTAAGCCAGTCAGTGATGCTCCATCCGACTCATTCAACTCATTTCAATACTTGTATAAAAGTTACAAAGCCCTTTACATGGAATTAATGCCGAATGCACGGATCAAATACACTGATACACATCCAAAATTCTCCCAACTATTAATGTTCACTTAAGACATAATCACATAAAATGTGAATACTCGCCAAAACTGACATTTTGACATCATTTTGTGTGTATTGTCTCTTTTAGTGCGAAAAGACGTGAAAGAGAGCTCTATTCAGTACTCGTGCTCTGGCATCTGAGAGGTGTCATCATGCATTTTCAGATTCATCTATATGTCTGCTCTTCTCGTTCTCCCAGACATTTTTGAACATTTATGAGACATGCATCAAATGTATGCCAACTAAACTAATCTTTAATCTTTTCAGAAAACTGAAACATACTATCTAAGTATGGCCATGGGTGCACTGTGCTGAGGAACACAGTGCTATAAACTTTTGCTATAAACTGATCAGTGTTCAAAAAATGCTGGGAAACTTGACATGACCCTAAAAAAGTGATTACTGAAAAAAAACAAATTTAATAATAATAACGTTTTAAAATCATCCTCTAACTTTCAAAGCTGCTACAGAAACGTCTTTCGACTTTGAGGACCTTGATAGAAATGTAGTGGAGTAAAAAGTACGATATTTGTATTTAAACTTTCCAGAAAAAACAATACTCAAGTAAAGTACAGATACTCAAAAAGTGTACTTAAGTAGAGTACTCAAGTAAATATACTTAGTTACTGTCCACCTCTGTATATAATAAATACATAATACATAAATAGTTCTCATGTGTCTCATCACTGCAGCAATTTAGAAAATGTGCAAACGAGAGTGTGATTTGTATGCTGCTAGGGGAGATTTTCAGCCTTCACTCAAAGCTAGCTTCAAATGTTTTAAAAATAACACATAATTCATATGGGCTTCATTTATGTCAATTGTGTGTCCTTTCCGCACTTTTGTTGTGTCCTTTTTTAAATTTCCTTATTAACTCTCCCAAAACATTTGAACAGTATAGTGTATATATATTTAATATCTCTTTTTGTGGATGAACATTCCTTTTTACTTATTTAAAAACCCTATAACTTGTAACGTGTAAGTTATACGTTAAAGCAAAGAAGAAAACCTCAATTGACTTCCTGATATGTCTATTTCTGTGCAGACAAGCACATATGCACACGCACACACCAGGGACGTGCAGAGAGTTCTTCAGAGGCAGGGGCTCAAATGTAAAAAAGGGGCAACATCTAAAAAATAAATAATAATAATAAATAAACATATATATATATATATGTGTGTGTGTGTGTGTGTGTGTGTGTGTGTGTGTGTGTGTGTGTGTGTGTGTGTGTGTGTGTTTGTGTGTGCGTGTGGGCATGTTTTTGTGAAATATCAGGACACAAATGTGTATAATGACATGGGTATGACATAGGTATTACAAAAGAGGGTGAAATATGAGGACGTTCCCCATGTCCTCACTTTTCAAAATGCTTATAAATCACACAGGATGAGGTTTTTTTCACAGAAAGTAAACTGTGCAGTCTCCTGTGATGGGTAGGTTTAGGGGCAGGGGCAGTGTAGGGGGATAGAAAATACGGTTTGTACAGTATAAAAACCATTACGCCTATGGAATGTCCCCACATTTCACAAAAACAAACATGTGTGTGTGTGTGTGTGTGTGTGTGTGTGTGTGTGTGTGTGTGTGTGTGTGTGTGTGTGTGTGTGTGTGTGTGTGTGTGTGTGTGTGTGTGTGTGTGTGCGGCTGTGCGCGTGTTTAGATACTACATTTTAAATTTAGTTTTTGCAAGAAGTCTCTTATTCTCATCAAGCCTACATTTATTTAATCAAAAATACAGAAAAAACTGTAGCCTAATTGTCACGGTTCATGAATTCACCTGCTCGCCCTGCACTATGTCATGTGGTATGTGAGTGTTGGTGTGTGTGGTGGTGGGCGTGGCAGCTGATTATCACTTTGCTGATTACAACACCAGCTGCCACTTGTTTCCTGGGTCTACTTATACCCAGTGTCTAGCGTCTGGTGTTTGTCAGATCGTTGCTTTGTTTCCCAGTGGTTGTGTTCCCTAGCACGGACTTCTCTCAGTTGTCTCACGGAGGATCGCTCTACTTATTCTCGGAGGATCGCTCTGCTCGGTTTATGAGGACTTTTCCAGGACAGGTTCTGACCTTCTCTGTTTCTGCTGTGGATCTTGCCTACGCCTCACCTGAAGGATCTTCACACACACACAGGATTTCGTCACTTCACCAGCGGTCTTCACTCATGGTTGCACGGACCAGAGATCTGGCTTGTCCATTGGGTCCCTGCGCTGCCAGTGTCGACATCGACGTTCCATCATCGAACTCTTACTATCATTACTACTCTCGTATTTGTAATAAAAAGAATTACTCACTTGCTATTGAATCCTCTGCCTTTATTCCCGTGACAGAACGATCTGACCAACAATGGATTCAGCGAGTGCAGCAGGGTTATCTGACTTCCTGTCACGATGTGTCACTCGTATGGACCAACAGGAGGAGCAGATGACCGCCACTGGTCGGGCGGTTCAAGCACTGGTAGCGCAGGTGTCCGGGCTCACCCAACAGCTTCAACATCCGCATGTGCCCGCTGCGCCACCCACGCCGCCTGTTCCATCCACTCCATCATCCGGGGCGAGACCCCGCGAACCACGACTACCCACTCCAGAGTCCTATTCTGATGAGCCTAACTTTTGCAGATCATTTTTGTCGAAGTGTTCACTGTTCTTCTCGCTGCAGCCCATCACATTTGAGTCCGAAGTGTCTAAGGTGGCCTTCGTGTTGACACTGCTCACTGGACGGGCGGCTCAGTGGGGTACGGCGGCGTGGGAGAACCACTTACCATGCTGTTCCTCGTTCCAAGCCCTTCAAGAGGAGATGCGGCGAGTGTTCGACCGGGCGGTGACCGGGCGGGAGGCCGCTCGCGTGCTGGCGGATCTTCGCCAAGGGGGCAGGTCCGTCTCAGATTACTCCATCGAGTTTGAACACTCGCTGCGAATGCAGATGGAATGAGGCGCAGTGGGACATGTTCCTGCATGGGTTGGCTGACCGGGTCCAGGCGGAGATTTACGCGCTGGACCTGCCTAAGACCCTGGAGGGACTCATCGACCTGGCCTTACGAGTGGATGCTCGTCTTCATCGGGCGGAGCTACGAGTTCTTCAGTCCAGGGTTCCGAGTCGGCAGGAACATCCACTGGCTATCGGCAGCAACACGGTCAGCCCGGAGTGCCATCACAAACCCATGCAGGTGGGTGGAGCCCGGCTCTCCCGGGAGGAGAGAGAACGACGGAGGTCCAGGAGACTTTGTCTGTACTGTGGTGGCGACAGTCACTTTCTCAAGGATTGCCCGGTAAAAGATCAAGCCCGGTAGTAAGTAGGAGGCTACTATCGGGCGGGATCTCCATGAAGAAGTCCTCCTCATCTACTCTCTTTCCGGTGATACTCCAGTGGACAACCCAATCGCACCACTGTCAAGCACTGTTGGACTCCGGGGCCGAGGGAAATTTCATTGACTCTGAGCTCGCTCACCAGCTGGGGATACCACTCACGTCACTCACCAGCCAGATCTCTGTCAATGCACTCAACGGTCAAGACTTACCTCGCATCACCCACCGCGACGGAGCAGTCGCCTCACCATTTCCGGTAACCACTCCGAGAAGATATCACTGTTTGTCATGGACTCTCCTCAGGTTCCGGTGGTGTTGGGTCACCCCTGGCTGGTGAAGCATTGTCCGCAGGTGGAGTGGGGTCGGAGCGCGATCCTGGCCTGGAGTAAGGAGTGTTATGCCTCTTGTCTTGTCTCTGCCTGTCCGTCTGTTTCTAGTGTTGTTTTACAGGAGGAGTCGGTGAACTTGTCTAACGTGCCCGCTGAGTACCTTGACTTGAAGGAAGTGTTCAGTAGGTCCCGAGCTGCTTCTCTACCTCCGCACCGTCCCTACGACTGTGCTATAGAGTTACTGCCAGGTAGGTCTCCGCCTAAGGGCAAGTTATACTCTCTCTCGGTTCCAGAGAGGGAGGCCATGGAGAAATACATTTCTGATTCACTAGCAGCCGGGATCATTCGCCAATCTTCTTCTCCAGCGGGGGCGGGATTCTTTTTCGTTGGTAAGAAGGATGGTTCTCTGCGACCTTGTATTGATTACCGAGGGTTGAACAACATTACGGTAAAGAATACCTATCCTTTACCGTTAATGTCTTCAGCCTTCGAGAGGTTACAGGGAGCATCATTTTTCACGAAATTGGATTTACGTAATGCATATAATTTGGTTCGCATAAGAGAGGGGGATGAATGGAAAATAGCGTTCAACACCCCTACGGGCCATTTTGAGTACTTGGTCATGCCTTTCGGGCTGTCCAACTCCCCTGCTGTTTTCCAAGCACTCGTCAATGACGTGTTGAGAGACATGGTAGATCAGTTCATTTATGTCTACCTGGATGACATACTGATATTTTCGTCGTCTCTCCAGGAACACGTTCAGCACGTTAGACAAGTTCTCCAGAGGTTGCTAGTGAATGGGCTTTTTGTCAAGGCGGAGAAATGCGATTTTCATGCACAGTCTGTTCCTCTCCTAGGGTACATCATCTCGTCCGAGGGAATACGCATGGATCCCGAGAAGGTTAAGGCTGTGGTAGAGTGGCCAAGCCCAGATTCCCGTAAGGCCCTACAGCGGTTTCTGGGGTTCGCCAATTTCTACCGGCGTTTTATTCGCAATTTCAGCCAACTAGCCGCGCCTCTGACTGCCTTGACCTCTCCCAAGACTACGTTCAGGTGGTCTAATGCTGCCGAGGCGGCATTTTCCAACCTGAAGTGCCGCTTCGTTTCGGCTCCTATCCTGATTACCCCTGATCCATCACGTCAGTTCGTGGTAGAGGTCGAACGCGTCAGAGGTGGGGATAGGAGTGGTTCTATCCCAGCGTTCTTCCTCGGACGACAAGATGCATCCATGCGCGTTTCTTTCTCATCGTTTATCGCCGGCCGAACGCAATTATGACATTGGTAACAGAGAGTTGTTGGCAGTAAAGTTTGCGTTAGAGGAATGGCGTCACTGGTTAGAAGGGTCAGGGGTGCCTTTCATAGTCTGGACCGATCACAAGAATTTGGAATATATCAGAACTGCTAAGAGGCTTAACTCTAGGCAGGCTCGGTGGGCCCTATTTTTCGGTCGCTTTGATTTTTCGCTTTCTTACCGGCCGGGTTCTAAGAACATCAAACCCGACGCGTTGTCTCGTGTTTTTGACCGTTCCGAACGCCCGTCTACTCCCGAGTGTATTTTGCCGGAAAGCATCATTGTTTCCACACTCACATGGGAGATCGAGTCGAAGGTCCAGACGGCCTTAGAAGGGGTAACGCCTCCGCCCGGTGGGCCACCGAGTCGTTTATTTGTGCCAGAAGGGCTACGATCAGACGTTATCCGTTGGGGTCATTGTTCTAACGTAGCATGCCATCCAGGAGCTAATCGCTCTAATGGCTCGTGACATCCGAGATTTTGTTCTGGCTTGTTCAGTCTGTGCCACGGGTAAGACTTCCAATCGCCCTCCAGATGGGTTACTCCAACCGCTGCCTGTTCCTTCGAGACCCTGGTCCCACATAGCGCTAGATTTTGTTACCACCCTCCCAGGCTAAGACGGTGGTTTTAACCGTCGTGGACCGGTTCTCGAAGGCAACCCATTTCATTCCCTTGGCCAAATTACCTTCTGCCAAGGAGACAGCGGTGGCTGTCATAGACCATGTCTTTCGCTTACATGGCCTCCCGGTAGATGTGGTCTCTGACAGGGGGCCCCAATTTGTGTCCAAATTCTGGCGTGAGTTTTGTAGATTACTGGGGCGACGGTTAGTCTGTCTTGTTTCCATCCCCAGAGCAATGGGCAGGAGCGAGCCAATCAGGATCTTGAGAGAGTGTTACGATGTATGGTTGCCAAGAATCCTTCCTCCTGGAGCCAACAACTCTCTATGGTGGAGTACGCACACAATTCGTTACCAGTGTCATCCACGGGCCTCACTCCGTTTGAGGGTAGTATAGGGTACCAGCCACCAATTTTTCCCAGTCTGGAATCCGAAGTCGCGGTCCCCTCTACTCACGCCTTCGTCCAGAGGTGTCGCCGCACATGGACAAGAGCCCGCGAGACTCTGCTCCAGGTAGGAGCGCGCACCAAGGCTAAGGCCGATCGCCACCGGTCGAAGCCCCGTTCGTCGTTGGTCAAAAGGTGTGGCTTTCTACCAGGAATATTCCGATCCTCGCCGTTAGCAATAAGTTAGCTCCCAAATTTATTGGCCCGTTTACTGTCACCAAGATCATTCATCCGGTGGCAGTCCGCCTCAAACTTCCTCCAGTGTACAGGAGGATCCATTCCGTATTCCATGTTTCCAAATTAAAGCCTGTGTTTCATTCACCTATTAATCCGCCGGTCCCGGTTCCTCCACCGCCGCGACTCGTAGATGGGGAACCAACTTATTCGGTCAATCGTATCCTGGACTCGAGACGGAGGGGACGCGGATTTCAGTACTTGGTGGACTGGGAAGGTTACGGTCCGGAGGAGAGAAGTTGGGTTCCTGCTAGGGACATTCTGGATCACTCTCTTATCGATGATTTCAATCGACAGGTAGGTCCTCCTGGGAGCGCCAGGAGGCGCTCTTAGGGGGTGGGGTACTGTCACGGTTCATGAATTCACCTGCTCGCCCTGCACTGTGTCATGTGGTATGTGAGTGTTGGTGTGTGTGGTGGTGGGCGTGGCAGCTGATTATCACTTTCCTGATTACAACACCAGCTGTCACTTGTTTCCTGGGTCTACTTATACCCAGTGTCTAGCGTCTGGTGTTTGTCAGATCGTTGCTTTGTTTCCCAGTGGTTGTGTGTGTAGGCATTCTCTCCTTCTCCTGCAGGTTCGTGGTGTTCCCTAGCACGGACTTCTCTCAGTTGTCTCACGGAGGATCGCTCTACTTATTCTCGGAGGATCGCTCTGCTCGGTTTATGAGGACTGTTCCAGGACAGGTTCTGACCTTCTCTGTTTCTGCTGTGGATCTTGCCTACGCCTCACCTGAAGGATCTTCACACACACACGGGATTTCGTCACTTCACCAGCGGTCTTCACTCACGGTTGCACGGACCAGAGATCTGGGTTGTCCATTGGGTCCCTGCGCTGCCAGTGTCGACATCGACGTTCCGTCATCGAACTCTTACTATCATTACTACTCTCGTATTTTTATAAAAATAATTACTCACTTGCTATTGAATCCTCTGCCTTTATTCCCGTGACACTCATATTGTGAGATATTATTACATGTTCTTTTTAACATTTTATTAATCAAAGAATCTTTCATCTTGAGTATCACAGCAGGTTATAAAAAATATTAGGCAGCACAACTGTTTCCAGCATTGACATCAAATCTATGATTAGTGAACCTGAAGACTGGAGTAATGATGATAAATTCACCTTTGATCACAGGCATACATATACTTTTAATTTTAAAGTATATTAAAATAGAAAACCATTATTATAATAATATTTCACAATTTTGCTGTTTTTGATCAAATAAATGGCTTGATGAGCATAAGAGACTTCTTTCATAATGCTGCATAATCATCAAAAATGATAATAAAGTCCTTTCATGCCACCATTTCACATAATTGGCCTGTAGGTGCCGTCGGCACTTGGGCTTCATTAACTTTGATAGTTTCATCAAATAGTAAACGTGTATTAATATACATAAATACAAGTGGATTTAACACTACTTACATTAATTCGACTTTTGGTGCTGCATGGTTTTGTGCAGTGCTTTGTTTCTTGTCAGGAACATCAGGACGATTGTCAGGATGATCCATTTCGTCAGGAAATCGTTCCACAAACGTTAGTTCGTCTGTCCATGTCATTTTCAACCGATTAATGAATTAGAACAGAAAATTACCGCTCAACTTCACTTTGTCCAATGGAATCTGAAGTTTGCAAAAATATATAGAAGTTTTCCGACTTTTGAGCAGTTTGTTAGTATTGGACACATTGTCCTTTTTTATTGACCACAAATATTATAATTGATATTTGTCTGAGAGGGGCACTTTTGATTAATTTTGTAAAAGGGCAGGGCCTCGAGCACCCAAAGCACCCCCTTTGCACGTGCATGGCATACACATAAGCAAGTGCAAACATTCAGAGATACACAAAATGAAACTCAACCTTTGAATTACACACAAATGAACCTCTGTGCTTGAGGTCTAATGAAAATAAACATCAGTAATGGGCTTCACTAGAATACACTTTTGTGAAAATGTCAGGTTTTTCATCCATATTAATTTAACTAATTAATGGATTAATTTCAGATTTTTGTCAAATCGAACCACTGCTCATTACAAATGAAGTGATACATAACAAAATCTTCCTTTTTAACAATCACTGATCCTTTTATTTGTTCTGTATAAAAGATTCTAAGAGGGTCAATGTGCTTTTTACAAGGAATGGTCCATTATATCAGTACACAGCGTCCACATAGCAGGCTGACCATGGCAGGTGAGCTGAGTAAGAACTGCCTGTCTCCCTTGGTATTGATTCAGGGCAGGTATTTAATCCTCTCCTAACTGTGTTTTATGCTCCAGTGGAGAGGCGGCCGTGTGTCTCTAGAGAGACCAGGGCAGGCATCCTGCAAGGCGAATTAATGACTTCAATAAAAGTGCCACATTTTCCACTCAAGTCCCCAGTCAAGAGTTTTATTGGTGAGGTTTAATTTGGCTTAAACTGGTCGTCTGCTTTAGGCACGGTCACAAATGCTAATCACCTTTACCCCGAATCGCAATTAGAAGAGGTATCAACATGACGATATGTTTTCTTAAGCCATGCAGAACTGGGAGAGAAAGAGCGAGAGAGAGTTCAACACTAAATTCGCTTCATGCTCACTCGGCCGGCTTCATGCTGTTTTTTGATAAAACTCAGAGGAAACACCTCTAGATCTCATCTGGTGCATCTGGTCCACTTCTGCTATTGTTTCAATTGCGATTGTGTTGACAGGCTGTAACTTGGCAGCAATGTAGCACAGACGAGGAAATTGCTGGCACCTGCTTAGCAAAAAAACCAGAGCGATGTTTAAAAGGAAACTAGATGCAGTGTCATGCTGAGAAAAACTTCAAAGCAGAGAACGATTAGTTTCATTGAAGTGGCCAAATAGTTTAGTAGGGTCAGGATAGGGTAAAGAGTTGAAAATCACTTCGGACTTCAAATGAAGTCCATAACTGATAGAATGTTTACAGTCATTACGTCATCAAGCAGGTAATTTGTACATTTCTGGTAATGTTTGTGATTGCTCGTGTGTGTGTGTGTGTGTACTTTCTCCTTTCTCACACTCTAAAAATGATGAGGGTTTTCACAGCGAAGAACCAGATTCAAGTGTACAGCTTTGGCAACATTTTGCGCCTGAAATCCGGTCATTTCAATAGGAATACACACGATTAATTTTCACATGAGGGCAAGTTCTCTTCACAGATTTGATTTGAGTTTAATTTGGTCATGCAAATTTGCGGTGTCGACCAACCGAATGCTTCTTGGTATGAAAGTAACCCTGCGTGAGCTGTTCTTCACGCATCGCTACACTGTTGACAATGGACCTTTTTTGGCAGATAAATTTCACAGATGTTTTACTAATGCGACTTTGCCTTTAGTGAAGAACATTTTAATGACCTAAATAACCGTTTTCCAGAACCTTTAATGCAATGGAAAGGTTAAAAATCGATTGAACCATAAACCATAAAACTATTTTCAAGAAGGCTGTATTATATTAATAGTAGTAGACAGGTTGTAGGTTGAGTCCTCCCAAATGACACTTCATCTTAATAGGTCCTTCAAAAGTCCTTGCTAATGTCAATGCTGATAATGAACATGAACTTGACAATAATTAACTGGAACTTTGCCTGTTTGAGGAAAAACGGTCCAAACAAGTTCTTGAGCCCTAAAATCCATACAGCATCCTTGTTTCAAAATTGTGAACAACAGATACATCACCTGCTGCAGTTTTCAACATTTTTTTTTTCTGCAATCGACGAAAGCCTGATAAAAGCAGTAGTTGTAAGTGCCAAAGGAAAGATATAAACAGTTTTGTTCTGAGCCATCTAAACTGTCAACTGTGACCTAACCTCCATATTTTATTCTCACACGTCAATGCTGCCACAGGTGACTACACCAATAGCTTCACTAAAAGCTTCTACTTTTGTCCAGAGAACCACAAGGGGCTGAAGATTACAGCCAATACAGAACGTGTTGAGTTACACTGTCTAATGTGGAGAGAGACAAACAACAATGTGCTTCATCGGAGACCTGGTGGACTGTTAGCGTTTTCACTTTTTACATAACCCACTTGACAGGCTGGGAATGTTTGCACAGGATTCTACTGATCCAGCCATTCAAACTTTAGCCGTGTTAATCATGATCCAGACTGAGCCTCCGGTTCTGAGAAGTGAGATGGGCATGCAAGATAAGCATATGTCTGATGCCGTAATATGAAGCTTGACATATGGCATGTTTCTGCTGAAGTCAGTGTCAGGTTGCTAAACAGATCAAACCGCTCAATAGAACTCACTGATACGCATAGCATGCACGATTACATCAGTTTAAGAGGCCTTTTCCATTATTGCATTTATGGTAGGTGAGGGAAAAAAGACTGATCACAAAAAGCCATATGCATAGTTTCACCAGTCATTAACCTCAACCTTTGCTGTGAACTGCCGGCGCAATAAAATCTGCCACTGCTGTAGATGTTTCAAACTACAAATTACTCCACATATTTAATTATACACTTAAATGCTATGAGTTCATTAGTAAGTTTGAAAACAGCCACTTGTGGGGCCACCATGCCACTGGGTTATAGCTTTCCTCACACAATCTGGTGCTCAAACCAGACATTACCCTCACAAAACACCCTTATTAGCTCAGGCGGGTGGCACTGGAGCAGACACCTCATTGGTTCACGGGAAGATTACTCTTCTCTTCTAGTCATGCTTTTAATGTTAGTTCTTATCTCGCATCCCGAGAGGGCAATTACTGTTTGCTTAAAAAGACTGATTAAATGTTGCGTTTGTTTCCTAACAAAACCAATAGGGAGACACCATATAGGCCAAAACATTCCAGAAAACCGTTAGCCGCGCCACACTGCCCTTTGCCACTACAAGATCAGCCACATGCTAGAGAGGACGAGATGCTGCGAAAAACAAAGTCAGCCACAAATTACAGCAGTGAGGAGAGGAGAATACACACATCCCAAGTGGCCGGCTTACATGCAGAGCCACTGTATTGAATTCATATTGTATTACATATAACAGCAGCTGAGCTGAAATGAAATATGTAACGCAACTGCTGTGATGTCGTTTTCATATATTTTGATCATTTGCTGCCAAAAATGGATATGCAATGAGTGTTTAACTGATGCTTTCCTATCACAAATGTGAATGAAAATATATTGCATTGCACACAATACAACTGAGCTGTAAACACTGCCTAAGGCATTTTATAGCTTGTTAAATTGCTTGTTAAATCGTGAGAAATGTAGTGTACCGTTGCACACACTAAAACCCACATGTGTTCAACAGAGGAATTCAGTGGAAAGAACAATCAAGCATCAAACTAAAGGCATTAATACATAAGCTATTATAACTACATGATGACTGTTGTTATTTACAATTAAATGTACGGCTCATGGAAAACATTTGGAATGCTATAGTTTCCTATAAGTGTGTGTGTTCTAATAGTCAACATACTGAGTCTTTTAATGAAAATGAAAAAGGTGTTTTTGTGTCACTCATGAATACATGAAAAGCTGACATATTTTACTGTGTGTTATTTTAGGCTCTTTCCTTAAAATGTAAACAACAAATCCATTAAATGAAGATTCCTTTGTGGCCTGTTGCAGTCTTGAGTTTCCAAATCATCTATTCTGTTTTAGCACATGTTGATTAGGTACAATCTTAAATTGTCATCACTGTTATGATGATTTTGTACACTGACAGAAAAAAAAGGTTTAAAAAAAAGCTTTCACTGGGGCAGTTCCCTTTAAAAAGGTACACTGTTGTACCTGAAGAGTGCATACATATTAGAATCTTTTTAAAGGGTCCATACCACTGAGAGCTTTTGTACCTTTTTTTCTGAGTGTACAGTAAAACTGTGCTTACTAAAACCTGGAAATTTGTAGAAATATCAGCAATACATTATCTTTTTAATACTTTAAATACCCTGTCGTTTCATAACCTTCCCTCATAAAGCTTTTGCTGACTAAATGAACTGTAAAACTGTCAACATTGATGCCATCAACCGTGTTACTACGTTATAGCTATTTCCCCATCATTTTTAAATTTAGCTTTTACAGAATGTAAACGTCACCTCGTAGAATGACCCCAATAACAATTATAATTATGTTTTATTATGCATTATCAGCCTAATGTCTAATTACAGCACACGCCTAAATTACATAATTTTTTTATTTGGAAGGCATATTAAGACCTGGCAATAAGGCAAAAGTACAATTGTGTTGTAAAAATGTTCAGCAGTATTGGAACACTTATTTTAAGTAGCTTAACTAAAGAAAACAACATTTAATAGGTTATAGTCTATAATATGAGACTTTATCAACATACGACTTTATCATAAGACTTGCATAACCCAAGAAAAATCTAAATGATGACACTTACATGATAGCGTGTTCGTAGGTCACTCACTCTGACAGTGACAGAGGTGATGTTTTCTGTATCTCCAAACAGCTCGCGCAGCGAAAAACTCAACACAACTCGCGTTTCCCTAATTATAATGAACATCCGGACAAACATCGAGTACTATTTACATTAAAGCATCATCATCTTGGGTCTGTTATTCACGTAACACCAGAGGGAAAGGCAGAGACAATCGCGAAGTTGCAAAGCACAAACTGAAAGTGAGCAGCGCGCGGAGGTTGAGGCAAAATGTGTGTGCGTTATCCAATACTGACTGTCCTATTGAAACGCTGGCTGGCCATTTGAGATGGGATGCCACTATAACAAAAGACACCCTGATAGGATGAAACTCTTACTTTTACGTTTATTGTTGTATTTATCGATCCATTTCAGTTCATGTTCATGGCAAAATATAGCCTACATTTGGCAGTTTTGTAGGCTAAGCTCATAGCAATATGGTAGGCTATTTACAAACAGCTCCATAAAATAATATTATAATGTAAAATTTGACTAAACATTTCTATTTATTTAAAATACCTGGACACTTGTTTCATTTTTTCATTTTTTTTTTTTTACAGAATTTGAAGTTCGTCTCGCGCAACTATACACAATAGCACAATTTACGTCAACTGTTCTGCTTTACCCTTACGAAAAATAAGCTTATGAAGTACGTAAGTACATTTCAAGTATATTTTTAAGCATACTTTATGTAGTAAGTATCCTAAGTATAAGCTACTTATATGTTTTCTTTAAGCGAACATAACATCATAGCCTACTTAAAGTTTACTATTTATGTTATTTTGCATTTTAGTATACTGCTATGTTCCTGTTTAGGTATTATTTTTTAAACTTGAAATTTAGCCTACCTCTTTAACTCTTTTCATTTTAAAAATATTTTATTCTATATGCATCCTTTTTTATCAACCCTTGAATGTGGGTAAGTTTCATAAAAAAAAAAAACATTTTAAACAAAAAAGCAGAGAAAATAGCATATTTGTCAGACTTGCAGGCTCCGGACCTGGTCCGGACCAGATTTATAACGGTGATAAAACATAGATCCATCAACACCCCCAAAGCGCTGTTTCTTCTTCATGGGTTCGACATTTTCTTCTGTAACATTGGGTCATTTATGCAGTATAATGTTTGATGATTGTGCTGATACATTTGCATTAGCAATCTTCCTATCACTTGTTTCTGCTGCTTTTTCACCTATGGTTTGATCCGGATATTCTGTAAATGATGTGCAATAGCACCCCCTACCGTATTACAGTGAAAATTCAGTCAGTGTGGGGTTTGTATGTTTATAAGACATATGCATAGACTGTAAAAAAATATGGACCCATAGGATTCTGAAGCCGTTGCCATCTTAGCAGCACGTCACTCCCAGATAATAGAAAATGGGCAAAGAGGCGGGACATGGACGGAGCTGAGGTGACAAGTATATGTCTCTGCAGGTTAGTAATAGGTGTTACCTCATCAGTGGGTGTGGCCATAAACAGAGGGACGGTTTCAACTCTGTTACCTGATTTGCCCACGTCACAGTGTGGGTAGAGTTAGGGGTGGGGTCGGTTGAAGGGGATAATTTTCATTGCGTGATTTATAAACACCCATCAGTTTGAAAACACCCACTAATTTAGAAACATCCACTCTTGTTCCGCAGAGACCTCATACTCACCCGATGACTAACAGACAGCAGATAAATGGCTACCCATCTGCTACTCAAAGGTGGCCACGCCCTTAATTATGCAGAACTTTAAGCCGTTATATAATGTAAACGAATGTAAAAAATTCACCCCCTCACAGTTGTCATGAAGGGCAAAATGAGAACAAAACTAGAATTTGTACTAGGCTGTAAACATGTTTTTATTCTGCTGTAAAGTTGGGCATTTTAACATGAGATTCTGCTCCCTCCTGGAGCCTGTCCCTAGTGGCCAGTCAATGAACTTCAGTTTAAGTCACTTCTGAATTGGCTTCAAGAGAGACCGCAGGAGGTTTCCGCTTGGACAAATGTAAAACTATGTGAAAAAATGTGCCTATTTGATAAGCTACTCGATTAAGAGATTAAACACAACAAGCCAAGCATAAGAATACTTCATTATACTTTTAAGCATAGTGTAAAATCAAAAAATTGAGTACATGTATAATCCATATGTCAGGTAGCCTATAGGCCTGCTTAAGTGCAATTTTGAGTATATTTCTGATAAGTAGCCTATAAAGTTGGACTATATTTGTGAGAAGTTCATAGTAGACTGAAAGTATGCTTTCCACACTCTTTTTTGTATAACAGCGCTCGGGCACTGTTATACGTAGATCTCCTCAGGCCAATGCTACTTGCACGAGCGTGTTTTATAAGCAGTTTGCTTTGGTTATATGTTGAGAAGTACATAAAACTTGAATATACTTTTTAACAAAATTACATTAGATGGAAAATGTTCATTAGTATGTGCTTTATCAATGAGAAAAGTAGGCCTACATATTGTAAAGAGCAAAGTGCCTGTCTTACACTATACTGACAACATCCAATACAAATCCCTTTACATGCAGACCTCAACTATTCATACTTGAACCACAATAAGACTAACAATCAAATGACCATATTAATAGAAGAATATTTGCAACATTGCTAAATTTGACAACAAAATTCTTTGTGAATAAAATAAGCATTTAAACGAAATGTAACAAAATATTGTAAGACACAGTTGTGTTTTAAAGTTTTAACATATAAATACAATCAAGTAAATCTTTGGTTGCTTTTTATTGTTTTGTTAATTGATTTTTGTCAGTGTTATTTACTTGAAATAAGAATTATTTTTACCATGCGAAAACATTACGGAATCCCTAATAAATGGTTGTAACACAATATTGTTGTACATTATTAAACTTGAACTGCTTATATAGTAGCAGAAACTCAAACTTACCTCTAAATGGGACTGAATCACCTGTATGTACTGTATATCACAATGGTTTTCCCCAGGGTCAAACAAGCCTATTAGAGTCCATTAAAACTCGTGCCAAGGCCTCCAATAACTGCACTCTCTTTTAGAAAACATGATTAGAGGTAGCGCCAGGTTTAAAAAAAAACATCATGTGGCTGAGTATAAAAGCAGTTTGATTGTTTGATGAACAAACAAAGAATGCACCACTCTCGGGGCGTTCCAGGTCGGTTTTGAAAACACTCACTTATTCACAATTCACTTATTTGAGATAACCCACTTTGATTTGATGACAGTTACTTAGATTGACCAGACATTACCAAAGTTGTATTTTATCATAAAACCTTTGGCTTAAGTTCATATACTAATTTGTAAATGATTTAAAGAGAACTAATAATGTTTTTAGACTTATTAAAGAGCATTAAGAATGTTTCAGCTGGACGGTCACTACAGATGGGCTCCATAATCCACAGTCACATAAGGTCACAATAACTCTGTAATGAGGCAGTGCTACATCAAGCCAACCTGCAGCTGTGACAAATGGTGTGTCAAATGCATTGCACAAACAAGTCTGATAAACAAAGCCAGTGAAATCTCCAAGGAGATAAGAGCAACAGAATTAGTATTTGAAAGCTTGAAAGAGGAGATGGATTCATTGCACTGAGCTGGTTTTAACTCAAAAACATCTGGACTTGCAGTGGACCTTATACGCAATACTTGTATTCTTCAATATGACTGTATGGAATAAGAAAGAGCTCATTTCACCCTCAGAATTAAACTGTAGCAGAGATAGTGTCCAACCCATAGCCTCTTAATGCTCTAACCTTGACAAACAGCCTTAAGTAACTCTTAAAAGTGCAAACCTGCATTGTTCTGTGAAATGCACTGTTATTTCTCTTCATTGCCTGAGGACAACTATAGGGTTGTATGGCTGTCTTGATCACACACACCAACACTGCTTCTAACTTTACCTCATATAGGCTTCACAAGTTATAGCCTATAAAATAGCCATAAAACACATTCGGTTTTCATTCAGTTTATACAAGGTCCTTGCTTGCTGTTGTTGATCTATCTGTCTGTAGGTCTGTCTATCTATCATCTATCTATCTATCTATCTATCTATCTATCTATCTATCTATCTATCTATCTATCTATCTATCTATCTATCTATCTATCTATCTATCTATCTATCTATCTATCTATCTATCTATCTATCTATCTATCTGTCTATCTGTCTATCTGTCTATCTATCTATCTATCTATCTATCTATCTATCATCTATCTATCTATCTATCTATCTATCTATCTATCTATCGATCTCTGTCTATCTGTCTGTGTATCTGTCTGTCTGTCTGTCTATCTATCTACATATCATCTGTCTGTCTATCTAATGTATGTCTATGTATGTATGTATGTATGTATGTATGTATGTATCTATCTATCTATCTATCTATCTATCTATCTATCTAATGTATTTCTGTTTGTATATCTATCTGTCTGTCTGTCTGTCTGTCTATCTATCTATCTAGCTGTCTGTCTGTCTGTCTGTCTGTCTGTCTGTCTGTCTATCTATCCATCCATCCATCCATCCATCCATCTATCCATCATCTATCTATCTATCTATCTATCTATCTATCTATCTATCTATCTATCTATCTATCTATCTATCTATCTATCTATCTATCTATCTATCTATCTATCTATCTATCTATCTATCTATCTATCTATCTATCTATCTATCTATCTATCTATCTATCTATCTAATCTCTATCTGTCTGTCTGTCTGTATATCTAAAACCGGTAAATTATATATCTAAATATCAAATAGAAATGATATTTCCATGAATTATTTTCAATTCACTGTAATCATACTTTCTTATATTCAGTTCTGAAATTCAGGAACCTAATGAAAAGGCATTCTAAATGAAATTCCTCATGTTGCACGACCCTATGATCTGGTGTATGAAATCTAAATAGCACATGCTCTATTGTAAGCCATTGTATTGTTTTCACATATTTTCACCAATTCCATCAATATTTCTGAAAATATCAGTGACGATGTTACCTCTCTGACTTGAATCTAGTGTAGCATCAATCAGCACTGATGTGCTGAAGGCATGCTGTGAAGAAATCCAATTACACTATTATCAACCCTCATGTGTCACATCCATAAAGTATCTGCAGTGTGTTCTCGCAAAAAGTGAGAACAAACGCATTGGTGGTCAAAACCAGCATGAGATGGATTTGCATTTTCAGATAAGAGTTGATGAAATCAGGGAGAAAATAACTACAGTGTCAGCATATATTTCACAGCACATATAAATCAGCTTCCCTGTGCATTGGGAATACTCAGTGGAGAAGGGGAATTTATATCTGTGAAGTGGTCAGAATCCATTACACACTTGCATTAGGACACTGTTCTGCAGCGTGTTTAGGGACATCTTGAATTCCCTTCCTCCCTGACGCTGACTTGCAATCCCAGATGACAGCATTGCTTATTTTCTGTTCTGTCACCTCGTCTCCAAGGAGCAGACTGAAAACTGTGGGTTCAGGATGAGACAACGCTGGAATGTCAGGTCACAAACTGGAGTCTGGGTGGCTACAACGTCTGGATGTCCATAACAAGTCCATAACAGAGGCCAGTATTCTAGAAACTGAACGTGTCTTTATAGTGATTATATTGTATATTTTGTGCCAAACAGACAAAAGACTACTTAAAATATATGAAATATATCTGTTATATCTAAACACAAGATAACAAAGTAATCAAAATGTTGATATATTAAGAAAGCAGCGCTGATACAAAATGTTAAATGAAAATGCAAAGAAAATGACTACCTTCACCCATTGCCCTCCTCTCTGTTGATATGATAGACTGAATGCTGCTTTGTTCTGCCTCAGTGATGTAAACAGCATGAACAGTGAAGCATAAAGCTGGCATGGAATGTTTTTAACCCAATAGTCATACTAATTCGAATGGACAACATTACTGCTCTTAATGGTAATATAAAGAAAGAGTGTCAGATTACCATGGGTTCAAACTGCTGGGAGTCTATTACCATATTATTGTATTAGATTGCTTTACTCAGAATGCATTTTTGCATTCTATGCCCTGCGTTAATAAATTTAATAAAATAATTGTCACTATCCAGTTTTCTGTTTAAAGTCACCATGAAATCAAAACTGACTATTCTTATTTTATATGGAATATTGCAGTATTTATTACAAATAATTTATCCATGTAAATTGTTAGTAATCATAATACGCCCAATAACCGTCTAATCAATGACACTGACTTGTCAGTTTATGAATACCCAAGATTAATTTTTAACCCTGTGTAAAGTATGAGCAGTGTTAAAGATGAAGCAAGATATCTCGGGTTGTGTGATATTTTCCCCAAAACCAGTTCAGCTGAAGCTCCGCTCCACAGCAGATTCTAAAGATTTCACTGGCCTTGTCAATAACAGTGCTGACTGCCTACACCAAACACTCATTCCTATAACTCTACCCATCACCCTAACCTTAACCAATCAAATTAGCTGAATGGCGGAATTTTGGGGGTTATCACGCCTCTGGGTTTAGAATGACCCAGGGATGGAATTTGGCTGCTTTTACACTGTTGTCGCAAGTTGTTTTTGCAGTCTGCGTTAAAGCGACCCCCCGTAGCACGATTTCGACCCCCCAGAGAATAAGATTGGGCTAAGATTTTGATTAGCAATTGGGCGGGCTTTGTTGTGAAGACCTGGCAACCCTGAGTGAGTACGTTCCAGGGGGTGCGCGAAAATATTGTAATTTTGCCTGGTTTGTTAGACAAA